>JAIEZT010000009.1:4894678-5011901 GCA_019594935.1 Periophthalmus modestus
ATTGTATTTGGAGTGATTCGTGCATGTTTGAGCAATCTTTATACAGCTTATTTTTAAGACATGTTTGCAGATCAACTTCTGTTTTCACCGCCACCGGCATCCGCCCACTGCTCTCTGCTCACTTTGTTCTACAGTTTTATTTTCTTATTCGATGATAAGTATAGGATTTGGCAGCGTTGAGTAGTCGCTTAGTTTTGGTACAAAAAGAAATGCGATCTGCAGCTCCATAGGAGGGTCCGACAGCTCCACGGCTCTTTGTTGTGACGTTTGCGGCGCCTCTGCTCCCATTAGACTCTGCAGTTTTTTAACACGGAAGTCAGTGGGCTCGTTTCTTTTATGAAGTTGTTTTAGTTGAATATTGTGATTTAATGTGCAAATAATAACATAATGATCCACAGGTGTCATAGATTATATATAGCAGACACCAATACAATAGCTGTGCTTAAATCTGCTCTGCCTGTTATTGACCATTGACTGTTTCACTGTTTGATTTTTTTCCTTTCTGTCGGTTAAATCAACAGTCCTATGAGGCGACTGAGGTTAGAATTTTGGAGTACAGTGGTCCCTCGTTTATTGTGAGGTTTACGGTCCAAAAATAACCTGCAATAGGCGAAATCCGCAAAGTAGTCAACTTTATTTTTTACAATTATTATATATGTTTTAAGGCTGTAAAACCCCTCACCACACACTTTATACACTTTTCTCACACAGGCATTAACATTTTCTCACATTTAAACACTCTCAAAGTTCAAACCTTCGTAGATTTAAAAAAAATAAGCACAGTATTATAGAACGAAACCAAATACTACACTGTACTGTAAATAAAAATGATGAGGTTGGACACATAAGAAATGATTAATAGTGACTCACGCAGATTTCATAGTTCTCTGACCGCGCCTCTTTGTCCTGGTGCTGCTCGAACCAAAGATTCATTTATTCCGTAATGGTGCCCTACAGCTGCATAACTTCGACCTTCCCTCAGCATGTCCAGAAGTCCACCTTTTTCTGCGATGGTTAGCATCGTCCTCGGCCTTTGTTGGTGCAAAATGTTTCATCGACATTGTGGGTTTTGTCGGGAGAAAACTTGCGAACATACAGCACTTAAGAGTCACACTGCGATCCAACATTTATGTCAATTTGGCTGAACACAGGCGGGTAACAGGTCAGATTAATGCAGAGGCGACCTCAGATATCTTTTAAGTTTAATGTCATACTGTTAAAGACTCCAGGCAAAGCAATGACATCTCGTTGGTGACAAGCAGGTAGCGGCCTCCTCACCAGAAAAGTTACACAATGCACTTTTAAAAACTGAATTTTTTTCACAATTTAACTATATGTCAAACAATAAACCTAACTCATATATAATGACTGTATATGGAGTTAGATCTTTAAAGGCACTTGAAGTATTTTATATCATTGTTCATTCACGTTTAAACCTTCCAAAGCCGCAGCTGCCCTGAGACAATCTGACAAAGATTTTGCCTGAATTCTGTTAGATCACAAAAACATGACTCTAGTTTCACCTCGCATCTTACAAAGCTGTGGATCTTCACTGCCGCCTGATGTGTGAGCAAAAGATCCATGCTGTAATGAAACGTAACACGCTTCCCTCATAGCAAAGTGAGGGCAATGGTTAGAAACGCTCATATTTGATTAAAGATCGACAGATTCATCCCCAGGAAAACTCCAGAAAGTCCTTGAAAATCCACATCTGAGCTGATAACTGAGCCAATGAGGAGCTAGAGTTAGTCGAGGATATTCTTGTCTCCTTTGTCTCCTGTGGCTCAGATAAATGTGTGTTTAAAATATGGAACACTGGCTTTTAACATGCTAGAAATTTGCTTTGAAATGTCCTTAATAACAGTGCATCGGTGTAGGTAATATGTAATTCATCATCATGTGGAGCTGCCAAATGCTTTGTCAGTGACGTTCAACCGGAGGATAAACATTGGATTACACTAAAACCTTGAATACATATTTTGAAAAATAAGCTCTTGTTTTGTGGGGATAAGTAAGCCCCTTTAACCATGATACGTGATACTTTTGCATTACAATACTTATATAGACTTTGCAGTGGTTTTTAATTGTGTTTTTGAACTATTTGCTTTTAAAATATGTTGTGACTCGTGTTCAGTTCTGTCAATTATCTTTAATATCTTTAATCACTCACCAGTTGTTGTTTTTATTGATGAATTTTCGGAGTTACTGTTTGGAAAATGTACAGCATTGGATTCCGTATTAATCTCAGGTGATTTTAATATCCCTGTTGATCATCTCAGTGACCAATAATCTAAATGTTGACTCGTTAGATGCCTTTGGGATTATACGTGTTTCGTTTCAACTTCATAATCAAGGTCATTCTCTGGGTTTGATTCTTACAAAGAGCCTCAACCTCATCCTCAATATCCGGACGTCACTGTGTCCGATCATTTTAGTATTTTTGATGATGTTTTAATGGAGCTCATAAAAGTTATTCACCAACACACTGTTTAAAAAGTTTTTTAAATACAGAAAGTGCTGAATCGTGTATTGACCTTTACTGTAAAACCGTTGATGTCGTCGCCCCAGTACAGAGCGCCATATCTCCCACTGATGCTCCTGTTAAATATCTATTTCTAAGTCTAAAACTATTTCTAGAAAACAAAAGGCTCCCTGGCTTCATGATGAACATGTAAGACTCTTAACAAAACTAAACACGCAGGCTGAATGTTTAAAAAAAAAAGCTCCAAACTGATCATGACATCCTAAAGAGACTCCAACAGGGCTGTGAAATCTGACACAAAATGGTAACAAAATTGTAAGTGATAATATAACAATCCCCAAATACTGGTTGTTATGTATTCTTTTTGTTCAAAGCACATCGTGTTGGATCTAAACTTCTCTATAACTAAATGTTCTCCTTCTAAGGCGTGATAAGTGGCCCTCATTATGAAGCCAGGGCACAGTTGTTCTGATGTTAACTATGATGAATGCAGCAGCGTCTCACACTGAGCTCAGACACTCTGCCCTTTAACTCAAAGGTCAAAGATGAAGTCCTGTTTACTGCTCCACTGGACTCAAGACAGCCAGAATGATGCGGACTGGGCTCCTTTCTATGTAATTATAGATAAAAGATCTGTTATTGTCTCACAGTACTGAGGGAAATTCGTAGTTATTTATCAAATAGACAATGTATAAAAAACACATAAGATTGTAGCTAAAGCTCTTTTCCATCCTCAGTCTCCTGCTCGACCAAGAACCACACAAAACACACACATACAAACTGAAAGCTTGTTTTATTACGTTACTCTTAAATCTTGTGCTGAATACTGTGCGTCTCAAACATTGAACTTAAGATGTTTACACTGGAACCTGCTACTCCGGTTACATGATAGGGGTATTCATCTTTTGGTTGACAGGAGGTGTTATAATACATCTTTTCAGTGACTGCAAGCGTATTTTTGTGATGTATTCTACCTTTCTGTTAACAGCTAGTGGTACATCCATTTATGACCTCGTATGGACTGTATGTACATAAGACCAGCCTTCTATAAATAGTACCTTTCTTGGGGTATAAGTACTGGATGGCTCCTTTGTAATGTAAATGCCTGTACCTGTTCAACTCTTTACCTAGTCTGCAATCGCTTCTTTCACAATTACACAAATATACAACATTAAGATTATAGAGAAATACACAGGTCAAATTCAAATCCTCCAAATCCTCCAAATCATTTCGTCATCTGTTCTTGTTCCACAATAGGACCGATTACAACACTTTGTTTTCATTTGCCAAAACAGCACGGTGCCTCTGCAGGTCTTGTCATTATACAGTCAGTGGAGACGTCAAAACAGGACCAAGCAGTTGTGGGGATTCCAGACTTGCTCCATGTCCAGGAAAAACTGTCTTTACTGATGATAAAATCCACTCACGCTGGTCTCAAAGTTGTGCAAAACTAACTAACCCACAACCCAAGCCTGAAATCCTGTTTACATCCTCACTTCCTATTGATGAAATGAATGAAAATTTAAGTTTGCCATGAAATATCCAAAAGGTAAATTCACAAATGTTGAACCTGATCATTTCTATTATTAATCCAAGAACCATAGACTGTATAAAGAAGTGGACAGTCACCCATAGCGTTCGGTCAAATAAAGCAGGTTAGCTATGTCCATTTATATATACAGTCTATGCCAAGAACTCACTGCATTATAACAGAAATCTGCATTTGAATAATACATAATCAATCATTTTAGCTGCTCCCCGTTTGTATTAAATATTATGACGTGATGAAACCGAGCTATAGTAAAATATATATGAACATGCAGCGTGTATGAAAGTTGTTTACACGCTGAGTTTGAAAGACTGCTTTAGAGCATCGGGCAGGTGTAACCTTGCTGAGGGCTGCTGTGCTCCACATGAGTGCGTTCTGATGAGAAGCTAAAACTAAAACATGCATAAACTGTCTCGTCCTTGTACTTTAACGGTCTGATGAGCCTTCGTCTGCTTTGCTGTTCAACTCAAAACAACTCAATGGAAAATCGTTTCAGTGTCCTCAACATGCAGCCGTTTTACCCTCCCCTCCCTGTATTTACCTTAGATATAAAGAATGCAGAGATGATAATAATGTTTAATGCTTAATCCTCGTGTGGGCTGATATTTTAAAGGCACTGCAGTTTCATATTTTGGTGTTTTCATTTGTATTTATAACATGAGGATTTATATTAATGGGTAAATCAGTGGAGTAGAACATGTATGTGAGTGAATCGTGCAGAATTGTTCAAGAAATATTTTTGCAGATGATTTTTTTTAACATTCAGACTTTTATCTCTGTATATATGACATAGTTTTAAAGTGTTCAGTTGGTCAGGATTACCTCAGCTGAAATATTTGGTTTATTACACTTATTGTTCATATTTTGGACAAACATGTAAACTCCGCACAAAAAGGCCTCAGCGACTCGGGAATCGAACCTGGAACCTTCTTGCTGTGAGGTGTGACCAGCTCCAAACCAGTGCTGTTGTGTGTTTGGCAGCGGTGGATGGTAACAAAGTACAAGTAGTAAAGTGATGTACTTAAGTAGAATTTGTAGGTATCTGTGCTTTACAGCTGTACTTTTTACTTTTACTTCAACACATTTGAGAGCAGTATCTGTACTTTCTACTTCACTACATTTTTTACTGAACTGAAAAGTTAAAAAGTACTTTTCATATGATTTCAGGGGTTAGTTTTCTTTGTGGTAACAACACAAAATTCATAACAAAAAATAAGAAACTAATTCTTATTGTTTCTATTGAGCAAAATCTGTGTCTTTTTTTTTTTATTTATTTTTTTTTTTTTATCAGTATCACTACATTTAACACTTCTGTGAAATACTATATTTTTAAACAGGTGCTTAGGTACTTTTACTTAAAAAAAATAAATTAATTAATTAATTTTTTAAAAAGGGACAGCATCATCAGGCATACATGCATTAAATATAAGGTAAATAAAAAAGAGACTTTGAATCATGCTGTGTAAAAGTCTTGTCCAATGCATTATCCGAATTATTATTGAAAACATAACGGACTGTTTCTGGAGCTCAACAGTGATCGTCTTTCCATGAATTTTTCCCATAGACTTTTCAAAAAATCCAAATATTAAGAGTTCAAAGGCGTCGCGGAGGATGACTGTATTCACTTACGGTCACTTTCAGGCACAGCTGCAACACGCACTCTTCAAGCAACAATATATTTATCGTTCATACTTTTTCTTTCTACTACGGATAAATTTTTGGTTATTCTTTGGCTATATAATAAGATTTAAGCTGTAAAGGTTTGAATAAATCACTTCTACGGCTGATTACCATTAAGTATTTTGAGTTTGAGACCTAATAGAGTTTCAGATATAATGATTCTGATAAAGACAGAAACAAATGGATTAATAAATATTTTTTCTAGCTGTTTTTATTCGTATATTTTTTGTGATAAAAATAAACCCTCAGTCTTTTCAGCAGGTTTCAAACAATAATAGAGAAATACTTTTGCTTTTCAGTTCAAAAAATGTAGTGGAGTAGAAAGTACAGATACTGCTCTCAAATGTAGTGAAGTAAAAGTAAAGCATCCACTTTAAAATGTGCTTAAGTAAAGTACAGATACATAAAATTTTGACTTAAGTGCAGTACTTTACTACTTTTACTCTAGTTTATAAATGATCAGAAACGCATTTTAAATACGATTATATTGGTGTTGTGTTCATTAGTTACCACAGAGCTGATTAGCGCTGAGTAAACTTTCAAACTTTTAATATTATTTTTATATCTATAGGAAAAATGAACGAGAAATGCAGCTCCAGAGCCGGGGGGCGGGCGGTCACTGTTGGGCTCCGTTGCATCGTGGGTCAAATTGCACTTGCCCTTGGCCTGTGAAGCTCTGTGGACATTTTTCACTGAGAGTTTTGTTAAACTTTATCGCGGGTGTCAGATCTCAGATAACCTCCGACACGATCCCTGTAATTAGTGTTGAGATTGTTCCCAGCGCTGTCTTCTCTCACAATGTGTCAGATTGAAAAGACCAGCGTGTACCATCAAGTAATACGCGCATATCAATGAATGCAGCAAATGAGTTAAGTCCCCAGCTCCCTTGTGCAATTAATTCACATTCACATTAATTATTGCTAACAGATGACACTAACGACTTTGAGAGGAAGAGGGAGTACAAACGATCAATGCGGTTTTAAATGGGGTCGTGGCATGAGGAACCGCAGGTCGCTGTCTGCAGAAATGGCACTGATCCAGAGAGCGCCGATTGTCTGAGTGTGACCCTGGTTTGAAAGATTTGGAGAGCGGAGAAAAGCAATGCAACTTTACGAAACAAGACGAAATCAGTTGGTTATATTACACAAAATGGACTTTAGTGAGTTTCTAGCCATGTTATAATGCTCTTACCTCATCAAAAACATACTTGGAGTTGTGTTTTATTATTAGTCTGTCTACATCTCTAAAGCTCAAAACGCTCTGTTCCACCTTGTGATGTCATGAAGTGGTAGTTTTCAAGTCTTTTCAACAGCCTACGTTTATCTTTTATTCAGTAGAAATGTGCAATTCCAGATCTGAAATCATCCGGATGATTCTAGTGAAGGTGTGTGGAGTCTAAAAACACAGTGGAGCACTTCCTGTATTACCACATGATGACATCACAAGGTGGAACACAGTGTTTTCTGTTTGAGAGAAGTCAGCCTAAATAAGCAGGGTTTGTGTGTTAAACGTGTGAATGAAATTAAACACAACTCCAGATATGTTTATGATGAGGAAACAACATTATAACAGATCAGAAAACAGCGTAATACGGTCCCTGAAAAAAAAACAAAAAAAAACACAAAAATGCAATATTTTGTTTTTGGAGCTTTTGGCCATGTTATAATATTGTCCCCTCATCAAAGACATAGTCTAATTATTACTTGTTTCATTAATCCATACAAAATCATCCTCTCTGTGCACTCAAAAATGCTCAGTTTGCATTTTGCCCCTTTTGTTGCGATATATAGATAAAACTCCAGACTTCTCCAGCACAGTTTTTAAAAGCATAAACCGTCACTGGAGACTCATTCTGTGGTCAAATGTGTTCACAACTAACATGGTTCTATTATGACTCAGTTTACTTGCTAATAGTTCATTCTCATTGTTGACAGTAGAGGGAGCTCCAGCGTCTAAATACCTCATTGGAAACAGAGATGGAGTTTAGATTTAAAATTTTAGATTAGATTTTACGTTTAGTCAAAAGTATATTTTCCAAATGCAGACATCCAGTTTGAAAATGTAAAATACTTATCCCACGGAGCAGACCACGAGAATGCATAATGTGTTCTTTAAGATTCGAAAGGTTAGGAGGAGTTTGGGTCACGAAGAACTTTCAAGCAAGCCAGCAAAGTTTATTTATACAGCACCTTTCACAGACAAGGAAGTCACAAAGTGCTTCACAACAGCAAGATAGAACTCATAAAAGATTCAGGTTGCAATCAGCACGGCAACAAACTTCTTTGAACTACTAGATTATGTTATAGATTAAATATATATATATACAAATTGTTCAGACTAATTGTATTTTTCAGGCACTTTTGGTGAAGTTTTTTTTTTTTTTTCCTTTTCAAATGTAGCTTGAAATGAGAAACTATAGGCTTATTCAAAGTCAGTGTTCTTGTTTTTATTCTCTTTGAAACATGAAAAATAGAAAAATAGGTCTTCTGATAGATAGATTATTTTTTCATACCTGACCATTTCAATTGCTCACTAGCGCTCTTCTTCAGAATGGTCGCCTGACGTTACTGTGATATGTCCGGTCAGCTGACGTTTTTGCGCCATCTTCCTACTGGTGGAGGCAGGACGACAGCGGCATCTGCCATTTCTGACCATTATAATCCACATTAGAACCAGCATCATGGACTGGGACCGAGCAAACGTCATTGAGACAGACGCTGGATTAAAGAGGCAATGGAAATACAGAAAATCACAGGACTTTAAACCGAGACGAGGGAGCCTTTTTACTCTCACACACCTGGGATACAGTCCTGAAGAAGTCGGACTGCAGATGGCGCTGTTGTCCTGCCGCCATCAGTTGGCAGATAGCGCCAAAACCTGTTTAAATCAGCGGACTGGACATGTCACAGCAACATCACGTGACATCATGGAACCATTAAAAAATTGAAATAAAAACATAACTAGTTCATTTTAAACAGCTTGAACTGGTCCAAAGTCGTAACATCTTCATGGAGACAAGGAGGCGGCAGGGGCCCACCAGGAAAGTTACATAGTGGAGCTTTAAATTGCAAAGAACAAAAAACATATGAAACACAGGAGTAGTGGAGTCTATCCCTATTACATATACATGAAACTATAACATACACCAAAAGGCTCACTGGTGTTTTCTTAATGTTTGTACAAAATGGCTCTTGTTCTTCACATTAAAATGTAAAAAATGCCTGATCCAAAACACAAAAACATTTGATAAAAAGTAATGTGTATTCCTCTCAAAAGCACTTTTATAAACTTTGAACACGAGCTTTGTCCATTATCCACGCTTGACATTTTGGAGGAACGCGCAGTCCTCAGATATCAATGCACTGTCTGAGTCTACAGCTAAAACTAATGAGGTTTTACAGGTTTCTAAAGCACTTTGATTCTTCATTGTTGGTTGGCTTGGAGTTCACTGCATGTTGACGCTGATGGTGAGAGGAACAGCTAATCAAAAGATTTAAGAAGAAACACTGTGTAAAAGTGGAGGCCATTTTCAGATCATTTACCCAAACCGAGTCCCAGTCTGGTGCTGTGTGGTCAGAGGGAGGTACAGTTCAGCTTTTTGCAGGTACACATTAGTACTACTATTCTTATCTCACTATGAGTCAACCACAATCAATATAATCTATCTCTCTCTGCCTCTCTTTCTCTGTCTATCTACCTATTTATCTGTCTTTCTATCTTTCTTTCTATCTGTCTTTCTGTCTAAATGCATAAACCCTCGTCATTGACATACATTTATACCATGCTGCTGAATTCGTTTAAAGTTCTCAAAATGCCACAGTTAAAGGTGATGTACCTCATCCCTCTCGTTATCTATCCATTCATTTCTATCTCTCTCTTTATCTATTTATCCCTCTCTTTCTGTCTGTCTCTCTGTCTCTTTTTATCTGTCTTTCTCTTTCTATCTAGCGCTCTCTCTCTTTCTTTATCTAATCTATCTCTCTGTTTCTCTCTTTCTATCAATCTAATCTATCTCTCTCTGCCTCTCTTTCTGTCTCCATCGCTCTGCTCTCTGTTTAGCTATCTCTTTCTTTCTATCCAACTATCTATCTCTCACTCTCTCTCTATCTCTCTAATATCTCTCTCTCTCTATAACTATCTATCTATGTATCTATCTATTCGTCCGTCCGTCTGTCTGTCTATCTGTCTCTCTCTTTCTATCCACCCAATCTATCTGTCGCTCTATCTCTGTCTCTCTTTCTATCTATCTCTATCTCTTTATCTCTATCTCTCTATCTATCTATCTGTTTTTCTTTCTGTCTAAATGTATGAAATCTCATACAGCATCATCGATGAGTTTCAGATTGTGGTTTTTTATTTTTTTTTTTTTAATAACCGTAACATACATTTAACCCCTGCTGCTGAATTGGTTTAACGTCCTCAAAATGTCACAGTCAAAGATGATGTCCCTCATTTGTTTAGGGTGACCAGCCATCGATATTGACCCGGGACAGTCTCAGTTTTGAGCCCTGTGTTCCCTGTCCCAGCAAAACCATCCCAAACCAGTGATTTGTCTCAGTTGTACACAGAAATATCTCAGATGTCCCCATTTTTGACCAATTGGATCCTCGCCAACAGTAAAGGGGGTGATGGATATATTGTCATTTGTGTAGCTAAAATACAGAAAACCGACAGAAGTCCCTCAGACTATGACTGACACAACTGAATAGATGTTAGACTCTTTTCACAATTTTATCTACACCAGCCATCCCAACACAGGTGTGTCTGTCGTGATGTGGGGTGTGAGGCGGACCAAAGATGTGGGACTCGGGGCAAGTTTAAGGGTGTTTATTAACAGAACAAGACAACAGGTGACGGGAGAACATACGAGGAGCTGGGTGCTGGGGTGGAGGTCAGGGTCCAGAGGTGCAGGGAAGACACGAGAAACACAGCCGGTACCGGGAGACAGGGTCGGAGAACACGGGCAGGACATCAGCAGGACACCAGGCAGGACACCAGGCAGGACACGAACAGGGAGACAAGCAGCACGACAACGAACAGTGCGAAGACACACAGTGAGAATCAGCAGGGTGACGATCAGATGACCTGGCAAGGAGAGCTGGGTCCTGGCTCCTTTTAATCACCTGCAGCTGCATTGATTGCCCTGATGGGCTGCAGGTGTGTGTGGGAGGAGCCAGGGCTCCGCCCAGCTCTGGAGTCAGGTGAGGGAGGGGGAGAGGAGACACAGGAGGCAGGAGTAGGCAGAGATCATGACAGTGTCCCAGCGTATTTATTTTGAAAACCCGATCACCCTAGATTTGCACTGTCTTAGAACATGAAAAACAGGCCTAGTTCATTTTAAATAGTTTGCACTCGTCCAAACATATCTTTCATTCTTCCAGTGCATTCCTAGAATCCTAATCACACTCTGCGATAAGTTTATAAGCACTTTTCACTTTCAGAGGCCAGAGCGGTCACGCAACTGATAACAACAACTAGCTCGCTAACAGTGCACAGGCCTTACTTCCTGATTTGCTGACAATGGAAACGCTTTATAATTAAATGCAGACGGCACACGGCGGTCTCATGCAGACAGCGCACTTTAAATGCCGACAGCACACACGCTTACAATATATCTATACATGGGCAAGATAAATGCTACTTTATTACAGGCAAAAAAATGTGTTCTGCCCCTTTAAACAGGAAACTAAAACTTGTGAATGTCTAACACCATTGTAAACATGTTTACCTGCTAAGGTCTAAGCACCAAAGTTTATTCCTTCAATTAACGATTCACTGCATCTCACAACACTCTGCTTTACTACATACTTCAGCTGGGACAAAGTCTACAACAACACTTTGTATTTTAAAACCAGGCCCATAAAACCTGCAGAGTGGAAAATGTCAATTCATTTTTCAATTAGCCCGGGGATGAGAAGAGACAGCGGTGTGTCCACTATATTGATTCACAGAGAGGCGTGACAGGGACAAATAGACCGCCCAGGGCCCGAGCAGAGCGCTTCTATATATTGTGCAGACAGTGGAACAATATTGAGAAAAAGGAAATAGATATTGGAAAACTTAACATCAGGAAATAGGTTTGACATGGAGTAAAAGAGGTCCAGGTCAGCCCCTGTGAATGCAAATGAGTGCATATACTTTATTGACACACAGTTATGCTAAAATGTATTTATTGTTTTTCTGTGTGAGGAGTTATTGGACAAAATAACTCAGTGAAGCCATTTTCACACACACAGAACACCACACGGCTCTTGTCCAGACATTATCCTGACGTCCTGGGTGAAGGCGTGCACAAACCTGGTCCTCTCTGGACATTATGTGGAGGTTTAACCACAGTGTGCACCAGGTGTGCTAATCAGCTCAACGGGCTCACTTTCATTTTCTTTAATAGGCCTACCATAAACCCAGCTGTAACTTCCACAAATTATGGAATTTTTTAATCACCCGCTTCACAGTGCTGAGTGAATGTGTAGGCTCTTGGTTTTATGAATCCCACACCTGTATCTGTCTCGTATCTGTGGGAGCCGCTGTTATAGTGCAGAGATTTTACGTCTTTGCGCCCGGCTCATGTGGCTCATTTACCCAGGTGTGTGAATCTGTGTACGCCCAACAGCTATGACACTGTGTGTGAACGGAATGAAACTGGGATTAAACTGGGACTGAACCCAGAACTAAACCTGGACTAGACCAGGACTAAATCATGGATAGAAGAAGTGGACTAAACGGATACATCAGGGATAAATTGTGCTCAAAGGACCAAACCTGAGAATGTAAACAAAATATGAATAAGTTAAAAAAAAAAAGTGAAAAAAGTCTGTTAAAAATTACATCTTGACTAAATATTGTCATTTTACTGAACTTAAATAATCAATTAACGTAAGATATTCCAAGAGAATACAGTTATTAATATTTACATTGAATTGTTTGGTGGTGTAATATGAAACAAATCTAACGAAATTGCTACTTTATTTGTATTATAACTTACCAATAATTCCTTATCTATCTTCCAGGACCTGCAGAGGAATGGTAAAGCCAGCGTCCCGAATGGGCAGGTGGCCCAGTCTGCTCAGCCTCACCTGTCCCAGGAGCAGTGGCAGTGACCAGTCCCTGTCCAGCGGCTGCAGCGAGTACTCCTCAGGATCACACACCTGGGCAGAGGGGCGGGGCTTATCCAAACAGGTGAGGACCACTACTATTGTTAGCTACTAGCACTACTGCTGCAAGGAATACTATTACAACTTTTGTCTCTACTACTACTACTACTACTACTACTACTACTACTACTACTACTACTACTACTACTGCTACTGCTACTGTTACTGCTACTACCACTACTATTATTACTACTACTATTACTACTACTACTACTACCACCACTACTACTACTACTACTACTACTACTACTACTACTACTACTACTACTACTATTACTAACACTACTACTACTACTACTACTACTACTAATACTACTACTGCTACTACTACTACTAGTACTACTACTAGTACTACTAATACCAGTACTATTACTACTACAACTACTACTACTACTACTACTACTACTACTACTACTACTACTACTACTACTACTACTACTACTACTACTACTACTACCACTACTACAACTGACACTATTGCTACTACCACTACTACTACTACAACTACTGCTACTACCACTACTACTACTACTACTACTACTACTACTACTGCGACTACTGGTGATCATTTCTATTATTGACTAGACTCTAGACCTAACTGTATTACAAATCTGTATTTTATCAATAATCAATTTATCAATAATTTGTACTAAATTTTAATGCCCTATAGAATCTGAAACCAAGCCATTTTTTCATTCTTTATTCACAGTGTGGAGGTGGACGGGACAAGCGTCTGAGCAGCGGATCCTTCTCCAGTAACCACTCTGCTCCCATTGAACCATCAGAGCTCGGCTGGAAAGAGGGTCACATACTGAAAGGACTGAAACGTCTTCAAATGTGTCCCAAAGAGGCTTCCTTACATCCCCCTTCAACGCATTGCAATGACTGTATGACGTCTAATGAAGGGATATACTCTTTTGGGATGAAGAGCGGACAGAAAGTTAGCGCTACCAAGCAAGTGACGCCTGCTAGCAAGACTAATAAAGAAGTCATTGAGGATGTAGTGGTAAATGTGGCTAATAGTGAGGCTAGCGAGCAACCAGATAAAGAGCTACTTAGCTTGGATAAATTTGGTGATTCAAAAGTAGCTGGAAATACTGGTCTTTTGCTATCGCCAGTAACGGATAACTTCGCATTTTTGCCCACAGTCAAACCAGGAGTTAGCCCGACAGATGGCTTGCTGCAAATGGACGATGACAATTCACTAGAAAGGCAAAAATGTTTGAAGTTAAGTGATAAGAATAATAACCAGGAAAAGACAACAGACAGGAAGTCAAGGTTGGATCAGGTTAAAAAGCAGCAAGGAGGTTTGAAACAAGTGGAGAAAGGAAGTATTCAAAGTACTGCAACTAGGGTCCTAAGTAATGAGGCTAGACAGAGGAGTTCATCTATGGAGGTACCACAATGCAGGGACCAAGCAAGTCAAGTTGAGACCCACATGGAAAATGGAACAACCGAATCTTCTCAACTGGGACAAAAACTCGATATTAGTGATTCCGCGAGGAGGGCGTTTATTTTGAGGAGTAAGAGTGCAGATGGAGGACAAGATCAAGCAAAACATACTCATTCACCTTTGCACCAGAAGCTTATCAAGGATCATAAGCAGAAAGCACAAGCTAGCTCCTCTGGGCAAAGTGTTGCAAGTAAACGCTCAAGTTATAGCAAAACGCATGGTGCTAGCAAAAATCAATTCGGTAAAATTGAAAGGGAGGAGCAGGAAGTAGTGACAACTTCAAAATCTCTTGATAATGTGCAAAATCGATCTCCGCTCGCATCTCCGGTGAAGAATTCAAAGCCATTTAAGCCACAAGAAGGTTTGAAAAGTCCAACCAAGATCCCAATGCAAATTACGAGATGTCAGTCCAACAACGAGACAATTGAAGATGGGGTTTATGATCATTTGCTGTGTTCGCCCAGAAAGCAAAGAAGACAAGATTATGATGTTCCCAATTCTGAGCATAGGTCTCCCTCTCCCCCGCCACCTCCTCCTGGCCGAAGTACATCACTGCTTCTTAGATCTAGCTCAGATTCGAAAACCCAAATGCCTCTTGGGGTCAAAACATCAAATTCAGCTAAATCCAACCAGCTACTTTGTGGGCAAGACAATCAATATGCAAAACTAGACACGCACATTGGTTCAGCGAGAATTTTTCAACTTCATGAATCGCAAGCTGTACCGTCAGTAGCCACTTGCTATAATGAAAACGGGCCGCATTTTATATTGGCAAGTCAAAATATCCTGCAACGATCTCAACAAAGTATAAGTGAGCCAAAGCTGTCTGAAGCGCTTCCACATACTTATTCAAACGTTTGCTATCATGGCATTGTTCATAACCCCCAAAGTTCAACATCTAGAGCTGTTAAAATGACCATCCCGGTGAATGCGAAGTCCCACGAAGCAATTGCCGGACAAGAAAGCAATACTTTCCTTGTTTTTGAACGTCCAGGTAAAGATGAAACAAAATGCCTCAAAACTTTTCAAACTTTTTCTTGCGATCCTCAAAAGATGCAAGACGAAAAAGCTCGCCGTAGAGTTGAGATGCGTTGTAATTCGTTGGATTCAGAGCCTTGCGTACAACCGCTAGCTCCCGAACATGGCGTAATGTTGGATTGGGGATTTGACGAAGAGGGTTGGCTATTCAAAAGATCCGTTTCAGTATCGACTAGACCTCCTTTCAAGCCTGTAATGGGTATGAATGGTGCTAAAGCACGTAGCCAGAGTTTCGGAGCACGCTACATGGACAGACCAAGTTTCAATCGGTCTGGTAAAGTTCGTACGCAAATCAAAACCCACTCAGGAAGTTCGCTAAATTCTCTCGGTGATGTCCTTCCAGGTAGTATGAGCTGTTCTAGTAGCTACCACTGCCCCATGAATAGATCACTCTTGAATAACTTTTTAATTGAAGAAGGTCTAGCTGCCCCTTCCCATTTGGCGTCATCCAGCGAAAGATTACAAAGCTTAAAACTACAACGTGAACAAGCGAGAAGACTGCAAATCGAACAACAATTTTCCAGCGCGTTTGGAGAGCCAGTATCGGAGGAGCCGGAAAGACAAAGTACTATTACCACTATTGAAGAGAAGGTTATGATTGGAATTGAGGAAAATTTGCACAAGTCGCAAGAGCAAGAGAGGACCACGGAAGTAAAGCAAAAGTCAGGGTCAAGTTTGGCAAATTGGTTTGGGTTTAGAAAGAGCAAACTGCCAGCGCCAAGTAAAAAGACAGAAGCACCGAAAGTGAAGGAGGAGAAGAGGGAGCAAAAGATTACATCACTGCTCGGAGGGAAACAGACCAAGGCCGAGAAGAAGAGAGAGAGACGGAAAAGTGAAGGCAAAGAAATGTAAGAAATGAAATACATTTGATATCAGTGTTGTAAATATAGTGAAGTGTGTGGTTGAGTGGTGTGGCCTGATACTATAGACCAGATAAACAAACTAAATAATGGCAACCCTTTAATGGCAGCTACCACCTGTAATTAGATTGGATTTCATATTAGATTAGGGTGGAAGGAGGACATCTGGCATTCTGGTGAAAAAAAAATCTAACAAATTTACAAATAGTAGCTTTAAGTGAATATAAAGTATTGCTATATAAAATACTATGTTACAGCAATAACTTTCTATACATGGCCTATATTTTAAGATTCATAGTTGGCTTATACATATTCATTAAACTAAAAAACACTAGAACTTTCTGGCATCACGGGTTGTAATAGCTGTGTTAAGATAAAAAAAAAAACATAAATTCAAACCATACTTTTTAAATGTAGGGATTACCATAGTAAAATATGTTAATATTTGTCCACTGATCCGAAGGTTGGCGGTTCGAATCCCACTCTTGACATAAACGTAATTGGTAGAGCTGTCAGATCCGCTGGCCCACAGGTTGGCAGTGCAGTTCCAGCTCCAACAGATGAATACTATTGTTGTGTCCTTGGGCAAGACACTTAACCCCCCTCAACCCCAGTGTGCACTTGTGTGTGAATGTGTGCGCAAATGGGTGAGTATTTCCTTGATGTAAAGTGCTTTGAGTGCCTTGAAAGTAGAAAAGTGCTGTATAAAAATGTGACAATTTACCATTTTACCACTAATGTTAATATTAAAATATCTCTAAAATGATCCATTCTTCCCTCAGCCTGTACTTAGGGATGTCGCCATATCAAATTTTGTGTTAAACTTACTGTGAAACATCATGTTTTTAGGATTATTCAAGATTATTGAAATGCCTGACACATCACCGTTCCTCTAATAGGACCAACTTTCTTGAAATCAAACTGAGCTAAACTAAATTAAAGCAAACACGACATAAAGGCTAGATTTTGGATTATAGATTGAATATTTTTTTGATAATTATTTCATTTTTACCATCACAGTCTCCCTTAAATATTAGAATGAATTAAAATTTATAAATTAATAAATATTATAATTAATAAAATCAATATAATAATAATAATAATAATCATAATCATAATAATCATAATCATAATAATAATCATAATCATAATCATAATAATATAATAATAATAATCTTCTGTATCCTAGCACTTCACTTCTAAACTTGCCTTGTGTTCTTCCATTTATATGAACCACTGACATCTCTGTCTCATCTCATCGCTGCCCAAAACTTTAATCAAATAAATTGGTCCATATCACTTACTCCAATATTATTATTTACTCCCTTGTATGCTTAAATCTATCAAACCATCTTAGACACATCAGTCATTCTCGCCCCCGAAACAAGTTGTGACACATTTTATAAAGATTCGTGCCAGGTTTTCAGAGATAGAGTTTCATCCATCAGTTGAAACCACTCCAGGCATGTTGGGGCTTTGTCTATGGATGGTATTGTTGATAAATGTTTATTTGTTACAGCTCCGTTACGAGGAGAGAGCCCCATGATGCAGTGCGCTCTTGTATTTCAATGCCATGTCCCGGAATGTCCCTCAATGACCTACAAGCACACGCAGACATCGCTGGAGACGCACAGGTGATCTACAATACTATGTGCAGTGGAGGGTCAATAGGAGTTTGTGAGTTTTCAGCCGTCACAAACAGACCTGGGTTGTGTTTTGTTTCATTCACACATCTTCAACACACAAACCCTGAAGATTTGAGTTCTTCTTTCAAGCAGAAAACACTCTGCTCCACCTTGTGATGTCATGTCATGTCAAGTCTCTACTGAACAAAAGGTAAAAGGAGCTGCTGACTTGAAAACTACATCTACATGACATCACAAAGTGGAACGGAGCATTTTGAGCTTTGGAGATGTAGACAGACTAGAAATGCAGCATGACTCAAAATTGTGTGAATGAAACAAAACACAACTCGAGGAGGTAACAACATTATAACATTCTACGACTGAAAGGTTTTTATTCTGCACTCTTTTCTTTAAGTGTCAATTTTATGATGATTATTCATGTTTTGATTTGTTGTATTGTGATTTTAATGTCTTTCTTTTTCTGTAAAGCACTTTGAATTACTTACTGTGTACATATTGGGTCAAATATAGGTTCACTAAGCAAAAGGTAAAAACAGCACTTTGTGACATAATTAGACCACTGCGCGCTATGTGGATCTAATAATAGAGTATCTTTATTTATTTATTTTTATTGTCTACGAGTAAATGATTAAGGCAAGGCAAGGCAAGGCAAGTTTATTTGTATAGCACAATTCGTACACAAGGTAATTCAAAGTGCTTTACAGAATAAGAAAAACATTAAAATCACACAAATCAAACATGAATAATCACAAATAATCATCATAAAATTGACATTAAAACATTAAAACAAAGAGTGCAGAATAAAAAATAAATAAGACCCTCTCAGTCATATGCACAGATAAACAGAACCGTTTTGAGCCTGGATTTAAACATTGTCAAAGTCGAGGCCTGTCTCACATCTTCAGGAAGACTGTTCCAGGTTTAGCTGCATAAAACTGAAACGCTGATTCCCCATGTTTAGTCCTGACTCTGGGCACCAGCAGGAGGCTGGTCCCTGAAGTCCTCAGAGTGCGAGATGGTTCATATGGCACTAACATGTCAGAGATGTACTTTGGACCTAAGCCATGAATAGACTTGTACACAAGCAGAGCTGCTTTAAAGTCTATTCTTTGAGGTACAGGAAGCCAGTGCAGAGACCTGAGCACAGGACTTATGTGCTCGTACTTCCTGGTTCTGGTCAGGACCCGAGCAGCAGCGTTCTGGATGTACTGCAGCTGTCTTAAGGCCCGTTTGGAGGCCAGTGAGCAGGCCGTTACAGTAGTCTAACCTACTGGAGACAAATGCATGGATAAGTCTCTCTAAGTCTGGTTTTGACAGTATACCTTTGATTTTTGCAATGTTTTTTAGATGGTAAAAAGCTGCAGATGTTATTGATTTGATGTGGCTGTTAAAGTTCAAGTCTGAATCCATTATTACCCCTAAATTTCTAGCCCGATTTGAAGGTTTTAGAGAGAAAGAGACTGGAGGTGACTGCTGACACTTTCTCTATGTTTCTGTGGGCCGAAGACTATGACTTCAGTCTTGTCTGAGTTTAGCTGAAGAAAGTTGTTTTGCATCCACTCACTGATCTGTTGGATGCAGTGGCAGAGTGAATCCACTGGTCCATATTCACCTGCTGCCAGTGTGACATAGATCTGAGTGTCATCTGCATAGTTGTGGTAAGACACATTGTTGCTGCGTATTAACTGACCTAGCGGCAGCATGTACAGATTGAACAGCAGGGTCCCAAAATTGACCCCTGGGGCACCCCACAGCTCAGGGACATTTATCTGAGACACATTTTCCCAATTTCAACAAAGAACTCCCTGTTTTCTAGATAGGACTTGAACCAGTTTAGTGCTGTACCAGAGATGCCCACCCAGTCCTCTAGTCTCTGTAAGAGGATCCCATGATCCACAGTGTCAAAAGCAGCACTCAGATCTAACAGGATCAAGACTGAGACTTTGCCTGCATCAGTGTTCAGGCGGATGTCATTTGTCACCTTGATAAGAGCAGTCTCAGTGCTGTGGTGGGGTCTAAAACCCGACTGGAAAGTATCGAAAGAGTTGTTAATTTGGAGGAAGTTAATAAGCTGTTGGTAAACAACTTTTTCAAGGACTTTGCCTAAAAACGGCAGATTAGAGATTGGTCGGTAATTGTTCAATATTGTGGCATCAAGACTGCTCTTCTTTAGGAGAGGCTTGATAACTGCAGTTTTCAAAGCTCTTGGGAATGTTCCAGATTGAAGTGACATATTAACTATGCAAGCGACTGGTGACAGCAAACTGTTGAGCACAGACTTTAGAAATTTAGTGGGTAACACATCGAGGCAGCATGTAGATGAACTCAGACTGGTGACGATCTCTTGAACAGTTTTGTCAGTTACAGGTGCAAAGTGAGTCAGCTCTAAGTGTCTAGGTGGCTGCAGGGATGTTATTTGCTTTGTGGGATTGATGGCATTTTTTATTAAGCACTGAAAGCAGCGCTCTGATTGGCTGTGCTTGGCCAGTCCACCTCAGTGTCGCATTGCCATCTGAAAAAATCTGTTCTAAAGGGTTTGAGAGAGCTATGAACGAGTTGGAGAGATTTAAATTCCTACTTCCTCCTTCCCTGGTGTGAAAACCTGGTAACTGATATTAAAGATTTTAAAGATTTGAACCTTTTAATGCTGGAATGCAAAATATAAGAAAAAATGGTTTAGATCTCACAGATAGAAATAACTGCTTGTGTCGCCCAACAGAAATATATAGTTGTTTACTCTCAATATGCTATTACTATTTAGAGTTATCATTTATTTGCCTTTTTTTTCTTTGTTTTTATGCATTTTTATGAATGCTTTTTGTTTAGTTTTTTCTTTTTATACATAATGTATAAGGGGTACAGAAAAGAGAATAGCAAATCAATAAGAAAAGCACATCTGAAGAGAGCTTAACATAAATAGCGCTCCTTGTGTACTCCAACAATTATTAAATTATATTACATTTTATTTAGTACCTGGGGGCAAAAATAGGCTCTATAAATAAAGTTATAATGACTTATCTCATGGTTGGGATTCACCAGGGGGCCCCCAGGAGCCCATACATTTATACTGAAAATTATATATCAAGTTTCATTGGGCACAGTGTGTGTTTACAGCAGCCTAAATAGTTGTAGTAGTTGTGACATTCTGGATGTTTTCAGTCTGATGTTACATAACACAAAAACAAACTGGTCGAGGTGATGAGAGCAGAGTCACAATGTGTCAAATGTGAATCACCAATACCTGAGCCAGGAGGCATCCACTGTTGGGCTCAGAGACAAATTCAGGTTAGGGCCCCTGAAAGCTCGGGCCGACCCTGCTGCTGACCAGACCATTGTATTTCATGGGGGACCTGTCTGAACACCATAGATTCACATTTGCCTTTTTGCAAGAAGCTGATACAAAACATGTGAACATTTTTTCTGGTATTGTGAGGGGATATGGTTGGATATGGTTCCCTTTTTTTTTTTGTATTGTTTTGAATGTTCTTGACTTTTACTACTAGAAGACCCTAAACAAAGACAAGGTACACTTAAAAAACATCCAAGTCAATAATCTGATAAATGACATGTTCCTGATTTGACCACAATTTGATTAAAAGCACAGCCCTGCCATCACTCTATTTCCAAACCAAATTCAATATAATATAATTCATTTAATGGTGTCACGTTGTGCTAACTTTCACTTATCTCTCCCAAAGATGCCGATGATGAACAGGAGATCTGACAGTGAGAACGGATCAGCAGTGACGAGCCCCTCCCAGGACGCCATCATAGGTCTGAATAACATTTTTCTATCAGCTACCTAACCAAGCAATTTACTTTTTAGCTACTTTGTTTTAGACTATACTATGTGTGCTTTACCATTTTACAGTTTGCAGACAGAAGTGAAGACCAAAAATTACTATTATGTGTAAGTCCTGATTATGGTGTTAGCAGTGAGACGTGCTGGATGCTAACGTCGGCCTGTGTGCTCCATGTTTCTTTTCTCATTTGCTTGTTGTGCTGTTTTTTCTGCATTTGTAACAATTATTTAACCAAAACATTTGTATATTAACAGTGGGTTCGAGACCTGATTGCTTGTCGTCATAGCTTCATTCAGTAAAAGTTGCATGCACAGATTCAGGCATGGTCAAGGCACTTGTTTCAAAGGTCTTATATTACGCAAAACTGACTCTTCTGAGCTTTAAATCAAGTTATAATGCTGTTACCTCCTCAAAAACATACCTGGACGTGTGTTTTGTTTTATTCGCACATGTTTGAGTAATCCTGGTTTACATCTCCAAAGCTCAAAACGCTCTGTTCCACCTTGTGATGTCATGAAGTGGTAGTTTTCAAGTTAACAGTTATATTTTATATTTAGTTCAGTAGAGATTGGCGATTCCAGGACTGAAATTATCCAAATTATTCAAGAGAAGGTGTATGCCACATAATTGAGCACTTTCTGTATTGACATATGACATCACAAGGTGGAACAGAGTGTTTTCTGTTTGAGAGAAGGACGCAGCCTAAATGTGCAGGGTTTGTGTGTTAAAAATGAAATAAAACTAAGCTCCAGGTCTGTTTGAGATGAGGAAACAATATTATAACATAGATCAGAAAAGAGCGTAATATGGGCCCTTTAAACTGTACAATCGAGTGGCTTTGAGAATGGAAACAAGGCTGTGTACTTACTATTCTTCTCCTTTTCACTTGCCTTTTTAATTTGATTTGTAGCATTAGGTGCGTTGCAAACCAGCATCTTTACCACCACACACTTTAACACATTCTTACAGGCAAAGTACTTGGAGTGTTTTACTTAAAGTTACAGTAGCCCAGTGCTGGCAGTGTGTACCAACCAATTTTCACATCCCTATGAAAATATATTTACTGCCATCCTGCACACGTTTAATGTCTGTACTAGCAGTATTTGTCTACTACATATAATACACATGTAGTAGTGGTAGTAATTGCAATAGTAATACTTTGTAGTAGTAAGCACCACAGCAAACTAGGTTACTAAAATATTTACTAATTATTTTCCAATGCTTAAAGGAGAGTTAGAGCCACTGACATCACTCCACTTACTGCAAATATCAAGGGCTGTAGTAGCAGTAGTAGTAGTAGTAGTAGCAACAGCAGCATTATCGTTTTGACCAGTGCAAACTAAGTCAAGGTATTCCTAAGTGTGTTTCCGTGCTTAAAGGGCAGGTAGAGAACTTTCTGATCCTCTCTTACCCTGGAGGATTAGAATGAAGTGTCTTGCCAAAGGTTACAACAATATTATGCAAGGATTTAGACATCAACCAGTAACAGAAGTAGTTGTTTTGGTTGATGTAGTAGTAGTAGGAGCACTAGGAGTAATAGTAGCAGTATTAGTAGTAGTGGTAGCAGTAGTAGTACCAACAGCAGCATTACCGTTTTGACCAGTGCAAACCAGGTCAAGACACAGAAGTATTGTCCACTCCTTAAAGGACAGGTAGAGGACATTCTGATTGGACATATTGCACATATCAAACATGGATGATTCGGACCTTCTTTTGCTCTGGAGGGTGAAGGTGAAGGGTAAACTATAGTGTTCAAGGATTTAATTGCATGGTAGCTGAGTGGCTAGTACTCACACTTCACGGCCTGTCTATTGTGCATGTACAATAGGACAAATCCTCCACCTAAGGGAGTCCTGAATGAGCCTAACGAGATCACAGAGATGCACCCACTGTCACCGAGGAGATGCCCCAGTGGCACGGGACAAATGCAGAGGAAAAAAAGTTCTCTACAGGGTCAATAAAGTGTAGGAAAAACTAATGAACAAATAGTAGTAGTAATAGTAGTAGTAGCAGTAGCAATAGCAGTAAGAATAGCAGTAGTAGTAGTAGGAGCAGCAGCAGTAGCAGTAGTAGTTGTAGTAGCAGCAGTAGCAGTAGCAGTAGTAGTTGTAGTAAGTAAATAAATAAATAACCCAGAACAGTAGTCATAGTAGTAGAAGCAGTAGTAGTAACAGTAGTAGTAGCTGTAGCTGTAGTAGCAGCAGTAGCAGTAGTAGTTGCAGTAACAATAGTAATTGTAATAGCAGCAGTAGCAGTAGTAGTTGCAGTAGTTCTAATAGTAGTAGTAGTAATCACAGTAGTAGTAATAATAGTAGGAGTAGTAGTTGCAGTAGCAGCAGTAGCACTAGCAGCAGTAGTAGCAGTAGCAGTTGTAGTAGTAGCAGCCGTAGTAGTTGTAGTAGTAACAGTAGCAGTAGCAGTAATGGTTAGTAGTTGTAGTTGTAGTAGTAGTAGTAGTAATCGCAGTAGTAGTAGTAGTAGTAGTAGTAGCAGCAGTGTTGTAGTAGCAGTAGTAGTTGTAGTAGCAGCAGTAGCAGTAGTGGTTATAGTAGTTGTAGTAGTAGTAGTAGTAGTAGTAATCGCAGTAGTAGTAGTAGTAGTAGTAGCAGCAGTAGTAGTAGTAGTAGCAGCAGTAGTAGCAGTAGTAGTAGTAGCAGCAGCAGTAGCAGTTGTAGTCGCAGTAGTAGTTGTAGTAGTGGTTATAGTAGTTGTATTAGTAGTTTTAGTAATCGCAGTAGTAGTACTAGTAGCAGCAGTAATAGCAGTAGTAGTAGTTGCAGTAGTAGCACTAGCAATAGCAGTTATAGTAGCAGTATTACGGTTTTGACCAGTGCACACCAGGTGAACACACTCGTAGTATCTGTGGTTGCTTAAAGACCAGGTGGAGGACTGTCTGGCCGAGGAGCACACCACTATCACACCTCTGCAAATATCAAACATGGCTGATTTGGACCTTCTCTTGCCCCAGAGGGTTAATCACCTCATTAAAATTTCATTGGTGCCCGCCTAAGCTCACTCGTCCGAACCACTACTTCGAGAATTAGCGCTGCCTTCAGCTCTTGTTGTGATCGGAATAGATTTAAGCTGCCTGGACTTGGGTCACGGTCCACAGCTCTGTTATGCACTTGGTCGATCAGTTGACAACGCAGTTTTTTAATTTGATGGTTTAAGACAAGAGAAAGCAAAGAAGAGGACGTGTCTGGGGATATGAGGGTTGAAACTGTGAAATATTTTGTGTTGATGTGCAGCTGAGGGTGGAAGGATAGTTAAGTTGAGTTTATTTGTCATATACACATGTGCACGCTTCAGTATGTGGTGAAATTCTTATGTAGCTTCCAGCAACATAAACACATACAGTAAATACATTAAGTCTCACTAAGCTGATCTTAAAATGATCTTGACTGAGAAAATATATTTTAATGGTATTTCTCTAAGCATATGTACTTCAAATAGTGGCACCATTAGTTAGCTTAGTTAGTATTTATTTTGATTTTGACTTTTTATCCTCATGTTTTTTCAAGTAACAGGAAACATTCTGACTCTTTAAAGGGCCCACATTACGTTATTTTCTGATCTGTGTTATAATGTTGTTTCCTCCTCACAAACAGAGTTCTTCCCTGAGACAGAAATCACTCTGTTCCACCTTGTGATGTCATCATGCGGTAATACAGGAAGTGCTCGACTGTGTTTTTAAACTCCATACACCTTCACTAGAATCATTTGGATGATTTCAGCCTTGGAATTGCCAATTTTACTGAACTATAGTTAAAAGGTAGCTGGTAACTTGTAAATCACCACTTCATGACATCACAAGGTGGAACAGAGCGTTTAAAGCTTTGGGGATATAGGCAGCCTAACACTCCAGGGTTACTCAAACATGTGTGAATGAAACAAAACACAACTCCAGGTCTGTTCTTAATGAGGTAACAGCATTATAGCATGGCTTAAACCTCACAAGAGTCAATTTTGCATAATATAGACCTTTAAAGTTATAGTAAATGGTATCCAGGAGGGATAGTTCATTTTTGTGGTAGCTGTATGGATGTAGTGGAAGCATATAAGGTTATTTGGAGAGGATGCCGAGTGATATGGGATGAACTGCAAAAGTATTCATCCGAAAAACATCTAAACTTAAACAAAATATCAGTTCTTGTAGGCAAAGCTCCAGAGAGACGGCACCACTCCCATTTGGTTTACATTGGATTTCATCATACCACGACCTCCAGACTTTTCTAAATGATTTCACACAAACTACACTAAAACACAATTTGTTCTACTGTGTTTACCATCGCTCTCAGTAAGAGCATCATTTGTTCCCTAAACAGGTGTGCTAATGTTTCAGACTCATTTGGGCACTATATTTAAAAATTCATAATTCAATTCGAAGGCGGCTGCAGCTTTAAAATAACTGATGCGATTCCTGAACTTTTCGCACCAGATTAATGACTTAGAAAACACTTTTTTGCTTCCTCTTTGCTCCTTTTTGTTGGTTTGGTCCTAGTTATGTTCAAAAGTTAAAATTTAAAACCTCATCTATATTAGGACGAAATCAGTTCAGAGCTTATGCAGTGCTGTATTTAACCAGGGAAATAAGTGGGATTAACCAGGGCCATAGTCGCACTAATACCAGTTTTACTCCAGCACAAAGTCTAAAACCAGGAACAAACCAGGTCCAGACTAAAAACGCTAAAACTTCTTCATTATATTCAACTAAACAAGATGTAAACCAGGTCTAAACTGGTACATGGCTAAAATCCTTTAATGCCACACTGGGACTAAACCAGATCTGAACCAGGTCTGAATCAGGTCTAAACTAGACTTAACTCATGAGTGACTAAAACAGCAATTCTACTAATACCACAGTACTACTACCACCACTATTACCAAGTATTTGTCAGAGTTTAAACAGTTTTTCAGTTTAGTTGTGAATGCTCCCCTAACACAACTTGTACACATTAAAAGATACTACAGCCACAACTATTACTACTACTACTTCTACTACTACTACTATAACTGTACAGTGGTCCCTCGCTGTATCACGGCTCCCTTTTCGTGGCCTCGCTGTTTTGTGGATTTTTTAGTGCACTTTTGCATGCTTTTTTTTTGAGAGTATGAGCGTGCATTGTGTTCTGCGTCCTGATTGGCTGAGGGACTGTAGACCATTGTCCATCAGTCTCCTCCGTGTCTCCTGTACAGTACAGAATGTGTTCAGACAAATTTACATAAATGTTCGATCACAGTGTGACTCTGAAGTGCTGAAACCTTTGCTGACAGCGATGACTTTCATGACAACGAGGAGCAGGATGATGCAGAGCCCAGGCCAGTACGACTACTTTTCATGCAGTACCAAGCCCATTTAATGCCACTAAGGGCTGGTTTGACAAATTTCAGAAACACTTTGGGCTTAAGTGTTTCTGTGCACGGAGAGGCACCTCTGCAGATACCACTGGAGCAGAGACAGGTGAACAACATTTAAAGCATCATTCACGAAAAGGAATATAATATACGAAGGTTTGAACTTTGAGAGTGTTAAGAGAGAAATGTGAGAAAATGTTAATGCCTGTGTGAGAAAAGTGTATAAAGTGTATAAAGCCTTAAAACATATACAATAGTAGTAATTATAACTGTAAAAAATAAAGCTGACTACTTTTCGGATTTCGCCTATTGCGGGTTATTTTTAGAATGTAATCCCCGCCATAAACAAGGGACCACAGTATAGTACTTCTGTTACAACTGCTGCTACTGCTGCTGTTGTGTCTCTTTGTATGATTTGTCATTAAGTTTATTGACAATGCTGTCAAAATACACACTACACTCCTACTACTACAATTACTGCTGCCGCTACTATTAGTATCTTCTATACTGACTACTTACTACTACTACTACTCTACTACTACTACATTTAGAGTTGTACTGCTGTTTACCATCACTATGCTATTAGTATCACTGCCGTACTACTACTACTACTACTACTACTACTAAAAAACTACTGAAGTGAAAGTATTCAAGTAGCTGTTTAAAAATGTACTTTAAGTATTTTGCGCAGGTTTTGAGATCTAACAAAGCTTCAAATGTAGTGATTCTGATAAAGATTTATGCTGAGCAAAAAATAAATATTCAAGTAAAAATATCGCATGAAAAAAACAACTGAAATTTGTTCTAAAGAAATTCTGAACTGATTTACTTATTTTTGTTCTAAAGAAACTGTTTTTATTTCCGTTCGCTCAAATTATGAACGTTTTAAAAATAAACCCCTCAGACTTTTTAGGAGGTCTCGAACAGTCATAAAAATACTTTTACTTTTCAGACCAGGTCAAAAAAAGCAGTGGAGTAGAAAATACAGATACTGCTCTCAAATGTAGTGAAGTAAAAGTAAAAAGAATCCACACTAAAATCTACTTAAATTAAATACAGATACCTAAAAGCACAGTACTTTACTAATTATACTACATTGCATTCCATCACTGCAGGTTTGATATGATATTTTATGATTTTAAACTAAACTCTTTCTGCTATTGATGCTACTTCTATTATCCACCAACCAATTCAGCAGCGATCTTGTACGCTCTGACACCAAGAGTTTTTCTTATCGACAGCGTTCCTTGAATACAACACAGTGGGAGCTCGTCGAGACCAATCTATCGTCTGTAATTCTGCTGTTGGAGGCAGCACCATGCCACATCGGCGCGTGCTAAACTCCCAAGTAAAGACTCAACTAATCAATATGGCTACGGCTGTCCTGTGGCTCCTCGCTTCAATTATTCCCTCTTCTTGTTTACGCCGCGATAGAAATAACAATTTTCATCTGTGTTGTTATGGCAACGTGTGCAGACATAAAGATAATATTGACGTAATTAGAATTCAAATAAGAGAGATTTTGTGCGTGTAGAATAGTATTAGTTATAAAAAACGAGGCTGGGAAGTTAAAGTGAACCCCTGGTCTATGTATCTGGTTTACAAAGTACTTTTATAATATGCTGTGGGCTACAATGCGTTTTGCAGATTACCAACTGACAGAAAAAATAGGAAAATCGAAACTCCAATTTTAAGTAAGGCGCTAGATTTGGATCATTTGGTCTATCCATGGGTTTCGGAATGATGAAAAGTTAGGACTGTTGCCATAGTGATTAACAGTGTAAAATAAAATATATCTTTTGAATGGGAATACGCCCTCAAAGTGTTGCATATAACACGAAGCTAAAACCCTTGAATAGCAGAAAGGCTTAAAACAGGGTTGTCAAAAGTATCGGAAATCAGATACTCATTGATACTCAAAACTAGATACTCATTTGAGCAGATACTGATACTAGAAAAGTCACAGTCAGAGGACAGAAAGGAACCTTTCTGAGTAGCTTTAGGCTGATCTTGAGCTGTATCAGAACAAGTATAAGACACATGGACTAGTGTACACCCATGGACCACTATGGACCACTGGACACAGAGGGATTACACAGATCACAGTGGTCCCTCGCTAGGGGTTCATTTTTTGTTTTGAGGATTTTTTTGTTTGGTGCAATTCTGCATACTTTTTTAGAGAGTATGAATGCACATTGTGTTCTGCGTCCTGATTGGCTGAGGGACTGTAGACCATTGTCCATCAGTCTCCTCCGTGCCGTGTCTCCTGTACAGTACAGAATGTGTTCAGGCAAATTTACATAAATGTTGGATCGCAGTGTGACTCTGAAGTGCTGTATGTTTGAAAGTTTTCTCCTCGACAAAACCCACAATGTCAATGAAACGTTCTGCACCGACAAATTTCAGAAACGCTTTGGACTCAGAAGTGTTTCTCTGCAGATACCGCTGGAGCAGAGACAGGTGAACAACATTTAAAGCAATCATCGAGGAAGAGGGATATAATATATGAACGTTTGAACTGTGAGAGTGTTTAAACAAGAGAGGAATGTGAGAAAATGTTAATGCCTCTGTGAGAGAAGTGTATAAAGTGTGTGGTGAGGGGTTTTACAGCTGCAAAACATATAGAATAATTGTAAAAAATAAAGCTGATACTTCGTGGATTTTGCCTATTGCGGGTTATTTTTAGAACATAACCCTCGCAATAAACGAGGGACCACTGTACTACGATTTAATCTTGAAAATCATATTCCTGTCTAAAGAAATAATGTTTTCTATTATCATCGTGACATCGGAATCGGCATTGAGTATCGAGTCTATTCCTTAGTATCGAAATCAAGTTTGAAATGTTACTATTGTGGCAACACTAGGTTACATTAATAAAAAAGTAATAGTATTGTGGTAGTAAAAGCAAGTACAAAATTGGAGAAAAAAGTTGGAGATTTTTAGATCAAGATTTAGAACTGCTTGGATGTCTAGTCTTTTCCAGTATAGTATATAGTATAAAATAAAATAATAACTTTTTCAGCTCCAAGTTGTACCTGAGCATCTTTCACGAAAACCGAAACATTACAATATTTCCTCCAATTCATCTTATTTTGTTTTTATTTTCCATCATCACATTATGAAGTGACAGAAGGCTCAATGTACCTTTTCTGAATGAACTAATCAAGGATTTGGGAGAAGCAGATGTCTATGCATTATGTTGTGCCAAACCATTCACTTGGCAATCAGCAGTTCACAAATGTGCGTCTCGGAATATTAAATAGATTTCTTTATGTTCAGATCCACGCTACACTACCTACATCTCTAAAGTAGTGACTCAAAATCCAAGCCTTTTTTAATACACTCCACACCGACTTGGCCTGCTCATTTTGAAGTTTGATGTAGTGGGGAATAAAATAAAGGCGATAAAGATTATATTAAATGCCATTATACCACTGACACCATAGTCCTAAAGCAAGATTACCCCCCAAAATCTATTCTACGTGTGCAGTATTCTTAACGAACATGAGCTGCAATAAATAAATAAACTCTTAACGAATCATAGAAGTTATTTATTCAGCCCTTTACAGCTCAAATCTTATCATCTATTCATTTTCTTCCGCTTCAGAGACAGTCCCTCCAGCGTGTTCTGGGTCTTCCCCGGACATGGAGGAGCAGCGGCTCTACTCCGAGCTCCTCCCATGTGACTGAGCTCATCACCTCATTTTTCTTTATGTTTTAGTACTGTGATAAGATTTGCTTTAAGTTGAAAAGGCAAAGCAAATCTTATGGTAGTACTGAAACATAACAAAAGGTTCACCACTACAGAGAAAAAGTACAAACGATAAATATTGACCCCCAAAAATAACTGTTCCACGTGTCATGTACTGAACAGTAAATCGATATATCGTAACAGTCCTAACAACCGAACCTGTTCTTAAATATTCATTCGAAATTAGCTATATTACTTATGACTTCTTAATCATCAAACACATGATCATATTAACACATTTATACTGACCACCAGGGGGAGAAGTTGTGCCAGATGACGCAACGGCAAGTTAGGTTTATGTTAAAGGTGTGCTACATAACTTTTCTAGAAAAGGGTACACCACCTGTTTGTTTCCATGGAGATGTTATTGCTTTGCCTGGAATGTTCCTCAGTATGGTGTTCAACTTATCTATTTTACTTTTATTTAATTACAGATGGTTTTATTGCTCAAAATTGTCTTAAAACCATGCATTCTTCGTCTTAGCAGTGTCGTTTACCTTCATGGACATAGATAATGCCACACCACGGAACATTCCAAGAAAAGCAATAGCATCTCCACGTACACAAGCAGGAGACGGACGCCAGAAAAGTTACATAGTACACTTTGAAGTCAAGTTGAAGTTGAATTATGAAGTTGGTGCATTTGTAAAACCAAGTGGGAGTTTCCATGGAGATGTTTCAATGAATAAGTTGGTAGCAGCAGCTGTCTCTGCTCCGGTGTTAGTGCCTACAGCTCTGTGCTATGGGCTAATCTCAAGTCTGTGGCACTAGCTTCAAGAAATCCCATAATAATTCACTTTCACTGCAAAAAGTAATTTCTAGGTAAGTTCAGATGACTTCAGTTTAGACGATATTATCTTGATTTGAGAAGATCTGACTTGGCACTTAAAATGATCTACCAATGGATCACGCATAAAAGATTTTCTTCTTTCAAATGCAAAGTGCCATTTTTAAGTACAAGATGTTTATGGGCGACGGTAGCAGAGTGTTTGTCCACTGACCCGAAGGTTGGCGGTTCGAATCCCGCTCGACGTAAACATCATTGGTAGAGCGGTCGGATCCACTGACTCACAGGTTGGCGGTGCGATTCCAGCTCCCGCAGATGAATGCTGTCGTTGGGCAAGACGCTTAACCTACCTTGCCTCACCGTGTGTTCGCTGGTGTATGACTGTGCGTGTGAATGTGTGAGTGGTTCCTTGATGTGATGTGCTTCTCGTACCTTGAAGTTGGAAAAGTGACCATTTACGTACAAAACCTCTTGCTCCATTGGTAGTTAATTTTACTTGCCCAGTCCAATGTTCTGAAATCAAATGAATATAGTCTTAATTCAAGTAATTTGAACTTACAAGTCAGATGAAGATATCAAGATACGCAACTAATGTGTGAGTGCTTCCTGTTTTATTATAATGTTCTTTGATGGTCATAGCTCATGTATTTCTGTTTAAATACATGCGTTTGTGGTGTATTGGTGGATATGCCCTGACATGCATTTTTCTATTGAATGTGACTGGTGCATGCAACTAACCCTAACCCTTACGACGCTGTGTGTATCAGAAACAGTGGTTTAAGTGGGTTATATATTCACAAAAACACTCTTAGGGGTTCTGGTTTGGTTTCATTATTAAAATTATAATGCTGCCTCACAGCTGTAATTGGATTGGCCCCAACCACCATTTTTCATTAAGAAACATTGGCCAAGAGAAATAATGAGTTTGGAAATGTTAACTATAGCTTGCCTGTTTACTTATAATAGAGCAACAGCAGCGCTCTATATAATAAATAATTCATGTAATTTTTAGTTTGTCGACCAATGGGACCAGTCTCACAAATGCGGATGAAATGCAGTGTGTTTATAGACTATTTTAATACAAGGAGTAGAAGAACATCATTATTTTGTGTTTGTAGTCTCCTCTGCAGTTAACCCAACATGTCAGGAAATGTTTCATCAACCATAATAGAGCTTGAGCCAAGATCTTATTCAAAAGTACCAAGCCCAAGGATTATCTTACACTGTGAATGTTTTTGGATGATTAATAGATAGCAAATGCAATGGATATAAAAAATAAAAAATAACTTACTAAATAGCAGAGTCTATATTTTCTGATCTATGTTATAATGTTGTTTCCTCATCACAAACAGACCAGGAGTTGTGTTTTGTTTCATTCACACATGTTTAACACACAAACTGCATATTTAGTCTGAGTTCTTCTCTCAAAACACTGTTCCACCTTGTGATGTCATGTGGTAATACAGGAAATGCTCCACTGTGTTTTTAAACTCAATACACCTTCACTAGAATCATTTGGATCATTTCAGCCCTAGAATTGCCCATCTCTACTGAAGTAAAGGTAAAAGGTAGCTGTTAACTTGAAAACTACCACTTGCTGACATCACAAGGTGGAACAGAGCAGTTTGAGCTTTAGTGAACATGTAAACAGACTAATAAAGTGAAAAAAACACAACTCCAGCTACGTTTTTTTATGACGTAACAGCGTTATAACATGACTTAAAGCTCACAAGAGTCAGTTTCGTGTAATATAGGACCTGCACAACTCTTCTGGTTGGGGGTCCACCAAATACCTGTCTCCATGGAGATGTCATTGCTTTGCGTAGAATGTTCCATAGTGCGGCATATATTATAGTATCAATCTACAATATATTTCATTACAGGCGTTTTTATTGGTCAAATGTACTATGCATTGAACACTGACTGGGGTCACCTCTCCACAGGTCTGACAGGTTAATGCTATACTGTGGAATATTCTGGGCAAAGCAATAGCACATTAACATTAGGGTTTAAGCTGTGAATGTGAGAGATTCCAGACTAGATGTTCATTTTATTTTGCAAACTGAATGGTATGACTCTCTAGGATAGGTCAGTGTTAGATCTTTACTTGTGAAACTGGTCCCTGGTTTACTGTAGGCCTCTTTACTTCCACTTAAACCATGGATGTGTTGTTTCCCTGCTCTTCTCCTGCTCTCCTCCGCCTCTGTTACTTGAACCACAAATGCTCTGCTTGTGCTCAGGCTCTGGATGCACGATGCGAACATTGGACAGTGGAATTGGGACCATCCCCCTTCCTGAATCCTGCTCCTTCTTCTCCTCCATCCTGCACCTCCTCCCTAAGTCCTCATCCACCCCGGAGCAGGTCCTGAGCCCCCCCAGCATCTCGGGCGGCCCCACCCCCCTCCCCCGCTGGAGAGTCCCGTCCGGATCCAGGGACCAAGCGGGGATGCCCAGTTCTCTGTCCGATTCATCCGTGCCCCTCCTTCAGTCAGTGCCTTTCCCCCATGTGGCCTTCCTCCAGCCTGCCCCCCTGCCCCCCGAACCCAGAGTGACTGCAGTGTGCGAGCCCCACAGCCGCCTGCCCCGCCCACAATCAGGTATAGTACACAAGCCACGCCCATAATGCACTAGTCTCATCCACTGCCAGGTATATAACAAACTAACTCCACCCACAATCAGGTATAGTACACAAGCTACACCAATATTGCACTAGCCCCACCCACAACCAAGTACATAACAAACTAAGTCCACACACAAGGTATAAGTATAGTACACAAGCCACAACAATAGAACAGTAGAGCACTGACAATCAACTATAATACACAAGCCACGCCCATAGTGCTCTTGGACCGCCCACAAACCAGTACATAACAAACTTACAATCAGGCCTGCAATCAGGTTTAGTGCAGAAGCCACGCCCATAATGCTCTAGCCCCGCCCACAAACCGGTACATAACAAACTTACTCAGCCCACAATCAGGTAAAGTCCATAAGCCACACCCATAATGCACTAGCACTGCCCCCAAACAATCAGATACAGTACACAAGCAAACAGTTACATAACTAGCCCCGCCCACAAACAGGTGCAGTACTCTGCTATGTTAACCACCTCACAATCAGGACAAGCAGTACTAATGCTACCCATGGCCATTATTCTACAACACTGCTCACAATTAGATAGACAAGGCCTGCCCATAATGCACTGGCCCCACCCATAACCAGGTTCGGAGTTTACCTAAGCCCAAAAAAACACACTAAATAAATATGGTGAGCATTTGACCCTTGAATACAAGCTTACTCAAAAATGCATGAACTAATTGAAATCTGAGTAAGCTAACGACGAGGAAACCCCATTATAACATAGTTTAAAACTCTTAGAAGTATTTTGTTTTTAAACATAATAGGTCCCTTTAAGCCAAGTGGTGCAAAGAGTCCAATGTTTCCCCCAAACTGAAAACACAAGCTTGTCCTTGGTGACTTTAGTGCACTTTGAATTAATGAAAGCCATTTGTGACCCAGCAGTTGGGAACCTTCTTAATTAAACACATTACACGGTTTTAAGTTAGCACATTTCATTACATACTCTGGGCTTGGCAAAGAACCTTTACAGACATACGTAAGCTGAACCGCACAAATAAGGTTAATTCTTCCAAATAAAACAGCAAATTTGTCTTTTCAAAATAAACTGTTAACATCAGCAAGGCGATGAGGGCCAGGGGCAAGAATCTCACATGGGGCCCCTCTAATATAAATTAATAGCAAGAGGGTCCAATTCTGGGACATTAAGACCCTGGAACACAGGAGAACAAATCGCTTTGTTTCCCCTCGTTGACTCCCTTAACTCCCACTCACCTGTTGCTGTGTCAGGTACATTTTGACCATAATGTCAGTTAAGAGCCACAGTAATGTTCTAAACTCATTCTCTATAAATACAATGTTAACAGAAACAATGCACATCAGTGAGTCACCTTTTTAGTGAGGTGTGTTATTGAAAATTAGAAAACCTCTGGTAATGTTGGTTATAACATTTTCCTTTTTTTTTTATTTTTATCATTGTTATTATTATATTACAACGTACTCAAAGCAATTTATTTACAATTTATGTCACTCCATTATGTGCTAGCAGCAGACACACAAATGTCACAATGAAAGTATGTGAGAATCGAAATTGTTGTATAATTTGTTTTTATTGCACAGGCACTACCACTATCACTACCCATGATAATTATATTAACTTCTTAATTACTCTCTTTTGTCTGTAATGTTTCTAACTCCTCTTTCTCACAAGGAGAGTGGAGAGCTGCTCTACACTTTTAAATACACTTCACCAGCGCTGAATGAAACAGGACTAAACCAAGACTAACCGAGGACTAAACCAGGACTAAACCAGGATTAAACCAGACTAAACCGGGAGTAAACCAGGACTAAACCAGGACTACCAGGACTAAACCAGGACTAAAAACAAGACTAAAACAGGGCTAAACCAGGACTAAACCAGGACTGAACCAGGACTGAACCAGGACTGAACCAGGACTAAAACACTAAAACAGGACTAAAACCAGGACTAAACCAGGACTAAACCAGGACTAAACCAGGACTAAACCAGGACTAAACCAGGACTAAACCAGGACTAAAACAGGGCTAAAACAGGACTGAACCAGGACTGAACCAGGACTAAACCAGGACTGAACCAGGACTAAACCAGGACTAAACCAGGACTAAAACAGGACTAAAACAGGACTAAAACAGGACTAAAACACGACTAAACCAGGACTAAACCAGGACGAAATTAGGACTAAACCAGGTCTGTGAGAAAGACGGTGTAATCCATACGTCCAGGAGTCTCAGAGCCTCCTGGACGTATGAAGAACCACATACCAAAGCTCTAACTGTGTCGTTCATTGTTTGTTTGTTTCAGGCGACATGGAACCAAAGAAGATGAACTATGTCAAATCCAAACCAAGGCCCACTCCAAGTCAACAGAAAGAACAGAGCCGACTGCAGCTCGCCAACTGTAAGACACTTACACATTACTTTATCTAAAGCTGCATTATCTAACTTTTCTGCCATCTGCTTGTCTCTGTGGAGATGCTGTTGGTTTGCATAAAATGTTCAACAGGATGCTGTTAAACATCTATCTTGCATTTGGTCAATTACAGTTTTTCATTACTAAAAAGAACTTGCAGTCTTTCTGTGAGCTCATGCCACCTTATCTTCATGGAGATATTGCTTTACCTGAAATTTTCCACATTATGACATTCAATTGACCAGTCTTCATCGAGACAAGCTTACGACACGACCAGGCCAAGACACAGGTCAGATCTGTGAAGAGGCGACCCCAGAAACAATTTGTGTTTTTCAAGGATTTTGTTTGGCATCAGAAACAGTTGAATTGGAATATATGCAAACTAGAGAAGTTTAAGGCCATACTGTGGAACATTCCAGCCAGAAAATCCACTGCTCACTACACGGCTCTTTGTTGTGACGATGTTTACAGCAATGTCATCTTCCATTGGGCGTCACCGTTTTCCAACATGGAAGTCAGCATTGTTTCTTTTACTTAGTCATTTTAGATGAATACTGCATTTAAAATGTGCAAAGTATAGCATAGTAATCCATGGACTTCTTAGATTATAACTATAAACACAATACTGTAACTATAAAACTTAAGCACAATAGGTCTTTTTTTAAATAGACGTTGATGGCTTGGATGAGCAACGAAATGTTTTCACAATTTTTCTTTTACCATGGATCAGACCTGGACGACTGAGGGATTACACAGACGCCCAACACAGTATATTCAGAATATGCTTACTATAACATTCTCACTACTAAAACATAAGAGCGATTGGTTCTTTTGGCTAATGTAAATGTTACACTTTGCTGGAGAATATCATTCCCTGTAACTGAGTCTTGCCTCGTAGAAATCGTAATGACCAAACCTGACTCATACGGCTCTTCTGACCATTTACTCTGCCCACAGCTCATTAACACTCGGATAACTGTCAAACCGCATGATCCATAGGTGTACATTCAGATAGTCATTTTAATATTTGTAGGATTAGTTAGGAGCAAAACAAATATACTGTAGAGGTGATTCTTTAGTAACTGCAGTCGTATGTATATCAAATTGAATTGTATAAATTTCAGTAAAAGCAAATATATGTAGTAGTAATAGTATTAAATAGTGACAGTGCAAAGTATAGTTTATTAGGTGTGAAAATATTAAACTGAAAAAATTATTAAAGGTGCTCTTATCTCCATGGAGACAAGTAACTGGCACTTACTAGTACAGATCTGTGGAGAGGCATCCATGTGTACAGCAAGAAGGCCTATTTTTAAAGATGTGTTTGAGTAATAAAAATATATGTATTATAATGAATGCAATATAGATTTTGCTAATGCTATACAGCGGAACATTCTAGGCAAAGTAATGGAAACGCGCAGCCCAGAAAAGTTACATAGTGCAGCTTTAAGTCAATTTTATCTTAATTTTTTACTTCAAAATATTAGTAATTTTATTTAAGGCAGGATTTTCTTTACTACTCGTACTGTATGTATATAGAATGAACTGTATTATGTATTTTTTTGTATATGACAGTGTTTTTTTGTATTTTCATTCCAGAGTTTGTCCTGAAACCGATCCTACAATTGAAGATTACGCCCCTCTCAAATGGAGGACCTCTGCATCTCACGTTTATGACCAAGGTTAAGCACGAAAAAACTGGACCAAAAGTGGATCAAAACTGACATTCCTGGACTTATAAATGAACTCACTGTAGCAAGGAGATCTGCACTTCCTGTTTACCGTAGCCAATGGAAATACTCATTCTCAAACATCAACCATTATACAATAGTAGCTTTAAATACAGCAGAACACACTGTAGCCACATTGTGCCGCTCTCCACCGGTGTATTCAAGTCTACTGTTGAAAGAAGTTCAGATAAAAAGGGAATGCAACATTGTTTTAGGCTATACCCAAAATCTATGAAAAAAATAATGATATAAAACATGGGACTAAAATGGGACTAAAACAGGACTAAAACAGGGACTAAAACAGGACTAAAACAGGACTAAAACAGGACTAAAATGGGACAAAAACCAGATTAAAACAGAACTAAACAGGACTAAAACAGGATTAAACTGGGACTAAAACAGGACTAAATCAGGACTAAAACAGGTCTGAATCTGGACTAAAACAGAACTAAACTGCTACAAAAAAAAAGGACAAAAACACGACTAAACCAGTAATAAAACAAGACTAAACCAGAACTAAAACAGGATTAAACCAGGACATTTCTGCATTAGCTGTTACTCGACCTGTTCCTCTAGACAGTACTTTACCAGCCAACCCAACAGACTCTTTAGGAAGCCAGCACACGCACGCTCTTTTAGGCCCTTTTTAGTTCAACCATTTACAATGCCAAATTGTAGCACACCTAAATATTATTTGACCTTTCTTAAACTGCCATCCAGATTTAGCGACTCAGAGATTTTCAAATGATCCAACAATGCAACCAGCAACACTTAACTTCTATACAAGGAGATGTGGTTTCTAACTACCTGGGAGTCCAAAGCTAAAGGGTATGTTGTCCCAGGCCTTAGGGGCCCAAAACTGAACCCTCTTCCTGTTCATTTATATTAGAGGGGGGGCCCAAGTAAGGTTTCTTTCCCCTGGCCCTTAAATTTCTGTCAACGGGCCTGCTACATACCATGCAACCCCTGTATTATTAGTGCTAGACATTTCATATACAAAACAACACATTTAACAGTATCACACATAGCCAATCATTTATGTAGCAAAACAGCAGCTCGCTAAAAGTGTGGCTTCCTCGATTATTTCAACTTTGCAATGAAGAAGACTTGTCCTCGTAAGCTTTCATAGTTTCACATATATTGAGTGGTAAATGGTCATGGTCACATTTTTCTATAGCGCTTTTCCACCTTCAAGGCACTCAAAGCGCTTTACATGGAACCACTCACACACGCCTACACTGGGGACGAGGTGGGCCAAGTGTCTGACCTCTCTCCCAATGATGTTTACGTCGAGAGCAGGATTCGGGCCGCCAACCTTCTAATCAGCGGACAAACCCTCTACCAACTGAGCTACTACCATAAATTTGTGAATGCAGCAGCGGCCTCCTTCTGTCCCTAATGCAAGATACACACTTGAATTATAATGTGTGGCCACTTCCTACTATTTAACCAATGTCTGCACTAGTCCATGTAAGTAATGCTATATTTTGAATAGAAAATGCAAATGATGAAGACCCTATCCTCACCTTAATGATATCTTTGTACAGCACTTACTACTGATTGCCATTCAAGAGCTCTATACCTGACTGAGTAATGTGAATTTTTAAATCGTGCACTAAACTTGTTGGATTTTTTACTTTTCACAAAATGTATTTAAACACCTGCATGCGTCCATTTTCCACTGCGCTGCGATCAGACAAAACAATATGACCACTGGATAGCTCAGATTATGTTCGTCCTAAATGTCGATGTTGGAAGCATGAAATTAAGGATTATATTTGAGGTTAAGGGTCAAGTTTGGGTTTTCTTGGTCTGTAGTAGTCAGGATGTATTAGAGGTGCTTTAGACCTGTTTTAAGCCTGGGTTGGTCCAGGTTTAGTCCTGGTTTAGACCTAGTTTAGACCTGGTTTAATCCTGGTTTAGGTCAGGTCTTGTGGAGTGTTCCCAGTCTGCAGTGGCCGGTATCAAATAGAGATGCTTTAGACCTGGGTTAGTCCTGGGATAGACCTGGTTTAGTCTTCATTTCTTGCTTAGACCTGGTTTAGTCCTAAGGTAGTTCTTGTTTAGAGCAGTTCATGTTGGGTGTACCTGGTTTGTAGATGTCACTATCTATCAGGGTTTAGTCCTGGGTCAGACCTAGTTTAGTCCTGGGTTAGACCTGGGTTAGTCAGGGGTTAGAGTTGATTTAGTCCTTGTTACTTGCTTAGACCTGGTTTAGTCCTAAGGTAGTCCTTGTTTAGACCTTTTCATGTTGAGTGACCTAGTTTGTAGTAGTCAGTATCTATCAGAAGTGCTTCAGGCTTGGTTTAGTCCTGGGTTAGACCTGGTTTAGTCCTGGGTTAGACCTGGTTTAGCCCTGGGTTGTAGTGGTTTAGTCTTGGGTTCAGACCTGGTTTAGTCCTGTTTTAGGCCTGGTTTAGTCCTGGGTTAGACCTGGTTTAGTCCTGTTTTAGGCCTGGTTTAGTCCTGGGTTAGACCTGGTTTAGACCTTACACACTGTATTTGAGGAAGGAAGATTAGCCCAAAAACTAGCTGCTAGCTCAAACTAGCTAAGATGTCGTAGCTGCATGTTAGCCAAGTGGTCATATTGTTTTGCCTGGTCGGTGTAACTCTCTCTGTCCATACAAATAATGTTGAATACTTCCCATGTAAAACAATGAAGAGTTTGATAAGCAGAGGCACATTATATTTATCTGTTAGATGCATGTTTAGACAGCCTCTTAAACTGGCTCTTCATTGATGCACCCACAGTTATGACATCAAGACAAAGAGAGACTCTGCATGTTGTTCTGCACCCTAAGGAGACACGAGTAGGTGGGGTAGTTGTACTAGCTCAGGGAAAATTAACGTTACATTGTCTGATAGAAGCTGTGGATCTCACTATTTTCTATGAACATATCTTTGTAACAGTGGGTACTTTTAGGGCTGTCCAGACGGCAGCATTAGCACAAGTCATTCAGATTCCTGTACTTTCAAATACACAGGTCATACATTTAAGTAAGTTCATTTGTCATTTTTGTATGTTTGGCTCTAAACATTTCTTAAATGACCCTGTATATATTAGTAGTTTATCGGTGCTCTTGAGCGCTCATTGGCTTTGTTTACATGCACACAACTAGACCAGAGTTTGCTTAAACAGCATGAAACACAAACTCTGATGTGAGTAATCGAAAGGACCAGAATTACACAGAAATCAGATCATTTTTGTGTTTACATTTTAATAGTTTTAGAAAAAGTGAATTGAGTTTCACATATTAGTTTTGTTTGGCCATGTTTTTCTATAAATAATTGTAAGATTAACTTAAACTTATACAGTAGCATGTCCAAATCACTGTTAAAATGATATTGCAAATATTGCCAAAATGTATTAAAGTTGTATATTGTTCTTATTATATCAGGCAATTTTATGTTTAAATAATTGTATATAATATATAAACAAATAATTACACATGTTTATTTTCGAGAGCCAAGATAGAGACAAGAGAAACAATAATACTGCATTAGTCTTATACAGAGCTTTTCCAGACGCTCAAAGTCACTTTACAATGTCTCGCATTATTCATTCACTCCACACTTGGTGGTGCTAAGCTACTATAGCCACAGCTGCCCTGAGGCAGACTGATGGGAGTGAGGCTGCCAATGTGCGCCATCGCCCCCTCCAACTGTCACCAATCACGCACACACCAGACTTATGTAATGGTAATGTGGGTGAAGAGTCTTGCCCGAGGACACAATGACAGCTCTAGCCACTGATGCTGTGGCAGCTGGAGTTCCCAGAGGTCTCCCATCCAAGAACTAACCAGGCCCTGCTTAACGTCAGAGATCTGGCGAGAGATCAAGGTTTGACATGGAAATGTCAGTCAGTAATTCCTGTATTTGGTAAAATGAATGAATGAATGTGCATATTGTCACTTTATCAATCAAAATATACTCATCATTTTTTAACTAATAGAAACTGGATGTTAAAGCAACACAGAAAACGTCTGAAAACTGTGACACGGTGCCACCGTGTTTACAGTTCATTGGAGTAACTTAAACATCATGTTATCTGGACAGCCCTATGCAAACCCAGTGTTTTCTCAGTTTCAGTATTTCTTGTGGGTTTGTTGTACATTTCTGTGTAAAAAAACTACACTGTTTCTCTAAGTGTGTTTTTTATTACTGCGGTTTTGGTGTTTTTGATGCATCTTGTTGAATGGTTTTAGCTAATGTTCCTAATCTTACTTTATCTGCTTCCATGTTAACTTTACTTTTATCGTACTGAACATTGCCAAATCCTGAGCTTGTTATTACAGTAAAATATACAGTCAATGAATGCAACGATTTACATATCAGACCTGCAACCCAAACCTCCACCAGGACTAGGTGTTTTGTTTTGTTTTTTTTTATTATAAATTTCTTGTCTAATTATGAACATGAAAAGCTCGCAAAAGTTAGAATAGCTCAAAAATGTCTAAGTGCACCAGCAACATTAAACAGATTTGACTGTGAAAGCACCAAAATAAGAGCCATGTATTAGCCAAACTTCACCAAAATAAGAGCCATGTATTAGCCAAACTTCACCAAAATAAGAGCCATGTAATACAGAGCCAATCACAACTCAGTTATATACGAGCTGTCACTAAGGTAAAGTGTGATAAGGTTATATAAGATGATATTTATGCTCTATATCTTATTACACAACAAAGTAAAAGTAGTTAAGTATTGTACTTAAGTAACATTTTTAGGTACCTGTACTTTTCTTAAGCACATTTTGCAGTGGGTATTTTTTTTACTTTTACTTCATTACATTTAAGAGCAGGTTTCTGTACTGTCTACTCCACTACATATTTGAACTGGACTGAAAAGTAAAAGTATTATTTGTTATTGTTTGAGACCTGCTGAAGAGGCTTAAATTTAGCACGTTCATAATTTAAGGAAACCAAAATATAGCAACTAATAAATAAATACAGGTAGCTTTCAGAATTCAGCAGCAATCTTTATCAAAATCACTACATCTGAAGCGTTATTAGAGCTCGATATCTGCGTGAAATGATTTTACTTTTACTCTTTAGGTACATCTTTAAATGGATTCTTTAATACTTTTACTTGACTTATTTTTTTTTCTATCTGTACTTTTACTTAAGTAACAGCAGCGTGTAGGACTCAGGCTCTCATCCCTGTGTTTCTATTGTTCAAACTGTAAATACATGTTGATTTCATTTGGAGATTGGGTTGCAGTGTTACCATGGTATCTACAGCCATACTCTCTGTATCACCTCATACAGCGCTGCCCATAAAGTCAAATAACATTACGCCTGTTTCCTGATACACTCAAAACAATGAAATGTTGACATGAAATAAAAGTATTATGTCTTTGTTTTAAGTAGACGAGCAATACAAAAAATAGACAATAGAGAGTCCAATTCCACTTAAAGGGTGAGTGTGTTTTAAGCCATGTTATAATGTTGTTACCTCCTCAAAAACAGACCTGGAGTTGTGTTTTGTTTCATTCACACATGTTTGAGTAACATTTTATTATTAGTCTGTTCACATCTTCAAAGCTCTAAATTCTATGTTCCACTTTGTGATGTCATGCAGTGGTAGTTTTCATGTTAACAGCTCCTTTTACCTTTAGTTCAGTAGAGATGGGCAGTTCCAGGGCTGAAATCATCCAGATGATTCTAGTGTATGGAGTTTGAAAACACAGTGAAGCACTTCCTGTATTACCACGTGATGACATCACAAGGTGGAACAGAGTGTTTTCTGTTTGCGAGAAGAATGCAGCCTAAATATGCGGGATTTGTGAGTTAAACATGCGTGAATGAAACAAAACACAACTGCAGGTCTGTTTGTGTAGAGAAAACAACATTATAATATAGATACTGGCCCTTTAAGATGCAGTATAATTGATAATAGGATGCGTTCATAGTTGTCAACACTGGGTCTAAACTGGGACTAAGTTCGCACCTAATCCTGGATTGGACCAGAACTAAACCACTACTAGAGACGGACCAAACCAGGTCTACATCGGGACTAAACTGGACCCAACAAAGACGAATGTGCTTTATGTATTTAACCTTATGGGCACCTGAAACTACACATGTACAGTATTCAGTGGTAGCAACACAGTATTCACTTATGTAGCATATATAAGGTGGTGTTCAGGGATCTGATTGGCTGAAATAATACGGGTAGGCGGAGCACGGTGTCTGTGTCACATAAAGAGCACCTCTCACAAGAGTATTGTATTTTTCTAACGCTCACCTTGTCTTTGAACGCAGCACCTGTACTTGTAATAAACCACTTGAACAGTATTGCACATATACACAATAATAACTCCTCATTGAATATGTTTCTAAAGCCAATCATTTCAGTGATGTTCTCGTGTGAGTCACCTTCAGTAGCAGTTATCACGCTGTATATGATCTTTGTTTTATGTAAAAGATGAATGGAAAATAAACTATTTCAATACCTTGTTTTTGTTGTTTTGTATTTGATTTGGTAACACTTTAAATACCTACTACTACTTAATAAATATACTAACACTTTTTAAATTAAAGAGCCCATACTGCACTATTTTCTGATCTATATTATAATGTTTTTTCATCACAACATGTTTTATAAGTTTCACTTTCATTTTTGATGCTCTCGCCCCTTTTTGAGTGTCTCCTCCATTTGCTCCCCGCGCTAAGTCACTCCCCCTTCAGAGCACTATCACAGCACAATCTGCTGCATCCCGCTAATGAAACTACTGCACATCACATCAGGTTTGTCAAGTTGTTGTGTACAGTTTTGCATCATGTTTTTGTGTAGATTTATGGAGAATTGTCAGGTGGGTGCATGGGAGGTGTCGGCTTGTGGGCGGAGGGGCGCACAAAATCTTACAGCTAACCGCAAGAAGGGTTTGAATAGGGCCCAGAAGAGATCGCTAAATACTCAAACATGCACGGATGACATCTAAAACCTCTTCAGGCATGTTTATGATGAGGGAACAAAGTTATAACATGGTACAAAGCTAAAAAAAAAAAAAGATTTAGCATAATATCCCGTCTTTAAGGTCGATCCAGGGTCAAACCGGGGAACAGACTCGGAGTACCTGTTCTCTGCAGTTCTGTGGTAGATTTGGTGTTGACAGTTTGGACAGTTGGATTGTGAGGCTCAACTCCAGGAGTGAAAAATGTTTCCTCAGCGCAGACATCCATCATCACAACTGCAACAACAAGAAGTGGTTTTATAGAGGTCCACCATGGCCTCAAAGTCTCAAATATAACTGTAACAATACCATGAAGAAAGACCAATTCATACGATATTCTTAAGTACAAAAGTTAGTTGAAATGTCACTTGTGCAGTTTACATTGTTGTTATTGTCAAAATAAGTCCGCTATGTTACCTGTCTGCATGTTTTTTTTAGTTTTTTTTTTTTATAATCCATTAATCAGAATGTGCACTGTTAGCATTACAGTGGTCGCAAGACACTCATTAAGTGAGAAATAACTTTGGACCCCCTTCCTTTTTAGGAAAGAGAATCATTCCTTAAACAGGAAAAGGGGCCTTAGACATCATCTATCCCTCATCTATAACTCTATCCTCAGACCCAAAACAAACAGGAACAAAGAGAACAATAATGGCAGGGTTTGAACCAGGGTATGAACAGGGTTGTTAAGGCTGAAACTGGAGACAATAGCTGTTTACAGTTTCAGTGTCATTAGCTCCTCCCTTCAGATAGATATAAGGCAGTGTTCACCCGTAATCTGACCAGAACTGAAGAAGAAGCCAGACGTCTTCACTCCTACAACGATTTGTCCAGTTGACAGATTTAAACTTTGTCTTTTGCTGTGGATCAGACCTGGACGACTGAGGGATTTGCAGACGTCAGTACATGTAATACATACCAGTTATACACTGTACCTCATCTCCATGGGCAATAGAAGCATTCAGACCATTTAACTAAAAATTTATACAGCACTCCTTTAAAAAACCCTCCTTTAATATGTTTATGAAGTCAATAATTTCAGTGATTATGTCATTTATCCAGTTTATGATACAGTTTGTAATATCTTTTATAGACAGTGAGAGATTTTGTATTTAATTCTAACTTTGTAAAAGTTTGACCACTTCAGCCTGAGGACATTGTGGGAAAATTGCTCTCTTCTCTATTTCAAATTTGTTCATTTTCACAGAATCAATAGCACAAAATTTTCCAGACTCTTGGTGGAGTTTGTAAGTTCTCCTCATTAGGGTTCCTCAAGTTGCTCAGGTCAAATCCTCCAGGGAGGTACTCTGCTCTTTAGCTTTAGTTGGGATTGGACTGGACCTGGCTCAAGGAACACTTTTGTGGTGTTTTGTTTCATTCACACATGTTTAACACGCAAACTCTGCATATTTAGGCTGAGTTTTTCTCTCAAACTGAAAACACTCTGTTCCACCTTGTGATGTCATGTCCAGGAAGTGCTCCACTGTGTTTTTAAACTCCTTCACTAAAATAATTTGGATGATTTCAGTCCTGGAACTGCCAATCTCTACTAAACAAAATGTAAAAGGTAGCTGTTAATTTAAAAACTGCCCCTTCATGACATCACAAGGTGGAACAGAGCATTTTGAGCATGGGACATATAGACAGGCTATTAATGAAGGATTACTAAAACATGTGTGAATGATGAGGTAACATCATTGTAACATGGCTTAAAGCTCACATAAAGCTGACAGAGTCCATTTTGTGTAATGTAGAACCTTTAAAAGAAAATATAAACTTGCATTGGTGTTTAAATATGTTTACATTTTTAGCTTTGTATTATCTACAGCCTGAGCATCAATGAGACAAACTAATTCAGCTGCACATTCAAATAAACTTTATTGAAAATGCCCCGTCACACTCACTGCTCATGACTAATGCTTAATAACACCACTCAGAGATGGGAATTAACAAAAACATATAGATTTATTTAATGGAACTGGTCACATGGAAAAAAGCCTAACTCACGTTTTAATCAAATGAATGTGCTTGCATATACAGACAGAAAAGTAACTTTCCTGATGGAGGGCCCGCTGCCGGCTTGTTTCTACAGAGAGCTATGATTGCTTTGCTTTAAATGCTCCACGGTATCACAAAAAAACTGTATGCATTCAATTACAACTGCTCAAATAACCTTGAAAAACTAGTATTCTAACTGTTAACAGGAGAGCCTCTCCACAGATCTGACCTGCAAGTTTGCCTGGTGGTGGTACCTGCTTGTCTCCATGGAGATAGATACATTTAAACTGCCGGTATGTCATTTTTCTGGGTGGGTCTGCCACTTGTTTGCCTGCATGGTGATGTTAGTACTTTGCTTGAAATGTTACACAGTATGGCATTAAATATATCGAACATATATTCAATTAAAGGTGTTTTATTGCATTCTTAACAGACCCACATCTCCACCTGGCCTGTAACATGGCCTGTTACCATCACTGCTTGTTCCATGGAGATACATATGCTGTAAATGTCTCTGAGGAAAAAAAATATATATATTAACATGTTTTCAAGTCCTAGCGAGTAGATACAAGGAGCTAACTCAAGTTTGACAGCCACTAGCTTAAAACAACTCATCAGCAAATGAGAGATACACTGCCTGGCCAAAATAAAAGTTGCCACCAAAAAAAAAGGTCACACACTCTAATATTTGGTTGGACCACCTTTAGCTTTGATTACAGCACATTCGCTGTGGAATTGTTTCAATTTCGCTTCTGCAATGTCACAAGATTTATTTCCATCCGGTGTTGCATGAATTTTTCACCAAGATGTTGCACTGATGATGGTCGAGTCTGACGCTGCATAAAGTCTTCGCCAGCACATCCCAAAGATTCTCAATGGGGTTAAGGTCTGGACTCCGTGGTGGCTCCATGTGTGAAAATGATGTCTCCTGCTCCCTGAACCACTCTTTCACAATTTGAGCCCCATGAATCCTGGCATTGTCTTCTTGGAATATGCCCGTACCATCAGGGAAGAACAAATCCACAGATGGAACAACCTGGTCATTCAGTATATTCAGGTAGTCAGCTGACCTCATTCTTTGAGCACAGACTGTTGCTGAACCTAGACCTGACTCGTACCTATAGGATCGTACCTATTTGTTTAGTTAAATCCAGGTGGCGACTTTTTTTTTGGCCGGGCAGTGTAATAATGGAGCTTAGCATTTTTGGACAGGGTGCGAGGCCACTTCTCAGATCTGACTTGGCCTGTTGGTGTCATGCTTGGAGATTTAGTAGTTTAATGCTATACTGTGGATCATTCTAGACCAGTGGCTCTCAAACTTTTCAAGTATCAAGTATCACCAAAGAAAAGATCCGGCGTTCTGAGCATCACCAGGTCTAAGCAGTAAATATACTGTATGTAGTATAGTAGAGTATATGTAGTATATATAACAGGATTATTCCAGGTCTAATCTAGGACTAACCCAGGTCTAAACGTGGACTACAACATTTTTACTTTAGTTCTTAACAAGTAATTATACAAAGACGACAAAAACTGGATAAAATTAACTCTAAATTAGTCCAAGTCCAAGTACCACCTGAAGGAGCTCACGTACCACAGGTTGAGAAACACTGCTCTAGACAAAGCGATGGAGAAGAAGACAATGAGCCCTCAACCAGAAAAGTTACACACTGCTCTTTTAAGGTTTGTACTCTGAAAATTGTGATTTCAGATTGTTCTTTTTCTAGTTTTCTTGCGCTATATAGAAATAATATTATCCGGCGGAGCAGCTATGAAGTGGCTAATCCATCTTGTGAGAGTGGAAGTCTGTGGCGTCCTCTCCAAAACTCTCTCTGACACAGTTATTAGTCTGTGGAAAGGCTCTGTACCTCGTTGCACAATGGTCTTATCAACCAAACTTTGAGCCAAACGTTGAACTTTAGAGCACTTTGTTTTTCTCTTCACACATAACCTCTGATGCATTATGCTGCTAACGGAACATCTCCTTATATATCTTGATTTCATTGGTATCGGATGGCTGCGAACTGCTTCTGAAAAGAAATTAATCAGCGAGCAATGAAGAACCCGTGAACCTCATGGGATCAAGTTATGGTAATTGTGTCAAGATTTCCAGCCTGCATGGGGGCTGCAGTGGAGTAGTCTTTATTGTAGGAGCGACAGTAGCTCAGTTGGTAGTGGAGTGTTTCTCCTCTGACCCACAGGTTGGCGGTGCAATTCCAGATCCCACAGATGAATACTGGCATGGGTCCTTGGGCAAGACACTTAACCAGCCTTGGTCTAATAATGTATGGTGAGTGGTTCCTTGATGTAAAGCGCGTTGAATGGTGGAAGGTGGAAAAGCACTATATTAAAACAGCAAAAAGAGATGGGGTAGAGGCATTCAGAGCCACAAACTCTCAATTCCTTGTCTCCTGACACTAACACCTCAAACACTCTGCCAACAACAGTGTAACGTTGTCCTCCGCATTTGACTCATCCTTCAATGTCGCTGGGGCACCTCATCAGGAGCCATTCCATCTCCAGATCTTGTGCTAGTCTTGGTCAGGACTGTCTTAGCTGGAAGATTTTACCTATTGTGGATGTTTTGGTATGATGGAAACCGGAGGAAACACACGCAGACGCAGAAAGAAGAAACATGCAAACTCCACACAGAATAGTCCGGGTGGCCCAGGAGTTGAACCCAAAACCTTCTTGCTGTGAGGCGAGAATGCGACCGAATACGGCCCACAGAACAGGTGTATGAAAGTTGCCTTCAACAGCATCCGAAATACGTCAAATGCAAGCGTTTTTGAAAGTAAAAGTTAAAATCCAGATTACTTTTTCCAGGTCATTATAATTTCAGATTCTTAATCCAAGGATGATAAAGCATTGGGCATGTGTGCTGTGACCATAGACTGTATAAGCTCCAGGGAAACAAAACTCATCAAGGCTAACAGTTATAGGGACAAGCTTTCGGACCATATACCATACTTGGAATTCCAACCATGAGTGGCAACCAAAGAATCAATCAGGAGTGAGGCTACTAAAGGCAACGCTTAGCAACACTGTCAATTAAACCTGGTGGGAGCAACCTTGGGCGAAGTTGGCGTCTGATTAGTCTGTTATTAATATCTTATCTTCATATCTTGATTTACTGACACAATGGCAAAGTAAAAACACCAGGATCATGTAGAGTGGGTTAATATGAACATTTTAAGACCAAAATGATCAGTCTGACAGCAGCAGTTACAGAGAGAGGAGCTGCAGTTTTTCAATAGAAAGTGAATAGAAACCAGAGTCAATAGAGCCGGAAGAGCGCCCATTCTCACTTCCTATCTGGAAAGTGGCAGCTAGCGGGTTAGCTATGCCCATTTACATATACAGTCTATAGCTACGACATAACCCACCCTGCAGCGCCCCAAACTCATTCCCGCTGTGCTCACTTCGAAACGCTGAGCAGGAGCAGGAGGATTTCAGTGATCTCAACTTCAGACAAACTATGTGAGAGTAGACTGAGCTGCTGACCTGAGAGAAGGACACTGTTTACTGCTGCTGTCGCGTTCAGTCGAGTGAACAAGAGGTTTTTAATTAAACGCTAAAAAAAACCCTGCACTAAGCCGCTTCATGTGAGCCGGTATCATTGTAATTAAGACATGCCAATACACTGTTCCATTTGTATTAGGACAATGTTTTTCTTTCTTATTAGAGAGTTAAAGGTGCAGTATGGAACTTTTGGTGGTGAAGAGTTATTTCTTTGGCTGAAATGGTCCACAGTATGGCATTAAATGTATACCTGTGGAGATAGTAAGATACCACTATCAAAACAGATATAAGCCAGTGTCATAACTGAATTTTATTTTGCTATGGATCCCAGCTGGACAACTGAGCTATTACCCAGCTGCCAAGACATGTTACAGGGCAGATTTGTGGAGAGGCGATCACACTGGCTCTCACAGTAAGAATGTATGGTTATCAAAGTATATTTGAGCAATAAAAATGCAACACTCACTCTGAAAAAATATTTAGAAAATGGGTAAATAGACAGAAGTTCAGAAACTGGTTCAGACAAATTACTTCAGGAGCTACTGTAGTATAATTAAAGAGTCTGTGTACACTGGTGTATGAATGTGTGTGCATGGGTGAGTGGTTCCTTGATGTAAAGCTCTCCAGCTCTCTCCGGTGGAACCCCAAGGCCTGGGTCTTTCCTGAGGCCTCCTCCTGGTGGGACATACCAGGAGCACCTCCCTAGGGAGGCGTCCCGGAGGCATCCTGAGCAGATGCCCGAGACAACTCAGCTGGTTCCTCTCGACCTGTAGGAGCAGCAGCTCCACTCCGAGTTCCTCCCATGTGACCGAGCTCCTCACCCTGTCCCTAAGGGAGCGCCCAGCCACCCTGCGGAGGAAATCCATTTTGGCCGCTTGTATCTAAAACTACTATACTATAACACATATTTAACTGTACCTCCTCTCAAAAGTTTGTCAGTAACTAAAAACAAGCATAAAGGATAAGGATCTATAAAATATCTGTAGATAAGTGGGTCAGAGCATCTCCAAAGCCATGGTGTTGTAGAAGTAGAAGTCAGTGTTAAATTACTGGTCCCATATAAGGATAAACAGTCTACTTACATATCACTAGTTCTGTTGTTTTTGCTAATTAGCCCAATTCTCTCACATCCCAGTGTCCCAAACGCACTCTTTGACCACGTGACACAGAGCTGCGCGCGTGAGTATGTATGCGTGTGTGCGTGTGTGCGTGTGTGTGTGTGTGTGTGTGTGTGCGTGCGTGTATATATGTGTCTGTCTGTGTGTGTGTGTGTGTGTGTGTGTGTGTGTGTGTGTGTGTGTGTGTGTGTGTGTGTGTGTGTGTGCATATATACGTGTCTGTGTGTGTGTATGTGCGTGTGTGTCTGCGTGTGCGCTCTCGTGCGTCCGGGCTTTATTTAAAAGCTGGTGTTTGGAGGCGCGAGGAGGAGGTGGCAGGCAGGCTCGCCATGGCACGCGGCCCCACGCTCCACCGTCTCCGTGCGCGCGCCCCGGACTCTCTGCCGCGCGGCGCACGTTGGAGCTGAAGGCGCACGCGGCACGACCATGCGGCTGCTCGCGCTCTCCGCTCTGCTCCTGCTCTGCTCCAGGACAGGTACAGTACGGAACATTTTTACGCACGAGGGCAGGATTTATGAAAGGGCGCGTGCTGGGTAGAAGTGAATGAGACGCAGCGCAGTGACTTTGGCGGTTTTACGCAGTGGTTTACTTGGAATTGAGAGGCTGTGCGCACGTGTCTCAGTCGAAAAAATGTATTTGCTCATCAAGGACAGTGTTTCCCAACTAAAGGTCCGTGGGATGCTTTCAAAGGAAGGTGAAACTGAGTAGTATTTGTATGGAAAGTGTTCTTTGGAGTACATTTTTTACATTTAAAAAAACATGACAATACAACACTTGCCTATAGCCTATACAGTGATTTGTATAGTATCTGAATTAGGGGGTAGGCTACTGCAAGTGTTTATGGTATTTTGACAGAATGATTTGCCTGGAATCCTTCTCTGGAAAGTTTAAAAACCTAAAAACCTCAGCGCACAGTGTGAATATGATCAGGTTAAGTCTGTGCGTTTAAGGTGAGGCAACAGGCAAGCGCTCATTGTGGAACGTTTACAACTCCACAGATTCACGTGTGAGTTGAATTCAATGAGGGCTGTATCGTCTTATATTTTTTGCTATTAGTGTAATATTTTTGGATAGTGATTGAATTATCATCAGACAGGAAAACAGGTACATGCAGTTACCTGAAAGATCAGTACATTACATAATACATTAGAAAACTATGTTACAAATCTAAATAACCTACAAACAAATTAGGATTTGATTCATGGGTTTTGTGAGGTAGTACCCTGGACTGTATAGAAGGTAATAGGTCTACATAAAAATAATTTTGAATACTACATTTCCACAATGTTAAAATGATGGAAACAGACAGAGAACATATGCTCCAATAATGTTCCATGTCAACTGTAGAGTTTATGAATAAAATAAATAGCTGTACATACTGCATATTCTATTGTTGGCATTGTAATGTGCTGCTGTTACAAATACACCTGTCGTTACATTTTCTGCCGATAAGATAGTCAGGGTAATTACTACATTGACTCATCATTCAATACATGACAGATGGAACTATGGGTATTTTATTTTAATACATTCTTTTCTCAGACCAAGGTTTAGTTTGTTTTCATACCTGACAGTTGCTCACTCGTGGTCTTCCTCAGAGTGGTCATGTGATGTTGCTGTGAAGTGTCCAGTCAGCTGATTTAAACAGGTTTTGGCGCTGTCTTTCTACCGTGGAGGCAGGACGACTGCGTTATCTGCAGTCCGACTTCTTCAGGACAGTATCCCAGGTGTGTGACAGTAAAAAAGCCCCCTCGTCCCGGTTTAAAGTCCTGTGGGCACGTTTCTGTATTTCGTTTACGTCCTCCAGTAATACAGGAAGTGCTCCACTGTGTTTTTAAACTCCATACACCTTCACTAGGATCATTTGGATCATTTCAGCTCTGGAATTGTTGATGTCTACTGAACTAAAGGTAAAAGGAGCTGTTAACTTGAAAACTATTGCTTCATGACATCACAAGGTGGAACAGAACATTTTCAGCTTTGGAGATGTAGATGGACTAATAATGCAGAGTTACTCAAAGATGAAACAGAACGCAGCTCCTGTTTTTGAGGAGGTAACAGCATTATCACCTCTATGACAGTAAAAAGCCCCTCTTGCCCCAGTTTAAAGTCCTGTGAGCACCTTTCCATGTTTCGATTGTCTCCTTAATCCAGCGGCGATGTTTGTTGTCTTCTGTGATGATGATGTTTGCTCCGCCCCAGTCCATAATGTGATTTTCTCTTTTACAATGGTCAGAAATAGCCCGAGGAGCCTTTTCACTCTCACACACCCGGGATACTGTCCTGGAGAAGTCGGACTGTAGATGGCGCTATCGTACCGGTAGGAAGACAGAGCCAAAATCTGATGTGTCCAGCTGACTGGACACACCACAGCATCATCATGTGACCACTCTGAGGAAGACTGTTAGTGAGCAGTCCAAACTGTCAGGTATGAAAACAAACTAAACCTCGGTCTGAGAAAAGAATCTATTCAAACAGATTATTGGAAAACCAGATGGACCTGATTGGACTTTTACCATGGGTACTTTTTCTTTGTAGTAATGGGAAGATTTGAGCTGAATAAATAACCTCTTTGCCTCATTAAGAGTTTCATTTATTTATTGCAGCTCATGTTTTAATAATAATGCACATGTAGAATAGATTTTTGGGGGAATCCTGATTTAAGGGCAGTGGTGGAAGAAGTACTCAATTTTGTTACTTAAGTAAAAGTACAGACCATAAAAATACTCAAGTAAAACTATCACATGAAAACATCTGCTTAAGTAAAAGTATTAAAACATCCTTTTAAAATGTACTTAAAGAGTAAAACGTAAAAGTATTTCTTCTTCAAGGGTTCAAAAGTATTGATTTTGATAAAAATGTGTGCTGAATTTTGTTCAGCAGAAACAATTGAATCGATATTTTTGCTAGCTGTTTTTCTTTGTGTATTTTGTTTTGCTCAAATTATGAGAGTGTTAAAAATAAACCGCTCAGACATTTCAGCAGGTCCAAACAATTAAAAAAAACTTTCACTTTTCAGTCCAGTTCAAAATGTCGTGGAGTAGAAAGTACAGATACCTGCTCTCAAATGTAGTGAAGTAAAAGTAATCAGCTTAAACATGTACTTAAGTAAAGTACAGATACTTAAAATGTATACTTCAGGACAGTACTTTACTACTTTTACATGAGGGTTATTGTGTCGTATAATTATAATTTATTGCCTATGTTTTCTTCAGCAAAATGTCACACTTCATAATGTTTTATTGTGACAGACCTGATAGTGACACTCCCTGATTTCTGTGTGTTTGTATTTCCAGGGCAGTCGCTGCAGATCCAGTGTTATCAGTGTGAAATGACCCAGGACTGTGCAGCTCCAGAGTTCATCGTAAACTGCACCGTGAATGTACAGGACATGTGCCAGAAAGAAGTACTGGTTATGGACGATGGTGAGTCTATGTGTTTATTCTTTGTTTGATCAGTTTGAGGAATATCAGTAATCTTCTTCATTCATCATCATTTGTCCTCTGCGTTTGTTCTATCCTAAAATACCACTGGGGGAGTCTGTCAGGAGCATAGATGTATATATAAATGGACATAGCTAACCTGCCTGCCGCCACGTTCCAAAAGTAAGCATTTGCGCACTTCCGGCTCTATTAACTCTGGCTCCAGTTAACTTTTTATTGAAAAACTTTCGCCCCCTCTCTCTGTAACTGCTCTACATGATCCTGGCGTCTTGATTTTGCTAATGTTTCTGTAAATCAAGATATGAACATTAATAATAGACAAATCAAGCGCCTTTTTTCCCCAAGGTCGCTCCTGCTAGTGTTAGCAGTAGGTTTGATTGACAGTGTTGCTACGCGCCCGCTCCCTGCTAAATCAGCAGTGCGGGCAGGAATGGGCGTTACCTTTAACAGCCTGGCTTCAGATTGGCTCTTTGGCTTTTGGGAACTTGGCTCCAGATTCGCCTCCATAACTGCTCTAGCCTCGATGAGCTTCATTTGACTGGAGCCGAACACTGGGGTGACGTCGCACTCACTTGGTCCAGTTTTTACACAGACTATGGTCAGGGGCAGTGAAACCATCTCCAGATATTTAAATGTAAGTTTGAATTTAATTATGAATTGTGCATACAAGCAAAACTAATGTAAGCTATATTAATTTGACTTTCAGTTTGACTGTGCTTATTCTCTATAGTGCTCCCATATTATTTGGTATAAGAAATATCTAAAAGTGAAATTCATAAAATTTATTTGCATCATTTAATTAGTGCAAATTTACCGTACATACTGACATCTCTGTTCACGGTAGAGATGTATTAGAGCAGCCACAGCAACAGTCGGTAGAGTGTTCGTCCAAAGGTTGGAGGTTTGAATCCCACTCTCGAAATAAGCATCATTGGATGAGCAGATCCACTAATCCACAGGTTGGCGATGTGTTTCCATCTCCCAAAGATGAATACTGTCGTTGTGACCTTGGGCATGACACTTAACCCCCCTCGCCCCCAGTGTCTGTGTACACCGGTGTATGAATGTGTGTGTGAATGAGTGAGTGGTTCCTTGATGTAAAGCTCTTTGAAAGCCTTGAAGATGGAAAAACGCTGTACGAAAATGTGACCAATGTGACCATTAGAGAGACTGGATGGACAAAAGTAGTACCATGGATCATATCTGGACGACTGAAGGATAACACAGACAGATATGGATGAAAGTATTTGTAGTTTTTCCTTATGGAGGTATGTCCCTAAAGCTGTGGTGGTCAGTGGAAGCCAATGTCACCATAAACGTCATCACAACAAATGTTTTCGGCCCCTGCTAATCACGCTAACAAGTAGGATTTTTTTTTTAAATTTGTACCAAAATGACTACGTGACACTGCTGAATCCTACGCGTATCATTGATTAAGAAAATAAAATTGGAAGTACAGAGGCATGGGCGTGTGTCAGGAGTCGATCGTTAAAATGGCTTTCCCGGTTAATTCTGCCATATTTACAGAAATGTTCATTAATATGCACTCTTCTTGAAATAAGTGAATAAATAAATAACATATATTTAACTGTACATAAAGCAACTACTGTCCTCTCAATGTTATGAGTAAATAAAAATACAAGCATAAAGAATTCACTTTCAAGATAAGTGGGTCAGAGCATCTTCAAAGCCATGGTGTTGTAGTAGTAGAGGTCAGTGTTAAATTATTGGTCCCACATGAGGATAGACAGTCTACTTACATTTCACTGGTTTACAAAGGGATCAGGGGATCACCTAGTAATCATAGTTAAGAACACTAAACAGAGCCAAATGTGTTTCACCATTTTTTAATAATTATCCAAATTCTCTCACATCCCAGTCTGTCAAACGCACTCTTTGACCACATGAATCATAGCTGGGGTACGTGCGTTTGTGCATGTGTGTGTGTGTCCGTGCTCTCTTGTGGTCGGCCATACGCTCCTCCGTCTGCGAGTGCTCTCCCCGGACTCTTTGCAAAATGGCGTATTGAAAATAAGCTATTAAAGTTTGCTCAAACATGCACGAATCACTCCAGATACAACTTCAGGGGTGAATAAAAAGTGAGGAGAAGCAACTATAACATGATTAAAAGTCGATTTTGCAGAATAGGTCTGATTTAAGTTTGCACTGAACCCAATCTACTCCTAGACACCTTCACCAGAATCTTGGTTAAGAGCACCAAACTAAAAATTGGTAATTAACAGGGGGAGGTTTGAATACCTGCAGACCCAGTCCACCAATGCATTAAGCACTTTTTTGGTCAGTCTGGAGAGAGATTACATTTGTTTACCCTCACGTTCATAATCCATTGAGGAGATTATATAGTCCACGGATTTTGGATTAGACTCTTGTTTGATGATGCTATTACAACATTGAGTAGAGTGGAGTGTGTTTTGTAGATTGTGCAGAAATCCACTTATGGAACCCAGGTCTGATTAGCTTGTTTCTTTATAATTTTTGGTTTTATTTTAGCAGTGATCATGCTTAGGAGTCTCATCATGCTTGGGTATTTAGGACTAAACTTGGACTAAACCTGGAACCTAACCAAGACTAAACCAGGACTTGTTCCGGACCAAACCAATCTGGACTATAAGAGTGAATTCAGTTTTTATGTACAGTATGATAGGGGCGGAAAGCTAGGATAAGTTGGGTCATTTCTGGACATTCTCCCGTAAAGTGTATTCAAACTGTGTGATTTTGTAATGTGCTGGTGGTTTTAATGTCTTCGGGCGTAAAACCTTTGTATTCAAAAACTGAACCAATAATTTAACTCAAAAGACAATGTTCTGGGATTAAATATGTTAAAACACAATCAGACTCAGATACAGTCATTTCAGAATTGTTGTGTTCTATGTAACGCTAATTTGTTTTGGTTTATCTGAAATTACGTTATAATCAACTGTCTGAAATGTGTACACGACTAACTGTGACGCATCCCACGAGATCTGCATTGGACCACAGTCTCTTTTCCACCGGCACGGTTCACTTTGGGCTGTTTGGTGTGGGTCCCTCCAGCCGGGTGGTGCTTCCATGATCAGGGCACGACTCTTGGGTCGAGGGACAGGATTCTGCTCCATGACACACTGACGCCACCCAAACATAGTTCATTTTAACTTAATAAATAACATCTAAATTGTACCTGAATTATACTTTTAATTGTAAGGCCGATCTCAGCAATTCACAAAAAGATGTTAAGTAATTCCAATTTTGTGGCGCTGTGAGACGTGGCTAAAGCTAAAGCTAGCACAGACCCTACACTACTTCCGGTTTATCATCAGCTTTTCTGGATTTATTTCACTTCTCTGCATTTTAACCTCTCTTTATGTAATTTCATTGGGTTTGGCTCATGTTAGATGCATTATGCAGTGGAATTTATAATATTTTTGATCTTTACATGTGAGTGTCGTACATCCATAAACAGGACGCAGCTGCTGCACTCGTGCTTTGTTTTGAGACGTATATCGGCTCAGCATATACAGAGATTATTATTTATTTATTATTATTTTATGTTTCTATCTGTTTTTTGTCCAGTCATCTCGTTTCTTGTGTAGTCACGGTTTAGCTAAAGCAATCCGTACCATGCTGGCCCCCTCTGGGAGCTAGTACAGTGGAGACACTGCCCAGCCCACACGACCTGCTCCAAAGGGAATCAGAAGAAAAGAGGCCTTAACCAGGTCTAATCCAGAACTATCTGGGATTAAACCAGGTCTAAACCAGGTCTAGCCCAGGACTAAACCAGGTCTAAACCAGAACTAAATCAGGACTAAATAAGGACTAAACCAGGTCTAGTCCAGGACTAAACCAGGTCTAAATCAGGACTAAACCAGATCTAAATCAGGACTAAACCAGGTCTAAACCAGGTCTAGCCTAGGACTAAACCAAGTCTAAACCAGGACTAAACCAGGTCTAGCCCAGGACTAAACCAGGTCTCAACCAAATCTAAACCAGGTCTAAACCAGGACTAAACCAGGTCTGAACCAGAACTAAATCAGGACTAAATTAGGGCTAAACCAGGTCTAGCCTAGGACTAAACCAGTACTAAACCAGGACTAAACCAGGTCTAGCCCAGGACTAAACCAGATCTAGACCAGGGCTAAACCAGGTCTAGCCTAGGACTAAACCAGGACTAAACCAGGTCTAGCCTAGGACTAAACCAGGACTAAACCAGGACTAAACCAGGACTAAACCAGGTTTAACCCAGGACCAACCAAGGACTAACTAAAGCCATAATATATTTCCAAATTTAAAAAGGTGCCACAATGATGAGATAATCTGTTATTAACTTCATTTATGAATCTATAATTGAACAGCTTCAATCTCTCAAAGAATCTATAAAAAATCCCCCACTAGACTCTTGCTGTGAAAACAAATGGGCTGGTCATTACAGGATCACTCTGTCTGTGGATGTAATAGTGGATAAACTGTGTCCTACCTCCATCTGTGCACCAGGGGGAGCAGCCGTGGTTTATGGGCGCTCAGACCTAAAAAGATCTCTCTAATATTGTTGAACAGCAGGAGGATAATGACTATGTATGACTCAAGTTTTCCAAGGAGGTTCACGTTGTCCCCTGGCCTTTACTGCGATTTGGATTGAAACCACATTTTGTGCATTATGTCATGTTTTGTCCTTCCAGTTATATTTCATATTATGAGTCAGATTTGCCGTCCAGACAGTTAATCTGCCGTCGAACTTACTTGAGTAGAAGTTTTACCAACCTTTTAGTAATTTCTTATGGCTTATGTTTCTTTTTGGACTATAGATTTGATTCTAACATTAATACATCCAAAAACACAGTGGCATTATTGAAGGTCTTATATTACGCAAAATCGACTGTTGTGAGCTTTTAACCATAAATTAATGCTCTTACCTCATCAAAAACGCACCCAGAATTGTGTTTTGTTACATTCACACATGTCGTTTATTATTATTACTCTGTCTACATCTCTAAAGTTCAAAATGCCCTGTTCTACTTTGTGATGTCATGAAGTGGTAGTTTTCAAGTTAACAGCTACCTTTAGTTCAGTAGAGATTGGCAATTCCAGTGCTGAAATTATGAAATTATTATAACAAATGATTCTAACTATGGTTTATGGAATTTAAAAACACAGTGGAACACTTCCTGTAATCCCACGTGACATCACAAGGTGGAACAGAGTGTTTTTTTGTTTAAGAACTCAGTCGAAATATGCTGACGCTACATCATAACATATATCAGAGAATAGCCTCATATGGGCCCTTTAAATCCAAATGTCAAAAAGGAGACTTGTAGACTTAAGACTTGTATTTTTGAATACTGTTGGGTAATTTAGGTATATTTGTTATAATAAAGATAGCAAAAGATGAAATGAAATCTGTCAACTGGACAAATCGTTGTAGGAGTGAAGACGTTTTGCTGCTCATCCAAGCCTCTTCTTCAGTTCTGGTCACATTGCTGGTGGACACGGCCTTATATCTATCTGAATGGTTAGGTTTAACCCTAACTACACTAAAACTGTAAACATTGTCTCCAGTTTCAATCTTAACAATCCTTTTCCAATTGTAATGGCCATCTATTGTTCTCTTTGTTCCGATTTCTTTTGGGTCTGAGGATAGAGTTGTAGATTGGTGAGAGATGATGTCTCAGGCCCCATTCCTGTTTAAGGAAGGATTGTCTTTCCTAACAAAAATATCTTCTTTAACTCCCCTTTCAAACCATTTATTTTCTTTGGCTAAGATCTGAACATCACTATCTTCAAAGGAGTGGTTATTGTCTTTGAGATGGAGATGTGCAGCAGACTGGAGTCCCGAGGAGCTCTCACACTGGTGTTGGTACATCCTCTTATGGTCGCTGGCTTAGTTTCTCCAATGTATCGTTCACAGTACTCTTCACTACACTGAATGAAATACTCCACATGACTTTGTTTATGGCTCGGGGTTTTGTCCTTTGGGTGAACCAGTTTCTGTCTTAAAGTGTTTTTAGGTTTTAATTTTGTCTTTTGCTATAGACCAGACCTGGACGACTGAGGGATTACGCAGATATAATAATGACACTGTATTCCAACTCTTGACTCCCAGTTGTAAGTACATGTGTGGTGTTAGGTTCAGATGCTTCTTAAATGTTATTCTTAATTACGACAGCTACAGTTATCGCCATCTAGTGACAAAAACAAGGCCGAACTGTCTAAGCAACTTGCATATCACATTAGGTTTGCAGAAAAGGTGAGCCAAAAGCCATTTTATCTGAGCATTGAATACATGCATGCGTATTGGTCTTTGACAAACCCTTATGAGATTGAACTGCTCCAATGATCTCTCTATGAGCTTTCTGCCTCTGTACAAAGCAATGAGGCTTCACTCATTTCCATAAAAAGAGACGGTGACTGGGCGAGTGCATTTGTGAGGTAGAAACATCATTAAAACCTTCACAGTTTAGACACTGGCTTTTGTGTTGCGTTTCTGCCTGAGCTCACTGTTATTGTGAAAATCCTTCCTTTTAGATTTCATAATATTGCCAAAAACAGCTTCATTTGAATGCTCCTCCAGTGGCTACGGATGCAGAGTCAGGAAGTCCATTTAACCACTTGAATTTGCACGTCGCTATCACTTGCAAAAGGCTCCCCCTGCATATCTTTACTGAGGTGTAATCTGTCTGCAAGAAAAGGCTGGGTAAAGTATATGGAAAAAAGTACTGTGGTCTAAAGCAAGAAAAAAAAATGCTGATGAAGGCTTTTTGCCAAAACGTTATCTCAAAATAAAAATGTTTTGGGCATCGGCCATCTGAGTGTACTATGCATTTATACCTCTATAAAAGACATTGGTGTGCACTGGCCAGAAATGATTCATATTATGTTATATATTTAGTGTTTAGTAGGTAATATATCAGGTAATAAGTCTATTGTTACAGTGTGTCAACTGTGTGTTTCATGTTGGGTTTTTGCCACCTCAGGCTTTACTATTGTCTTATTCTTCGTCTTTTCTTCCCTTCTTGTGACGTCTTGGGTATCTGTAATTTCAATTTCTGGATGATGGGTTGTTCAGTTCTCCGTTTGTGTAAGTTCAAGCTCATATGGCTCCTCCACTGTGGTCCGGGAAGCCTGTACATCCTCTGGGGTATCGGGCACCTCAGCCTCATCAGCAGTGCTAATTACTACTCTTTACGTTGGATTAGTATACTAACTGCTCTGGTATTTTCTATACAGTTCCCACTTTTATGTGAATATTTGTGTCGTTAGCTTGTAAAGGTCAGCCATTGCCAAAGATCTGCTCTGTTTTCAAACTAAATTAGCCCTTCATTTTTCCTCTGAATCTGATCTACAACAATAAGGCAGTTTCTCTGTGCCGCCCTCCTGATGCAAAGGGCAGCAGACACTTGTGAAATGGGAAGTTCAAGCTTGAATGAACAGCTTATGCTGTGTAAAAAATAAAGTACGATTTATTGAAAATGAGGACGTTTCAGTGTTGTCACAATACTAAAACTTGATTTTGATACTAAGGAATAGATTTGATACTCAATACTGATTTCAATAGCACAACGATAATAAGAAATATAACAATATGATGTGATTTTCAGTATTACATGGTAGTACTTTCTTTTCTATTCGCATGTGTCTTATATCTGTGTAATCCCTCAGTGTCCAGTAGGTTCACAGTGGTCGATGTGTGTATACTAGTCTATGTGTCTTATACTTGTTCTGATACAGCTCAACATCAGCCTAAAGATATTCAGGAAAGGTTCATTTCTGTCCTGTGAACGTGACATTTTAGTACTGATACCTGCTCAAATGACTAGTTTTGATGCTAGTTTTAGTATCGATCAGAATCAGATTTTTAATTACTTTTAGCACCTGTGGTAATTTTGATATTAAGGTGAAAGGTTTGAAGTCTTTGTGATGAGAGCTGCTCAAAGGTGTATGTAGCTTTTCTTAGAGAGTCTGCCACCTGTCTGCATCCACGGAGATGTTAATGCTTTGTCTGGAATGTTCCACAGTATAGCGCTAAACTTTTCCAAGGAGACAAGTAGGTGGTGGAACATGGCCAATAAAAATATAAGATGGATCTAGGTTTAATGCCATTCTGTGGAACGTTCCAGGCAAAGCAATATCTCCGTGGAGCACTTGTCCTATTCTTTTTTTTCTTGAACATAGTCATGTTCTAGTCTTAGTTTAGTCCTGGTATAGTCCAAGTTTAATTCTAGGTTGAGTCTAGTTAGAATTTTAATGTGGCGTGAGTATAGACTGTATATATAAATGGACATAGCTAGCCTACAAGCTGCTGCCTTCCAAATAAAAATTAAGCATGGGAGCACTTCTGCCTCCATCAACTCTGACTCCAGTTCACTTTCTATTGAAACACCTCACTCCTCTCTCTGTAACTGCTGCTGTCAGGCTTGTGATTTTGGTCTTAAAATAACTTTATTGACCTTCTCTATGTGTCCTGGGTTTTCTGTTTTGCCATTATGCTTGTAAATCAATATATGAACATTAATAACACACCAATGAGATGCCGTCTTTCCCCGAAGTCACTCACACCAGCGTTAGCAGTAGGTATGAAGGTATGATTGACAGCTCTGTTAAGCATCGGCTCCATGCTAAACCAGCAGTGCGAGCGGGAAGGGGCGTTACCTTCAACAGCCTCGCTCCAGATTGGCTCTTTGGTTGCTATGACATTCATTTGACTGGAGCTGAACACTATGGGTGACGTCACACTCTTAGTCCACTTCTTTATACAGTCTATTGGTGTGAGTGCAAGGTTTAGTCCTGGTTTAGTTGGTGGCTTGGTCCTTGTTTCTAGTTTAAATCAGGTTTTAGTCCTAGTTCTGAGTTTGGTTTAGTAGTGGTTCCCGTTTAGTCCTGGTTTGGTAACATGATCCAGCTCTCCTTAAGTACTTGGTGTGCTGAATTTTAAAGGTTTAGTCCTTTTTGTGCTGTTCTTTTTATTTTTAAGGCAGTGTGCCAAAGGCAGCATCATATCAATTACAACAGTAGCAATGGGAGAACTAGTGGTATTTATTGTTGGTTTTGGTGGTAGTAGAAAATTTGCAAATAGTTACAATGTTTTTGGTTTGTTTTTTCCTAAAATAATTACTTCAGTAGTAATCTGTGAACTTCTCAGTCTAATTCAGGTGATAAATGTCTTCACACTTCCTCGTCGTCCTTTAAAATACAGTCTTCATAAAATGTTCCTTTTACAGTTCCTTTTACAGTCTAGAGCATTAGGTCATTTTAAAAGCCATAGCTATGAGTAATGATAATAATAAAAGTGGAATATGTGAAGTCCTAAAGACACATTTCAATAAGGAGATCTATAAATCATCTAATTACACCCTTAACATATTGTGGCATGTGTGATTCATGACCCTGAAAATAGCATGTTTATTAACATAATACTGTTACCATGGCAGCACCATATGGAGAAAGGGGCAGTGTGTTGAAAGCTCGTACAAGCCTTATACAATGTCTCAGGTAGGGATGGGACGATATACGATAATATCGTAAATCGCGATAGAAGCAGTCCGCGATAAATCGTTCGTGGCATTTTTCCAAAATCGTGTACGATTATAATAGTCTTTACAGCACCAGACTGCCTCATGTTTCTGGTTTCAATACAACGTTTAGATGCTAGTTTTGGTGTTTGCTCACAAGGGGGCGCTCTGTCATAGCAATGACACTTGTTGCGTCTGTGCCTGTTCTAGTGCAGAGTCTGGTGCCGAAAAAAAGTTGTGGGTCCGAGGGCAAAGCACGAGCAACATGCACGCGCATTTACGAGACAAACATCCTGCTGTTTGACAAACTTGAGCTGAAAATATTCATCATAAGTGACATAAACTATTGACTGTAGATTGTGTTGTGTGTAATTAGCTAAACAGTATTTTACAGAAACACACACTATATATATTTACTTACAATCATGTCAATATTAGAATAAACCACGCTTACCGATTGTGAACAGCATTCAAGCATCTTCACTCTGACACGAACCGCTCCGGGTCAGAGACGCCTCTAGTTTAACTTGTACAAACATCCGCAGTGTCCTCGATCGCGTACTTCCTTTGTTTTGTCTGTTTTGTCCGTTTCATCATGTAAAGTCCGTCTGTTTACGGAAAATCTGGACATGTCACACACGTGCTCGCTGCTCATTGGCTGTGAGGAGAAAACGTCACTAAACGTGTGTGATGTGATTGGTTGATTCTACATGGGGGAGAGTGGGGCGTAAACTTTCAGTCACATGTTTCACTGATTCACTGTTTGTGGCTCCAGTGACACAACCTCCACCTTATTGGGCAACACTGGTGTCAATCAGAAGATAACACGTGTGTTTATCTCTGAGGAAGAAAGGCCGTGTCCCAATTTGTCACATGTACTGTTCCATGTACTGCTCGAAGTGCAGGTCGAAGTACCGCCCGACTTAAATGCGACTTAAGGGCACTTTGGTGAATTTTTGGTGAATTGAGACACGGCCAAAGTCGGCGCTGTCTTAAGTTTATTATGCCTGAAATCGACCAAAGAAATGCAAAAAAGTGACGGAGCAGATTTCGCGTGTGAAATACTTTCCTGCAGCAGATTGGACATGGAGGATCTGACTTATTTTGTGGACATGATTTCTTCAGTGGGTTATATTCTCACGACCTGTACAAAACGAATGAGACTAACTTTGTGGAATATGTTGATGTTTGACAGAATCAGAGCCTCAAAGGTGAGTGAAGTCCAAATCCACATTTTTGGCTTTTCTGTAAAAACGTCTTTCCTGTCAGCTCTGTGGTGATTCTAGGTGAAAACTGTTTGCATAAATGAAAAGAGGAGCTGTAACTTTCATCTGATGTGTAGATTGTTTGCGTGGGTAACACACAAGTACATGTACATTCCTGTAGAGTTGTAAAGTAGGCCCGGGCCGTCAGAACGTTAACAAATTAATAATTTTCGCGATAATATCGTGAATCACGATTTATTTTGGTCATGATAATCGTTAGTCTAAATTTTATATCGTCCCATCCCTAGTCTCAGGTGTCAGTAAGTCCTGTTCATGGGCTTCATCGGGCTCTTTACAGGCACCATTTTGCGTGATGATGGTATATGGCAGATGTCAAATTCAAATTCACACTGGGCCAAAATTAAAATCTAAGACAAATTCATGGGCCAAACTCAATATTTGTTAAAAAATTGGCAGCACTTGATATGTAACGTTTAGCCTTTTCATATGGAAACAAACTTTAGTTTTGCTTTAACACAAAATCTGGAACAACTGAAGCTTGATATTACAAACAGAGAGAAATTAAATTTGAAATAAAAGACATATCAGTAGTATTTATTTCTTATTTAAATAAATAAAATAAATTATGCCTCTGTTTGTAGCAATTAATTTGGCCGTGGTGACCAGCAGCTTGATCGCTAATGAGTGTCAACAGAAAAGGAAGGGCACTTGCTGTTCTCGACTGCAGCATACTAGCAAAGCATTCTGGGATGTGTAGTATTAGTGGCGCATGCGGGCCAGCACTAATGCGCATTTGATATCACGGGCCAAATATAATTACATCGTGGGCCAGATTTGGCCCCCGGGCCTGAGTTTGACATGTGTGGTATATGGTTTAATATAGCCACTTTTGTTGAACTGTGATGGCTGTTGGTTAGAATCCTAGTCTGTCAATTTATAATAACATTGCGTCTCTGGGCAAAACACTAAATCAAAATATGAACATTAATAGCACTTTATCCATTTCCATGTCCTGTATTAGCAGACGTGGAAGGTAATGAAATCAAAGTAGTAAAGTACTGTACTTTAGTAAACATTTAAGTATCTGTACTTTACTTAAGCACATTTTAAAGTGGATAATTTTACTTCACTGCATTTGAGAGCAGGTATCTGTTCTTTCTACTCCACTATGTTTTTTGCCTAAACTGGTATTGTTCATATAGTTTGAGACCTGCTCAAAAGGTCGAGGGGTTATTTGATCAACTTCGTAATTTGAGCTAACAAAAATGTACAAATAAAACCAGCCAGAAATTGATTCAGTTGTTTGTTGAACTAAATTCAGCACAAATCTTTACCAAAATCACTACAATTGAAGCTTTATAAGACCTCAAAATAAAAAAATATATATTTTTTCTTGCAATACTCTTTCACCACTGTGTATTAGTACATAGACTGTAGGTGCAAAATCTCTACTACATCTTGAGTCTGCCCCGGACACCTTTGTCTATAGAAGTGAGTGGATAATAAACTCATTAGTGTAAAGAAAAGTCTGGACTGGTGATGTAAGTCCAGTGCATTATATGACACTTTCAGTCCCCATTAACTTTAATACTATTTTTCCATCTAAACTTTGCTTTTATTGGGCCCCTGTCTGAGTGATTTCAGCACTCAGCTCCTGAACACACTGCAGGGTTACACAGTCTGTTCTAATGGAGATAATTATAGGTGTGAAAATCTGCTAATTGAAAACAGCACACAGAGAATATCATTTGTGCTGCACAGCCTTTACACAATGATAATGCTGGTTTTAATTCATCAAGTTTGGAGTTTAAGCATAGAACTGTTTGTGTTATTTATCCTTTTCCTAAACCTTTCAGAATATTGACTGAACACTGAAGTCAACACTAAAATATATATACTGTATACGTTGCTTACATTAAAAATGACCTGATTACATTTTTTTTTCTGATATTGATATATTGCAATTATGACTGAATATTTTAAAGGGCTCATATTACATTTTTTTCTGATCTGTGTTAAAATGTTGGTTCCTCGTCAAAAACATACTTGGAGTTGTGTTTTGTTTCATTCACACATGTTTAAGACACAAATTCTATATATTTAGGCATCTTTTCTCAAACAGAAAACATGCTGTTCCACCTTGTGATGTCAGGAAGTGCTCCACTGTGTTTTTAAACTCCACACATCTTTGTTAGAATGTTTTGAATGATTTCAGCCATGGAACTGCCCATTTCTACTGAACTAAAGCTAAAATGTAGTTGTTAACTTGAAAACTACCACTTCATGACATCACAAGGTGGAACAGAGCATTTTGAGCTTTGGAGATGTAGAACGTCTAAAAAAAACAGGGTTACTCAAACATGTGAGAATGAAACAAAACACAACTCCAGGTCTGTAGGTAACAACATTATAACATGGCTAAAAACTCACAGGAGTCTCTTTTGTGTACTTTAAAGGTGCACTATGTAATTTTTCCGTGGAGATGTTATTGCTTTGTTTGGAATGATCCACAGTATGGCATTAAAAATACTGATCTTGCAAGTAGATGGGTTTTTATGGCTCAAACATACATTCTTACCATGAGTGTGGCCGCCTCTCCACAGATCTGGCCTGTAACTTGAACCTGTGGTGTTACCTGCTTGTCTCCATGGAGGTAATAGTTTAATGTCGTACTGTGGAACATCAATCAAACCTCCAAACATCTATTAACTACTAAACTAATACAATCAAATGCACTCAGAACATGTTTGTAGAGATCTAACTACCAGAGCTAGAATTATAAATACAGACAGTAACAAAACTCTGTACTCTGGTCCAGATTATCAGCAGCATAATAAAAAGTATAATAAATTGTTTAAAATATCGTCAATGTCAAAATCAGTGCAGTCTCTAAACAAACCCCCTTCTTCTTGATTTCATAAAGTTCTTCTGAGTTAGTTATTCTGTCCTCACTGTGGTGTCACTACCTGTACTACCACTACCTGACTGTATAAAGAAGTGGACTGAGGGAGTGTGACAGCTCCCATAGGGTTCAGCTGCAATAAAATGAAGCTGATTGAGGCTAGCAGTTATAGGGGCAAATATGGAGCCCGGTTCCATATTTGGATTTCTGATCGCGAGTATCATAGCAACCAAAGAGCCAATCCAGAGAGAACCTGTTGAAGGAAACAGCCCTTCCCGCCCACACCGCTGGTTTAGCAGGGTGCTGTTAATCAAACCTGTTGCTAACGGTAGCGGGAGTGGCCTTGGGGAAAGATGGCGCCTGATTTGTCTGTTATAACTGTTCATATCTTTATTTACGGACACAATAGCAAAATAAAAGAATCATGTGGTGCAAGTTAATATGACCATTTTAAGACCAAAATGACGAGTCTGACAGCAGCAGTTACAGAGAGAGGACCAATGTTTTTTTCAGTAGAAAGTGAACTGGAGTCAATGGAGCCAGAAGCCTGCCCATGCTCACTTCCTACTTGGAACACAGCGGCTAGCAGTTTAGCTATGTGCCTTTATATACACACAGTCTGTGGTCCACACAACCATGTAGAGAAGACTTGTCTTTACTGATGTTTTTCTCCACACTTGTCTCTTTTTAAAATTGTAAAACTGATAATACATACAGAAATGTGTCTTTACAAATTGTACAGGAAATGTACATGCAGGTAAATGGTCACATTTTTACCTTTTGGATATTTTACACAACAAAAAGTGTGCGTTTGTACCAGCAACACATGTCTGCACACATTACCTAGTTCAAAATGTGATGGAACTAACAGAAGCTAACAGGAGCTAACAAGAGCTAACAGGAACTAATGTTTTAAATGTACCAAAATCCTTGTTTAAATTTTCCCAGAAGTATTATATTGCAGATTAAATAACATTACAACATACAACAGAGCTGAACCTGTAAACAAAGACTCCCCAAGGCTGAAAACACGGGTGTAAATGGTGTGTACATCGTGAGCCAACCACGCTTAAAACTTTAACCAAAAGCGTCCACTAGAGGGCAGTAATCGAATTTCACATAAACAAGTTTTTCAGCATGAACTTTAAATGTGTTAACAGTACACTAGTGTTGTTGGTGAGGTGCATTATGGGCTACATGACTACAACTGGAAGTATATTGTACTTTGAATATGCCTGTACGGTACTTTTATAAGCACACATGTTTAAGACATTGTTACAGCAATATTCTTTATTTGCCGTTTTGGGGTAAAGTTACTTCTCTTAAAACCATTGCGTTTCAGTTAGAGTTAAAGCATGTTTTCTCTTCCTTTTATCTGTACAAAGACACAACACACACTTAATGCAGTACGTTGTTCCTTTGAGGAGAGCTTCCCGTTTCTTGTCACACTCATTCACTCCAAAACAACACATTTAGAAATCACACAGACTCAGACGTTGAACATGCGCTCGACCAGTTTATTCTGTTATTGTATCCTTGGGTAAGACACTTCACCCACCTTGAGCGAATGTGTGGTGTGTGATCGGCAGCCACTTGTCTGTCTCAAGGCAGCTCTGGCCATAAGTATTGAACCACCAGACAGTATGAGGAGTATGTTTGCTCTGAAAAGACTAAGAAATCAGCTAATTTATGTTACCCTACTTAATTGAAAATGTCTTTTACATAAAGGTGAAGTGGAGCAGAAACAATTCACCTGCTTGTCTACATGGAGGTTATTGCTTTGCCTGAAATGTTCCACAGTATGTCTTTAAAGATATTCTTGTTTTGCATTTGTTTCATTACAGGTGTTATTCAAAATTAAATATTTCTTAATCATGTCTGATCTTTAACTTGGCCTGGTCACAGCACCTGCTTGTCTCCAAACACATATGCGTTTAATGCCATACTGTGGAACATTCCAGGCACGGGAATAACATCTCCATGGAGACAAGCTGGTAGCACAAACTCCACCGAAAAGTTACATAGTGCATCTTTAAACAAGCAACACGTATTATGGTTCCCCCCTTTGAATGTTGATATGTTCTCTACTGTAGGGGGCGCCACAGACATAAACAAAGGGCAACAAATGGACAGATATGATTGTAGTCCAATTTAGAATCTTTTCTCAGACCAAGGTTTAGTTTGTTCTCATACCTGACCGTTGCTCACTAGTGCTCTTCCTCAGAGTGGTCACGTGATGTCGCTGTAACGTGTCCGGTTAGCTGGACACATCAGGTTTTGGTGCCGTCTTCAGCACCACCTGCAGAGAACCACATTATGAACTGTAAAAGGGCAACATCATTGGGACAGAAGACAACAAACATTGTCGCTGGATTAAGGAGGCAAATTGTCGTAATGCAGGCTGGTTGGACCAAATGATGCGGTACCCGGGGAAGGTTTAACAGTGTTTATTTACAGTTCGTGAATAATAAGACAACAAAGGGGCTGAAGTGGCGGGGAGCTGGTGGTGCGGTGCGTGGTGTGGGCAGGCCGGGACGGAGAGTTGAGTGCGAAGCCGAGGTCCGGGGACGAGGAGTGCAGGCACAGGAGCAGGACGAGGAAAGCCGCGACGAGGAGCTGAGTGCAGGGTGAAGTCCGGAGACAAGGTGAGCAGAGTAAACGAGAAGCACGGTACCAGAGAGCAGGAGCTGAGTCGGAGCGGAGCCAGGAGCGTAGGTGCAGGAGAATTCCAGGGAGCAGGATCTGGTAACAGCAAAACTGGAATTAGCAAAACGTGGCGAGCAAAAAGTACAAAAAGTAAGGCGCTAGGTAGTCACGTAGGTACATGGACGGTCTGGCTCCGACTGCCTGGCTCTGGGTTTTCTTATACAGCACAGGTGGTGTTGATTGCCCTGATGGGCTGCAGGTGCGCACGGGAGGAGCCGGGAACTCCGCCCAGTTCCAGAGTTCCAGGTGAGGGAGGGGGAAAAGGAAAACACAGGAGACAAAACAAAACCACAGGAGACAAAACAAGGCACATTAACACGAGGACCATGAGTTCAGATTTGGCAGCGTTGATTTATTATTTTATTTATTTTTGATTATGTAAAATTATTAAATTTTACAGTTTGTAAAATTACAAATTCTATGATAAAGAATACACTTATGTTTGGGTTGTCCAAATCGCCTCAATTCAATTTTAACTGAATTTATTTTTGTAAAGCCTTAGGGCTGGACGTGAGAATTGATTTAACCAACAGAAAGTTAGAAAAATCAGCAATGAAACAAAAACAGACATGCAAATTAATCAACAGAAAACAACCAAATGGATAACTGTCCCAGGACATCCTCTGTCCTTAGACATTTCTTCTCGGCAAGGAAAACTACTACTCAAAAAAACCAACTGTGAGAAAAAGAGAAACCTCAAGGAGAACCACAGATGCACTCTCAACCTTTCTAAATCTGTGTTCGTGTGTTCAAGTCTAGTTTTGATGATGTATTTCCGTTGAAGAAGAAATAACCAAAGCGGGCGCTCGCTGAAGAAAAAACAATCATGTAGTGGGCGTTTGTTGAATAAAAAGAAAACTAAATGGGTACTCGTTGAAAAAAAAAAAATAAAGTGTGCGCTTGTTGAAGAAAAGCAGCCACTCCTTTAAGAAAAAAAAACAAAAAAACGAAGTGGGCGCAGGCAGGAAGAGAGAGGGCGCTGGAGGGTTAACAGTGCGCAGTCAGACACGGGCACGCTTCACTTTCACATTTTCACCGCTCACTTTTAGTTACTGCGCCCTTCGATTTCTGTGTTCGCGCTCCAACTTAAAGACAGCCAAATGACGCCATACTTTGGTCTGAAAATAGAATCTATTCAAATATATGTATATATAGTTACAGTTCGTAGCATCATTACTACAGCCCAGCCCAATTCCACTTATCCCGTTATAGCCTTATTAGCACATGAACAGTCTTTACAGATGCAAAGGTCACTGTGTCCTACTCTGCTCGTCTCTCAAACCCAGAACACAGTCAGAACGACTGCAGCTGCCTCTCCTGTTTCCACGCCTTATCTAAATTAACTTCGGCAATTCACAAAAGTTAATTTACTGTATCAGGCCAAAGGAAATGAGAAAGTGCTTACATTCATTTGAGTCTCTGAATGTCGAACCAAGGTGCTATATCTGCACACAATGATTCTTTTCACCATTTTAAATATGTTTTGATGGTGCCAAAGGAGGTGGGGAAATTGTAGTTAAGGCGCAGGTCAAATCACTTCAATGTAATCAAAATGTTGCCGATCTCGACTGAACTAAAGGTCAAAGTAGGTAACCTCAACCTACTACTTCATGACATCACAAGGTGGAACAGCACATTTTGAGCTTAGGAGATATAGACAGCCTAATAATAAAGGGTTATTCAAACATGTGTGAATGAAACGAAACACAATAATCAATTTTTTGTAATACTGTATAGGACCTTTTATAAACTATTATGTCTGTAAGTTGTAGTTACTATAAAATGTAACCACAAATTCTTCCAATTTAAATCGGTTCTAGGGCCAAAACCTAGATAGAAATAAAGATATAGATATAAAGACATTCAGAGGGTTCAGATTCTGTTTGGCTGAATTCTACAGATATTTTATGCTCCTTAAAAACACATATGAAACACACATGATGGGTTATATTGAGACTCTAACTATCTTTAGTCTGTCATTAGAAACCTTATCAAGGAGTTTTATTTCTTGCAATAATTTTAACTGTATCGTGAAAAATATTTTACTACCACAAGCTCATGATCAATCTGGGTGTCATCTTTATGTCGCCCATATACCAACTGCCATGTCACCCTAATGCTCGTCCCGTCTGATTTACATTGATCATAAAACGCACTGCACTGATTGAGGTACTCTTCCTATACAGATTATTAATCAGATAGTGTTAAAGGAGCACTATGAAACTTTTCTGGGGGGATGTTATTGCATTGCCAAATGTTCCCCAGTATGGCATTAAACGTAACTATCTAATGCTGAGTTTGAGCACAGACACTTGGAACTTGTTGAACTCTGGCGCCTGTGGCATGAACGTCATGTGAGCGTGAAATACCACCACTGTGTCCCTCATAGACTTCACATCTAAACCACACTCCTGATGCTGCGGTCTGAATGCTGCATGACATTTATCATTGTCTCCCTAGCGACCGATTAATACCCCACTGTGGAACATTCCAGGCAAATCAATAACATCACTGAGACAAACACATGGCAGACACTCCACCTGAAAAGTTACACAGTGCATCTATATGTATGAACCCAAAACAGGGATCTCAATAAAAATAAAATATGATATGAAATGAAATAAAAGAACTAAAAGCTTCTCTACAAGTACTAGTACAAGTAGTAGTAGTAGCAGCAGTAGTCATAGTAGTAGTAGTTGTAGTGATGATTGATGTCGGGGTGGTCGGAGGGGCAGATGGGCAAGAAGCCTCACATGGGCCCCCCTCTTATATAAATTAATAGTATGAAGGTCCAGTCCCCATCGTCGACTCCCCTGTTCAGTGGGAGTCCTCCTTAACTTAGAACCCACAGCTGTATAGTCTTAATAGTCTAATTGCAGAACATTACCAATCTGTCATTTTACAAATCCTCCTACGTCCCCAGTTTTCTGATGGTTTGATTAATTAATCAGATTTCTCATTAGGATCTGCAATCAGCATGTTTCTTTTTTACTACTTCCAACTCATTCCTTTGCCCTGTGCATTCAGCTGTGTACATCTCATTATAATAAATCCTGCTAAAAAGTTCCCTTCAAATTAACTCAAAATGCGGAGCAGAGAGGAGGAGGTAAAATGTGTCCATAAATGAGAGAAAACGCCCTTGAGCCCAAACTGTAATGAAACTCACATTTATTCTGGCCATAACAAACGACACACTGTTGCATATGGAAATGCGCTTGTGGAGGGTGATGGATGGAAACACATGTGAGGCAAAGACCAAGAACCATTTTGGGACAAGCTGGGTCCATTATTTTTTGTTTGTTTTTGAAAGGTGGCTAGTACTTAGTGAGGCTGGTCATAAGTCTTTCAGTCTATTCATTGGTTGAGGTAGTCTTAGTCGTCCAAAATTTGTATTAGCTGACTGATTATGAGGATTTATATGATGTGTTTGGGAGTTAGATTGAAGATTTGATATTGTTTGGTAATTATTTATGTAAAAAGACAAATTAAACTCATGATTCACAATTTAGCCTGTCTTTATATAAATACATAGATTATATAAAAAAGTGGACTTAGTGAGTGTGACATCACCCACAGCTCATCGAGACTAGCGGTTACAACAGCGAATTTGGAGCAAACTTGTTGTTAACGTTAGTGGAAGTGACCTCAGGGAAAGAAGGTGCCTGATTTGTTTGTAATTAATGTTCATATCTTGAATCATGGACAAAATAGTGAAATAAACCAGGATCATGTAGAGTGGGTTAATCCATTTTCCTCCGGTTATCCGGGGCCGGGTCGCTGGGGCAGCAGTCTAAGCTGGGACTCCCAGACTTCCCTCACCCCAGACACGTCCTCCAGCTCCTCTGGTGGGACCCCAAGACGTTCCCAAGCTAGCCGAGAAACATAGTCCCTCCAGCATTTCCTGGGTCTTTCCCGGTGGGACATTCTCAGAACACCTCCCTAGGGAGGCGTCCAGGGGGCATCCTGAACAGATGCCCGAGCCACCTCAGCTGGCTCCTCTCAGCAAGTAGGAGCAGCGGGTCTACTCTGAGCTCCTCCCATATGACTGAGCTCCTCATCCTATCTCTAAGGGAGCGCTCAGCCACTCAGTGGAGGAAACCCATTTTGGCCGCTTCTGTGATCTTGTCCTTTCAGTCATGACCCAGAGCTCATGACCATAAGTGAAGGTAGGAACGTAGATTGACCGGTAAATCGAGCTTTGCCTTTCGGCAAAAGGAGCTGATTCTCATCCCAGTCACTTCACACTTGGCTGCAAACCGTCTATACAGTCTATGGTTTCCTCGTGCTTGTCTCTTGTCAGTGCAGTTTGGGTCAGATACATAGAGATACGTAATAGTTTTGAGAGCTTTTGCCACAGTAGCACATGTGTTTAGTCCACCAAGAGTTTTCTTCAGTTGATTACAGCACTAGTAGAGAGTTACATTGACTTGAGAAACTTTTAAATAAAGCTGTACTTCCCAGAGTAGCGGTCAAACCCCATACTTTTACTCCTACTTGAACCATATATTCTACATTGTAACATTCTTGAGTAAAGGTTTTGGTTACTCCTCCCACTGTGAGTGAGTCATATTAAAGTCATATTAAATGATGAGAGCATTTGTGTTTCCTCACATATGTTCCTCAGATAAGGATTAGTCTATTGGTCTATTTAGTCTCCCTGTGTCTGGGTGGGTTTCCTTCAGACTTTAACTTTTACTTCCAAAAATGCTTGCATGCAAGTATTTCAGATGCTGCTGAAGGTAATATACTCAGGCAACTTTCATACACCTGTTCCTTGGGTCATACTCGGTGGTATTTGTAAAGCACAAATCCAAGTCAATATTGATATTATTGGACTGATTCCTGTGGAACATGTATCTGCACGTCTGTAGAGATTCTTTTCAATAGACCCAGTCTGGCTAGCTCACTGCATCTCAAAGTCGCAACAGTCACTTTTAGTAAAACTGGAAAACATAAAATAAACAACCTATTCTAATGAATTAAAATAAAGACTATCCAATTATTTTAAAATGTAGAATACTTCAGTTTGTGGTGTAATATTTATTATGCCTCAAAATTAGCATTAGCGTTAGCATTGAGACACAAACATCTCTGTCATCTGCTAAAGTATTCATTTTATTTGTAGTTTTTAGCATGTTGTCGGTGACATCCACCCACAGCTCCCTGTCCACTGCCTGATCTTTAAATATTTATTGATTTTAGCATGACACGGCAAAAACCTCTGAAGTAAAACTGAACAGGAAGCAGTGACGCTAACAGTGAGGTTGACGGGCGCGCTTATGGGCCTATTTTTTCTCTGGTTTATTTTATAGGCCTAATATTATCAACCATGGAGATGATATTGCTTTTATTGAATTATTGCATGTAATTTGAATAAGAGTCCTTGAAAAATTGTATTCTTACTGTCAGCAGGATCGCCTCTCCACAGAGCTGGAACTTGGCCGGGTAGATATGTTTAATGCCATACTGATGAATACAGTACTCTGGGCGGACGCTCAACTAGAAAAGTTACATAATGCTTCTCAGAAGTAGTAGAAGTAGTAATAGTGGTAGTAGTAGTAGTAGTAGTAGTGGTAGTAGTAGTAGTCGTAGTAATAGTAGTAGTGGTAGTAGTAGTAGTCGTAGTAATGGTAGTAGTGGTAGTAGTAGTAGTCGTAGTAATAGTAGTAGTGGTAGTAGTAGTAGTCGTAGTAGTAATAGTAGTGGTAGTAGTCGTAGTAATAGTAGTAGTGGTAGTAGTAGTAGTCGTAGTAGTAGTAGTAGTGGTAGTAGTAGTATTCGTAGTAATAGTAGTAGTGGTAGTAGTAGTAGTCGTAGTAATAGTGGTAGGGCAGTATAAGATGCTGTGTAGATTCATTACTATTTACATGAACTATTAAAGCACATCTTGATTCATCTTGATTCACCTTTAAGAATATGTCTTATCATTTCATTTCAGTGTATATTCATCCTTCTTTTTTGTATCTTTTGCAGGAACTCATTACCGTAAGTCGTGTGCATCATCTGGAGCGTGTCTCATCGCCTCTTCAGGATACCAGCAGTTCTGTACGGGCAAACTCCACTCTGTGTGCATCACCTGCTGTAACACACCCCTGTGTAATGGACCCAGACAGAAGAAGCGCCCCCTGCTGTCCTCCTCCACCTCCACCCCCCTGTCCCATACCTGGATACTGCTGCTGTCATTCACACTGATACTGATGCTGAGAATGTGCTGACAAACAAGTGAAAGAGACTGTGGACTATAAGACTTATTGAAAACACTTTATAATAACTGCACTTGAACAAAGACTTCATTCATAATGAACAATGTTGGGGTTTTTTTCAATAAATAAATACATTCAGAATGATATTGTATATAATTGATACTTTGCAGTGACATCACGTTGGGGGTGTTCTACATGTATCCCTAGGGTGGAATGTTCAGCAGATACACAGGCTGAGAGTGGAATCAAGTTTCAAACAGGTGCAAACATAACACTCTTCCATTAAGTGGTATTATTTTATGTGCTTGAAATGGAGGTGTAAACTATTTAAACTGAGGGTCCAATGCACTGTTTTGCACCCCTATAGACCCGGGCCTGAACAGTTACCATGGTGACACAATCCACACTAAGCAAATGTGGAAAAAAAAGGTTTAAAATAGTCTAAAACTAAAATTCTAAATGTATTTAAACAAGACATTTAGTGGAGGCTCTGATCAATCTGTTCAAACTGTTACTGGCTAACGCTACCTAGCTTGTCGCTGTGATGTTGTGTGTGAGAGACTTGTTTAACAGCACATATCATCTCACTTGTTGTCATTCTAAGTAAATCAGCTCTTTCTGGTCAGATTGTGTTTAAATAAACCTCAGATTAAAGTTTAACTTGAGAAATAGAGCTTCAAACAGCACAGTGCCTACAGTTAGCATCACACCCCCAGGAATGTTGATGACATCAGTAGCAAAGTATGAGTAGTTTTGTAGCCCTGTAGCTTTTCTCTGCTGGGACAGTGTTAGCTTGTGCGCCTATTGTTACGTGTTCTAATAGTTATTTATCTTGATTTTGATTGCATGTTTTTAGTCTCCTGCTGTCCTTGAGCTTTACGTTGCAACATTGTAATTTCCTCTTTGTGAGACAAATAAAGGTTACCTCACCTTACTTAGCTTGATTCAGGATTAGCTACGACTAAATGAATACCGTAACTGCAAACCCCAACTCTGCAATTAAGTAGTAACAAAGCCTGAATCTTTTTTAAATGACTGTTTGTTCATCATGGATTAAGTCTTTGTTCATGCTTTATTAAGACTAATTAAGGTGTAGTTATCATAAAATAGTGCCAACATATTTACATAGATCATACTTAATGTTTTCATATGCTTTGTACAGTTTTGAAGCGTCCTGTCAACTGTCATGGTTTAAAATATTTTCATTCAAAGCATCAGGTGACTTCAGAGCTTGTATTGTTTTTTTTTTTTTGTTTTTTTTTCCATTTGGATATGTGTGATCAGCTCACAGACTGTATATATAAATGGACAGAGCTAACCTGCTAGCCGCCACGTTCCAAACAGGAAGTGAGCATGGGCGCGCTTCCGACTCTATCGACTCTGGCTCCAATTCACTTTCTACGGAAAAACTATCGCCCCTCTCTCTGTAACTGCTGCTGTCAGACTCGTTATTTTGTTGTTAAAATCTTCGTATTAACCCACTCTACATGATCCTGATGTTTTAATTTAGCTATTTTGTCCATAAATCAACATATGAACATTAATAGCAGATCAATGAGCTGCCCTCTTTCACTTAAGTTGCTTCCACTAGCGTTAGCAACAAGTTGATTGACAGTGTTGCTATGCGCCCACTCTCTGCTAAACCAGCGGTGCGGGCGAGAAGGGACGTTAGCATCAACAGACTCGCTCCAGATTGGCTCTTTGGTTGCTATGATACTCGCGGTCAAAATTCCAAATATGGAACTTGGCCTCAAATTCAGAGCTTGATGAGCTTCATTTGGAGCTGAACGCTATGGGAGACGTCGCACTCTCTTAGTCCACTTATTTATACAGTCTGTGATATGGATACGTATAGTCAGCTTGCCTTGTTGAAGTTTTGTTTTTTTCATGATGATAAAATGTGATCATTTAGGTAGAGACTTTCAGCCAGGTATCATGGTCATGAACTGTCAGGGGAGTCAACAGATGGGGGGCAAAGGAGTCTATTGCTGTAGGCCCCAGGGTGTTAGGGGCCTCTTCCTATTAATTCATATTAAAGGGGGGCCCATGGGAGTTTTTTTGCCCCAAATTTTTGTCGATGGGCTTGCGAACCATGACACCAAGACGGTAACAACCACATATGTGCAACACCTTAAACCACTAAGCCACCAGCAAACTCAAATGTATGAATAGTTTTTATGAGTCCACTGTCCCTGTGCATAATCAGATTAATCCTTATGTTATCTCTATGTGTAGTAGGGATTGGCAGTATGAGGTTCAAAAATCAAACCTGTCAAGATAAACTATAGCATCAAATCCCAATAGACTCAGCAGCCTCACTGTTAGCATCACTACTTCCTGTTCTATTTTATCTCTTTGAGGTTTTTGTTGAATTACACTAAAAAGAATAAATATTTAAAGCTCAGGCAGTGGACATGGACATGGAGGTGCACATGGATGTCACTGACAAAATGTTAAAACTACACATAAAATGAAGACTTCAGCGGAGGACTCTTCTGTGTTTAGAAAGAGAGATGTTTGTGTCTCAGTACTAACGCTAATGCTAATTTTGAGGCATAATAAATATTAAAACACCACAACAATACTAGTTAAAACATTTAATAATTGGGTAGTCTTTACTGTAATGTCTAAATTAGAATGTATTTGATGTTTTCTGAGTTTAATAAAAGTAAAAGCTAACATAAAACTGTTAGCTTTGAGACACAGTGAGCTAGCTAGCGTGCTGCTGTACAATGAGCGTATAAAGTGCATTTCTGTTGAACGCAGCTCTGTGCTCAAATGCAGACACTTTTCCCCGCCCACTTCTCCTATTGGTCAACCTCTGTCGTGCTATGAATGAGTGACATGTGGATCCAGCCAATCACAGGGAAGTTTGAACTCACAGAAGATTATGACTTAAGTTACCTCTTGAAGTGAGCATTTGTATGAGGCTAGATTCTTTATAGATTCTTTTTCTCTTAATTTGCTGAAATACAGGTGGAACTTTTCATATAATCCCATGTGAATAGACAGTACAAAAAACAAGACTGAAAATTGAGCTATTCATTTTTGGCATATCACTTCCCCTTTAACGCAGCTCACCCATCTATCACACAGTATTAAATAATACATGTGCCAACACTATTTTGGAGCAGAAAGTCTCTACTCAAACATCTGTGCTCATTGAATAGGACATTTGTCTGACAATAATGTTTTCTCCGCTGGGACAATGAACAGGTCTGAGGAGCCGTGTTGATTTTTGTGAGACAATCTTGATTTTGTGGTGCAGATTTTCAGACGCTTCGTGCTCGGGATCAACCTGCTGCTGTCATTGGTACAATATGTTATTAATAAATACTGACAAAATCAACAATGGATTTCTTCATTGTGTATTTAAAATGATGGGGTAAGACAGAAGCAGTTGTCGTAATGGTTTGCAAACTGTGGTACTTTCTTAGAACTGCAATTCTTAGGATAGTATTTATATTTGGCTCACCACCACCACCGAATAAAAACAGCAGAAGGACAACAGAAGAAGATGCAGTAGCAGCCATAGTAAAATACATTATATTAGGTGGTATTTCATATATGAAAAAAAAAAACCCCAAAAAAAAAAACATTTAGAAAAACATTCATATTTTTTTCCAAAATTTTGCAAAGAAAAAAATCCCCAGAATATTCATTATACACAATTTTGATTTGAACTGTCTTTATAGTTTGCACCGAGCGACTTTTCTTATTAAAATAACAACAATGTACAAATTTTTGAGTGTGTGTTGTAAAACAGTGTAGATACTGAGTTGGATCTTCTCAAGCTTATGTTGAAACCATCTCTCCTTTGGGCCATTCAGATCAACAGCCTGGAGTTTCAGACCTGATGTTTTTCTATAAATAATAAATGTTACAGTATCAAAGGTGGACTGAGAGACAAGCCTGGTTCTGTCTGGAGAAAAAACAAAAACAAAAAAAAAAAACCCGCCTAGGCAACAGAAGTGATGCAATTCAATCATTGCATTTATGAAGTCATACAGGGACAGTGTGGCTGTCAAATGCTGGTACAGATAATGTTCTGTTATGTGCTGGAGGCTGTCGACATGCAAGTCTGGAGAAAGTGCTCGTCCTGGTTTAGTTCAGACAGAGGCTTTATGTCAAGGCAAGTTTATTTGTGTAGCACGAGTCGTACACAAGGTAATTCAAAGTGTTTTACAGAATAAGAAAGACATTAAAGCACAATACAGCATATCAAAACATAAATAATCACAAATAATCATGATAAGATTAAAGGAGAAAAGTATAGAATATAAACCTTTCAGTCATATGCACAGCTAAACAGAACCGTTTTGAGCCTGGATTTCGAGTCTGTCTCACATCTTCAGGTAGATTGTTCCAGGTTTTAGCTGCAGAAAACTGAAACACTGATTCTCCATGTTTAGTCCTGACTCTGGGCACCAGCAGGAGGCCGGTCCCTGAAGTCCTCAGAGTGTGAGATGGTTCATGTGGCTCTAACATGTGGGAGATGCACTTTGGACCTAAGCCATGAATAAAAAATAAAATCTATTCTTTGAGCTACAGAAAGCCAGTACAGAGACCTGAGCACAGGACACATGTGTGAAGTACTTCCTGGTTCTGGTCAGGACCCGAGCAGCAGGTTCTGGATGTACTGCAGCTGTCTTAAGGCTCGTTTGGAGAGGCCAGTGAGCAGGACGTTAAAGTCGTCTAACCTACTGGAGACAAATGCAGGATAAGTCTCTATAAGTCTGGTTTTGACAGTAAACCTTTTATTTTACGATGTTTGTAATGGTAAAAATGCTGCAGATTTTATTGATTTGATGTGGCTGTTGAAGTTCAAGTCTGAACCATTATTACCCCTAAATTTCTAGCCTGATTTGAAGGTTTTAGAGAGAGAGACTGGAGGTGACTGCTGACACTTTCTCTATGTTTCTGTGGCCCAAAGACTATGACTTGAGTCTTGTCTGAGTTTAGCTGGAGAAAGTTGTTTTGCATCCACACACTGATCTGTTGGATGCAGTGGCAGAGTGAATCCACTGGTCCATATTCACCTGCTGCAGTGAGACATAGATCTGAGTGTCAACTGCAGAGTTGTGATAGGACACATTATGCAATAGCCCTGGTTAAATTGGTTTTGTTTAAAGATTTTGTTTTTTTTCTAGTTATGACTTGGTTTGGTGGGATAGTACCTGTGCTAAATATGTATTATAGTTGTACATCAGTTAAGTGGCAGTGGGGGAAGTAGCGCTGAGTTCTTAAAACCTCCCTCTGCCATCAACATTTTAGACCTTATTAACAAAATAAAAGCGTCATCATTTATTTTTATCAGTCTAATCATACCTATTGTGAAATTTAGACAAGTTTTGGCCCTTGTTAACATTATGGTTGCTAGGTAACAGCTTGAAATTACCACTGTGTCACATTTGCTGCCTGTGTCCAACCAGGAAGTAAAGCGATAAACTGAACCCATGGTGTGAAAAGTATGAGAATCAGTAGTGTTACAAATGTTTATGAATGAAACAGACAAAGACAATGCAAAGATTACTTTTATTTAATGTAGGTAAAAATACAGACGTATTCTCAAGAGTGTAGCATACAACCTCCATAAATAATAGTGTTGTTTTTACTGCGTATTCTCCCTTATCTAATAATTATCTCTACTTTTAAAGACCTTGGACTCGCTATCAATGTGTCAGATAGTACCACTACCCATTCGAACCTTTATACTCGCAAGGCATACTTTTAGACATCCCTTTGTGAACATGTAAAATGAAAAAATAAAAAAAAAAATATTGAGTTTTTTCAGCTTGTCATTTTAAAACAATTATATAAGTTTTGCGTGACAGTGGTGCAGTGTTTTTGTAAGTATCTGGAAGGTTGCTAGTCTTGTGTCCCATCTGAGCGTGTACTGTTGTGTCCTTCAGCAATGCATTACTCCAGTTACAGTAATATGAAACAATCCATCCATTCATAAGGATCGGTAATAGAAGTTTTGAACTGTTTATGAGAGTTTTTATTCAACTAGCGAGTGGAATTAGTGACATATTGTGCCTATAGCTGAATTGCCTGATCAGCCAGTCCCGTCTGCTTTCTGTTCCAATCCAGAAGAGTGAAAATCCTCCGTCCGAACTTAAAACGGTGCAACCACCATCACTAATTTGTATCACTTGCCTCTCAAATGCAAAAGACATTTCCCCTCAAAAATTCTCGTCTCATTCAGAACAAAATATTTAAGTTATACCTGAGATGAATAAGAGTTGGGGCTTTGATTGAGCATCCACCTCTCTGATTGGTTAATCCTCCTGTCAATCACGGCCTCTGGAATCGTAGAGACGGGGATCAGCTCCAGACCCACTCGTCTTTGTAAAGTTTTGTCAAAGTGTGTGGTTCTGGCTGGACAGATAAGTACATTATTTTCTATAAGTCGAACTTTTTCCATAATTCGGTGACTTATACGCAGATGCGATTTATACGTGAAATATATGCGCTTTTTTCCTTTATTATTATGCATTTTTTGGCTGGTGTGACTTATACTCCAGAAAAAACGGTAGTTGAGGAGATCTGTTCTAGATAATAGATCTGAATTTCTTGTGTTTTAAAAGCGCACAGTGTAACTTTTTGATCGAGGGTCTACCACCTGCTTGTCTGCTGGAGATATTATGGCTGTGCCTGTAATTTTCCAAGTTATGTCAGATTTGTGTAGAGGCACTTGAGGGACCGGCCTCCTGCTGGTGCCAGAGTCAGGACTAAACATGGAGAATCAGCGTTTCAGTTTTATGCAGCTAAAACCTGGAACAGTCTTCCTGAAGATGTGAGACAGGCCTCTACTTTGACAATGTTTAAATCCAGGCTCAAAATGGTTCTGTTTAGCTGAGCATATGACTGAAAGGTTTATATTCTATACTGCACTTTTCTCCTTTAATGTTAATCTTATAATGATTATTTGTGATTATTTATGTTTTGATTTGTTTCTTATTCTGTAAAGCACTTTGAATTACTTTGTATACAAATTGTCCCATACAAATAAACTTGCCTTAAATGGCTAATTGCTATGGCAACAGTAGTCATTTTTCATCAGTCAGGAAGTTTATGCTGTATATCCTCACTGTATCCGTGTCCCCTTTTGAGCTTTTCTTGAGTTTTCTCCAGGCAGAGAGGTGTCCCTTCTACGTGCAGCCTCAGAGCTCTCCTCCAGCCTGTGTCAGATCCTCACAAATATTGATGTTTGCCTTGGTTTGCTTCTCTGCACACAGCACAAGGACATGAGGAGGCACTGCCGTTTACCCAGAGTCCTGACCAGACCCCACAGTTCATCTTCTGCCAATCAACTTTAGTTCGTTTGGAATAATTAGCAGGTGTATTTAACATGGGGGGTGAATGAACTGAAGAACAATATAAAACGAAAAGTTCACTGCATGCATCCTTAACATAAAAATACCAAAAATGTCATCTTTAAACATACCGTATTTTCCAGAGTACAAGTCGCACCAACCAAAAAATGCATAATAATGAAGAAAACAACATATATTTCACATATAAATCACATCTGAGTATAAGTCACACCCCCGGCCAAACTATGAAAAAAGTGTAACTTATAGTCCGAAAAATATGGTAATATAACTTTAAATAAAAGCTAAAGGTACACTATGTAACTTTTGTCTTCCTGGAGATGTCATTGCTTTGCCTAGAATGTTGCACATTATGGCATTAAATCCATGGTGACACGTAGATGATGCTACCATAGGTCTAGTTACAGGTCAGATTTGTGGAGAGAAATAAGGTATGTTTTTGAGGTAATATTTTGGCAATAAAAGTAAGTTTCCTGTGCATACTGTGAAACACTCCAGGCAGAGCAGTAACATCTCCATGGAGACAAGCAGATGGTGAACCCACCGCCACAAAAGTTACGGTGTGCATCTTTAAAGTGAAACCATTGAATGTGTGGGTTTTGACAAGCTTACGTCATTTTGAGGTTTACTTAAAGTTGTTATTTGTTATGGCACCAGTTTATTTCTTTTTTTTTTTTTTTTTCAATTCAAATGAAAATCAGTTCCTTCTCTGATCATTACTACTGGAATTATGCTTGACTGTTTTTCTTGTAAGGTTTATATTGAGCTTCAACAATTACAAACTGTTCTCCTTTATAAACCTGAAAATATTTAGTATTTTATTGAGAAAATAGGTAGTTTTCTGCTTTCATACCAACCCTTAAGGTGCACTGTGTAACTTTTCCTGTTGTTTCCATGGAGATGTTATGGCTTTGCCTGGAATGTTCCACACTACAGCATTAAACGTATCGATCCTCATGGAGACAAGCAGGTAACGCCAGCAGGTAGAGTTACAGGTCAGATCTGTGGAGAGGCGACCTTGCTCAAAGTGACAGTATTGGTTTTTCAAGGTATTTTTTTTACCATTAAAACACTTTATTGAGTAAATGCTCTTTTTAACTGCATTTTAGATATTAATCATGGATGGTAGAAAACTTTCTCGAACTCCAGCTCTAGTTGGTCATCAGTCCTGAGGCTCAGAGAGAGAAACTTTTACCCAAACTACAAGCACAGTCTTTTAAGTCTTTTAACCCATCTCCACAAGTGAAAAACCTGGGTGCCATTTTTGACTCAAACATTTATCCCACACACTAAGAACATCACCAAAAATAGGTTTTTAATCACCTAAAAAACATAGCCAGAGTCTGCCCCATTCTCTCTTGGGCTAACAGGCAGACGCTGATGCATGCTTTTATCACCAGTCAAACAAACTACTGTAATGCTCTGCTCTCTGGTCTTCCCAAAAAGAATATCTCAGGTTTACTACAAAATCCAGAACTGCTTTTACCCTATGAACCCTTGTGCTCCTCGGGCAGAAGGCTCCTGGTCCTTCGCAAAGTCAGGACACACACTCACAGCGAGGCCTCATTCCAGTACTGTGGCCCTCATCTATGGAACAGCCTGGTGGGGGAGCTCAATTTATTAAAATAGTATAATAAATTACATTTATTAAGGGGGCCTGTCTCGTGGGTGTGGGTTAGAGTTAACGCTAGTGGTTGTTTTTTTTATGACTGTATAGTTTTTGTGTTAAATTTTTGCAAAAAGCACTTCATAAATAAAGTTTGATTTGACTGGATTTGAAATACAAGAAGTTTAATGCCATACTGCGGAAGATTCCAGGCAAAGCAATTACATCTCCATGGTGACAAGCAGGCAGCAGACCCTCTACCAGAGAAGCTACACACTACACCTTTAACGTTCATGTAAAACAGTCTTAAAAAGATCAAACTTCAGACTCCGGTAGTTTATTTTTCTCACTCGTCTCAGTGTCTTCAGTCAGATTTAGTGACTGCTGCGTTTCCGAGCCAATCCCTGAGTCACTTTGTTGTTGAAACGTTGTAAAAGTGGGTGGTGTTCTGTGACTGTCCTTCCCCGCGGTATTATTGCCTTTACTTCTCCTCAGCGACTTGAGCAGGAGTGGTTGTATCGATCGAGCGGACGCCACTCGGGAGTTAGGCACAGTCCGTTTGTTGATATGTTCGATGGTTAACCGACATTTGAGCACTTGTAGAAACACCTCCCTGAATTGTTTGGACGAGAGGTTGTAGAGGAAAGGGTTGATGACAGAGCTAAGGTAGAAGAAGGTGTCTGCGATGGGGTGGAGGATGATGTAAGCGTGGAAAAATGAAACGGTCCAGCGGGATTTGGGCACGGCGGCCATCATGAGACGACGGATCTGGTTTGGGAGCCAACACACCATCAGAGAGCCGACGATCAGACCTGCGAGGGAGAGGAAAAACAAGGTTATGTTTGGCTTTGATTAGGGTTAGGTAGTCGCAGTAGTAGTAGTAGTAGCAGTTGCAGGAGTAGTAGTAGTAATCACAATCAAATTTTCAACACAATTGGCCTAACAAAGACATACATTTCCCACCAATTTAATTGACTAGACTAAAGCAAGCCAACATCCAGACTAATGGTGCGTTCACATTTGCTCTTGTTTGGTCCTGGTTTGAGCCCACTTTAGTCCTGATGGTAGACCCGGTGTGGTCCTCTTCTAGTCCTGGTTTAGTCCCAAATTTATTCCCAGTTTAATCCCAGTTTTGATGTGGTCTAAGGGCCAAGCGTCCAATCCAATCCACTTTATTTCTATGGCATATGTTACAAACAGAAGCCGTTTTTAAAGTGCTGCACATAGTGAAATCAAACCAACTACTTAACAACTAATAAACACACAATAAAAGAAACAGAGGACCACACAACTTGCAGTGCTATGCTGAAACTGAAAGCACACTGTTCCACCTCGTGATGTCGTGTGGTAATACAGGAAGTGCTCCATTGAGTTTATAAACTCCATACACCTTCACTAGAATGTGGATGATTTCAGATCTAAAGTATTGCTGATCTCAATTGAACAAAAGGTAAAATGATCTGTTAACTTTACAATTACCGCTTCATGACATCACGAGGTGGAACAGAACAGTTTGAGCTTTGGAAATGTAGAAAACCCAAAAATTCAGGATTACTCAAACATGTGTGAATGAAACAAAACACAACCTTTAAGTGGCGACGAGCTGTATGGATTTAAAAAATAATAATAATAATTCAGTTAAATCTAAGCACTTGGAGCTTTTATGGATTTGTAAAATGATGAATATTTTTTTTGAATAAATAGATCAACAAAACAATGCAAAACTAAACACATAAACACCAAATACATTTAATGAGATGGTTTAAAATGTCCAGTTTGAGTTTGGTTTATGCTGTTCTCATTGTTCCCTAAAGAGCACTTTAATTTGTTGCTTAATTAGACTCTCAACTCCTGAATTAGACTATTAAAGGTTATGGCTCCTGACATTCAGATCTGAAAATGCCACAATCAGAGTAAGTGTGTGCGGGTATTATTGAACTACAAAATGAGAGATAAAAACTGAGGTAGAACTAATAATAAATTCATGGTTTATCACTATCTGGCACGATGAGCAGCACTTTCATCTCACAGCGAGAAGGTCTGGGGCTCGACTACCGATGGAGTTTCATCCATCCGTCCATTTTCTTCTGCTTATCTGGGGCCGGGTCGCGGGGGCAGCAGTCTAAGCACGGACTCCCAGACTTCCCTCACCCCAGACACATCCTACAGCTACTCCGGTGGGACCCCAAGGCGTTCCCAGGCCAGCCAAGGAAGGTGTTCCGAGTGCGTCCCACCAGGAGGAGGCCCCGGAAAAATCCCAGAACACACTGATGGAGTTTCATTTCAATTCAATTTATATAGAACCATAAACTGCATGTATAAAATGACATAGTTAACGCACTAGTAGAAAATGAAATGATCATGGGCGCACTTAAGGCTCCATCGACTCTGGCTCCAGTTCACTTTACCTCAGAAAACTCTCTGCGTAACTGCTGCTGTCAGACTGATCACATATACAGTACATCAGGAGTAAAAAATCAAAAACTGTTGGCATACTTTATAAAACCAAATCTGTATTGAATAAGAAATGCTTCCATATCTATCTTATTGCTAAGAAATTTGTGGAAATACCTGTAAAACATATGTAGATCCTATAATTAAACTACAGAAAAGGGCAATAAGATAAATAATAATAATTCATAAAGCAGGAGCCCATGATCCTACTAATGAACTATTCATAAAATTGAATATATTCAAATTTACAGACATAGTTAAGTAAAAAATATTGACAATTCTGTTTTGTGTTGTGAACAAGGATATTCCCGTAGGCCTTCAGTTCTTCTTTAAATTAAGAAGTAGTCGCTATATCTTAAGAGGTTTGCTTCAGTTTGAATCTAGTAAAATAAGAACTAATGTGAGGCAAAGATGTGTCTGTTTTAGGAATAAGACTTTGGAATGATCTCAGTGATGAATTTAAGTCAATTAAAACTTTGTCTAAATAAAAAAAAAAACAACTTTAAAACATGAATTCATACACACATATACATTGCTGTAGGTTATATGAGTCAAGGCATCATTGCTGCCGCTCCCTTTTAAACCAGCGCTGTGCTCTCGCTCCGGATTGGCTCTTTGGTTGCTATGATACTCGCAGTCGGAATTCCTAATATGGAACTTTTCTCCAAATTCACCCCTATAACTGGTAGCCTTGATGAGCTTCACTTGACTGGAGTCGAACGCTATAGATAACGTCGCAAAAGAACAATAAAACACCAATAAAACACCAAGATATCCTGTCTAGCTCGTATTAAATGCCAGGGAGAAGAGGTGAGTTTTCAGTCTAGTCTTAAAGTGGGTTAAGTTTGCATGTTCTTCCCGTGTCTGGGTGGGTTTCCTCCGGGCTCTCCAGTTTCTCCTATCACCATAAAACATGTCTGTAGGCTCCAGCTCAGGTAGTCCTGACAAAGCCTGGCTCAAGATGTGGAAATGTGTCCCTGGGCTCCCACTGCTCCTCACAAAACTGCACACGTCAGACTAGTAACAAAAATAATAACACAAGGGTATTTATTTTTATTTTGAAAAGGAAAAAATTAAGAAAAAAAACCTGAAGAATAGTCAGTGATAAAAGTATTCAATTTTGTAAAAGTACAGATAGCAGAGCAAAAAAACTGAAGTAGAAACAAAAAGTATCACATGAAAAAATCAACTTATGTAAAAGCATTAAAGTATTTGTTTAAAAATGTAAACGTAAAAGCATTTCACACAGATTTTTAGCTCTTATAAGGCTTCAAATGTAATGATTTTGATGAAGATTTGTGCTGAGTTTTGTTCAAAAGCAACAATTAAATCGATCGTTTTTTCCTAGCTGTTTTTATTTGTATATTTTTGTTTGCTCAAACTACAAGGATGTCAAAAATAAATCCTTTTCAGTAGACTTTTTAGCAGTTCTCAAACAATAATAAAACATCTTTTACATTTCAGTCCAGTTCAATAATGCAGTAGTGCAGTAAAAAGTACAGATACCTCTCAAGTATCCACTTAAAATGTCTTTAAGTAAAGTACAGATACTACAATTTGAGCTTACGACTTTGACTTCAGTCCGTTCCATCTCTGAGAATGGAGAGGTGAGAGGAGATAACATTAAACAAATCAAAACTCCAACAGGCACTTACCTTTTTCAGCCTTTTTTCTAAATGTGTGAAATGTGTTAATCGTGTGCTGTCTTGGAATATAGATCTTGATATGTGGTTTGTGTTGAAAATGAAACTGAACTGAAATACAGAGGTAGAGCGACCAGATTTTCCAAATACAAAACTGGGACACACCTGGTTTCTGGTTTGGGATGGCTGGTATGAATAATATTGTGAAAAGAGCGAGTAACATTGTCCAGTCTCAACTCACTTGGGTCAGTCATAGTCTGAGGGACTTCTTTTTTTGCTCATGCTCATTTTCAAGCACTGATTTTTGTATTTTAGCTAAACAAATGACAATATAATCCCCTCTTTACCATAGACAGTATAAAGAAGTGGACTAAGGGAGTGTAATGTCACCCTGTCCGGATTTGGGCTTTTTGTGTCTTCTGTGCTGGTTTCCCCCCCTCCCTTCTGTGTTTCGCTTGGAGCTGGGTGGAGATTTTGGCACCACCACCCACAACACACCTGCAGCCGATCTACCGTCAAGCCTCAGACTCTGGCGTACAAGGGGGCTGAGGATTGTTACAGAGGCTGCCAGATCGTCAAGTCATCCTTCATGTCATCTTTCAGTGTTTCTACCGTGTATCCTGCTCCTCAGAACTACCCTCTACCTCCACCTCCACCTCCGACCCAGCTCTATACGACGGGTACGAACCCCCAGCCTCTGACCCCGCTACCTAAGACCAGCTCAAAAAGGTCAACCCTGCTGTCTTCTATCTGCTTTGTCAATCTATATTTCCATTTCCATGTTTGTAAGTAAACTTTGTTCAACTTTTTACCCCAAGTCTGAATCTTTGGTCCCCCCCAGACTTTACGACACACCCATAGAATTCAGCTCCAGACAAATGAAGCTCATCGAGGCTAACAGTTATAGGGCGATTTTGGATCCGAGTTGCATATTTGGAATTCTGACCGCCAGTGTCATCGCAACCAAAGAGCCAATCCGGAGTGAGGCTGTTTAAGGCAACGATCCTTCCTGCTGCGCTCCGCTGGTTTAGCAGGGAGCGGGCGCTTAGCAACACTGTCAATCAAACTTGTTGCTAATGCTAGCGGGAGCGACCTCAGAGAAAGAAGGCTCCTGATTTGTCTGTTATTAATGTTCATACGCTGCCTAGCCAAAAAAAAGTCACTACCTGGATGTAACTAAGCAAATAGGTGCGATCCCAGAGGTACGAGACCTTTTTTTTTGGTGGCGACTTTTTTTTCGCCAGGCAGTGTATCTTGATTTCTGGACACAATAGTTAAATAAAAACACCAGGACCATATAGAGTGGGTTAATATGAACATTTTAAGACCAAAATGATGAGTGTGACAGCAGCAGTTACAGAGAGAGGGGCCGCAGTTTTTCTATAGAAAACGAGTCAATGGAACCGGAAGCAGGTTAGCTTTGTCCATTCATATATACAGTCTATGCGCTTTACTGTTGGTGGGGATCAAATTAGTCAACAATAGGGACATCCGGGACATTTCTTGTATAAAACAATGGTAAAAAGGGACATTTGCTCAAACTATCTGAAGAATTTGAAATCAAAAAGATCCCCATTACATAATTTCACTACTACTGGAAAAAAAAAAACATTTGACTTTTACATGCATTGACTCGATTCCACATTGTTCAGCTCTGTGTGCCTGTATACAGTTTGCATCTGGTTTCACACAATAGTCTCGTTTATCTTCCGTCCCCTTTCTCCAACCCCTCTTGAATTAAATCTCATTCAAAATGTGTCTCGGTGGAAAAAAAATAGTAATTTCCCTCCCGCAGCAGATGGGAGAAAGAACGTGGGTAATTTTAGGTTCAAATCCTCAGAATGTGACTTTGAATTGATTTGGGAGCTCACACAAGAAGCTGATTGGTCATTATCGCCCTTTAAAACCTGATCCGATCACACAGGGATTACACAAGTCAATGTAGCTGTAATAGAGTGTTTGTGCGAGAGTGTGAAACATATAGCAGTTCATAGAAGATAATCCAGTTCATATTATGTGGAGAGACTGTAAGTGGAGCTAACCTGCTAGCCGCCGCATTCAAGATAAGAAGTGAGCATAGGCCAAACTTAGCTCCATCACTTTCTGCTGAAAAAACTGGGCCCTTTTCTTTGTAACAACTGGCCACCTTCTCATTCTGCTCTTAAAATGTCTGTTTTAGCCCATTCTACAATTTTTTTTTTTTATTGAGTTTTTATTAAGCATTCGATTAGAAAAACAATTTCAAAACAATACAATTTTAATTTTTTTTTCCAACACCCAAACCCCAGAACAAACCTACCCTGTTGCACCATAAAAATATATATACAAAAATATGCATATCACTGAAGCAGTAGTACCACTACTCCTGTGAGATGAGTGATGAGTATCTCTGATCTTGTTCAAAACAGGTTCCCAAGTGCTGAAAACTCAGTATAGTCTCTTATAGAAAATCTGATTTTCTCTAACGATAAATGGTGTATAAGGTCAACAAGCCACAATCTAAAGGTTGAGGGTTTATATTTCCCCTTGAGCAGTATTAATCTTCGAGATAAGAGTGCAATTATATTTTTTATCATTTATGAAGGTGATATACCAAATATTGCGATTGTGGCTTCAGGTTCAACGCTAGGCCCCAATGCTTCGTAAAGAAATGTAAAAATGGATTGTCAGAATTTTTTCAGCTCTGAACAAAACCAAAACATGTGTGACAGTGTCCCTGGTTCAGTTTCTCACAACGATCACAATTACCATCAAGTTCCGGTTTGATCTTAGCCAGCTTTACGTTGAACCAATTTAGTCTATGGACAACTTTAAATTGTATAACTCTTTGTCTTCTACCTGCGTCTTTGACAAAACTTTACAAAGATGGGTGGGTCTGGAATTGTATCCTGTCTCCCCGATTTCAGAGGCTATGATTGACAAGCGGATGAACCAATCAGAGAGCTCCATTCGGGTTAAAACAAACATGGCGGCTTACCAAATTTCTGCAGAATCAACAATCAAAGCTAAAATAAGTTATATATTTTGCTCTGAATGATATGATATGATGAAATTTTGCCGTGGTTGGACTGTCCCATGTCAGGACAGAGGTTTGTCACGCTCTGTGGTCCTTTTCCAGATCCTTTTGGATTCAAACTGAATGTAGAAGGTACTGATCCTAGTGTTTTTATTTCACTATTTTGTGCATAAATCAAGATATTAACAATAGCAACAGACCAATCAGGTGCTTTCTTTTCCGGATATCGCCTCCCGCTAGCTTTAGCAACAGATTTGATTGCCAGTGATAGTGCTTTGTTGCTAAGCGCCTGCCCCCCGCTAATCTATTGGTTAGAGTCTATGATTACGCCGCTTGCAATGGCTGAAAACCAATTGTGAGCTTTGAATGTAGAGAAAAATTGAAGAACGTGTTGTGAATCGAAAGTTTGGGTTTTTTGTACTTTTCAAGATTTCATTCAAACTTATAAGTGCTACGTTTTGTTTCAGCTGTTCATTCACACTATTGTTCTTGGTACTTCTATATTGCGCTGAGTGTTTTGCTCCTTGGACATCCAGAAACAAAGGATTTCTTATTGCCACCGTAAATGGGTCTGACACCACCAAAGCTATTGTTCAAAACCGAAAAAGTATGTTGTTTTATAAAGTTTCTGGTCTCTCAGGAGGGCTGCGCTGTTTGGTCCAACTGCAGATTTAGATAACAAGGTTTGTACTTTATTTTGTCTAATCTCTTTTGTTTAATAAGTGGAATACTGGTGTGCTCTAGTCACAAAGGGTCAGTGTTTAATTGGGCTTAAGACAATGTTTTTCAGCCAACTCTGCAACATGCGTAACATCTAACACAGCATTATTTTAAAAGGACGACTTTGCAAAACGATATGGTAAACCTGCGCAAAACTGTATTTAATGAGTAAATAACGTTTTTTGTCCCATAGAGTTTATTGTAAAAGTCTGTGTGCTCTGAGTTTTCTTGTGTATTCTTGCAAACCCTTCTATTCAGATTCTTGGTCCCATGCACCAATATAAAGGACGAGATGATCTGTAGGGCTGTAGGATTAAAGAACTTCTCGGTCAGACATGTACTGCCAGTCGATTGGTCGAATACAAAGCAAAGGGGGCGTGGCAAAAACTCTCAAAACTATTGCGTATCTCTATGTATCTGACCCAGACTGTGCTCACAGGAGTATAACTGCAGAGGAGTTCATGCAAAAAAAACAATTTATGCAGAAAAAAGTACTAGGAAACAATGTATTTATATAAAAACAGATTCGACTTGTGAATCATGAGTTTAATCTGCCTTTTTACAAATAAAGGTGGAGAAAAGTGTGGAAAAACAGAACTAGCTCATTTTAAAGTTGTTCCTCACTTACCTTATGCATTCAGAGCATCCTAATTATTCACCATGATGAGTTTATGAGCTCTTTTCACAACTTTCAGACCAGAATGGAGAGTGCTGAAAAGCAACAGCAACTAGCATGCTCACTGACTATGGGGGACAATGAAACACTTTATAATTAGATGCAGACATATTTTTACCTCACGCACTACTTATACAATATATCTGTACGGAGGTAAGATTTTTTTTTTCAAATACATGGAGTAAAAATTGGGAACATAGATACGACCAGGGCAGCTTATCACAAATTCAGTATGTTAAAGGGAATATATTACACTAATGATCTCTGAATTGCTGATTTCTACAGAACTAAAGGCAAAACGTAGCTGAAAACTACCACTTAATGACATCACAAGGTGGAGCAGAGCATTTTGAGCTTTGGAGATGTCGACAGACTGATAACAAGGGATTACTTAAAAGTGTGAATGAAACTAAACACAACTCCAGGTGTTTTTTGAGGTTTAAAGCTCACAAGAGTCCATTCTGTGTAATATAGAGCTTTTATGTGTTCTTCTCTGAATTCTCATGTATTCCGTGTGTTTCCTTCCTTGTGTTTCGGCTTCTGGACACACTCTTGAGGCAGGAGCCTGTAGCTTTGCCTTCAGCAGTAGATCATATGAGACTCATGTTTTTGATAAATCCAGATGTGAAACTTCTAATCTCCAAAACAAAACAGATAGTTAACTGTTGTGTTCGGCTCATGGAGAATCACAAGACGCTGTTGGAAAACTGATTTAAATGATTATTAATAGTGATAGCAAGGTGTGACGCTAACTGAAGCACTACTCCATCTGAAGCTCTACTAGACATTAAACATGTCCCTCTCAAATAATATTAGTCAGTTAGTCACTGTTTTTGTCATTTTTGTTGAAAATCAAACATTGTATCGATCACAGGCTCCTGAAAATGTTGTTTAAATCAATTTTGTATTTTATCTGGCATTTTCAGACAGTCTTAAAACTTTTTTTGTAGTAATTGCTACTGTGTGCGGTAACTGCTGAACATTCCGCCATAGAGATACATGTAGAGCTTAATTCCTCAAACATGTGTATATTCTCAGTGTTTGGTGTGTTTTATGTCACTAACACTCGCTGGGGAAGTGTCTTGCTCAATTACAGTCCGCAACTATCACAGCAGGGATTGAACCTCTAACCTGAGTGTGTGCTACTGCCACCCCCTGGACAAACCTGGATGTGCATGAATGGAGAAATAGTTTATAAAGTCTCACTGATTTAAAAATGGGTGATTGGATTTTATTTGATTATGAAACTTTGATGAGAACTTACAGTATAAACCAAACCAAAGTTCAAAACTGTCTGAGGCGTTCTCACAAGTTTGTTTATCCAATGATGAAACATACATTTTCCCTCGGGCCATAAATACATTTAGCATTTAAAAAACACTGATACTGAAGCAGGTTATTTTCATTTTGAGTTTATGTCCTCTGGCCCTGGTCCCTGGAGTTTCATAGCCCCAACTGTCAGTCTGAGGAATCTGCCTTTAGCGAACGCAGCTCTGGGCCAAAACACCGTCACCTGCCACTCAGCGAGCTAAAGCTGACAGGAAACAGGACAGGGGCAGCACGGACAGGGCAGAGACGGGTACAGGGGCAGCATGGACAGGGCAGAGACGAGGACAGGGACAGCACGGACAGGGCAGAGACGAGGAGAGGGACAGCACGGACAGGGCCAAGACGAGGACAGGGACAGCACAGACAGGGCACAGAGACGGCCAGAGACAAGGACAGCGCGGACGGGGCAGAGACAAGAACGGGGAGCACGGACAGGGCAGAGACGAGGACAGAGGCAGGACGGACAGGGCAGAGACAAGGACAGGGGCAACACAGACAGGGGCAGCACGGACAGGGGTAGCATGGACAAGGGCGACAGGAACAGGGCAACAAGAGCGGGGCTGGGACAGGATAGGGGCAACACTGACAGGGCCGACAGGGACAGGTGCAACAAAAACAGGGGCGATAGGAACAGGGCAGAGACAAGGACAGGGGCAGCATGGACAGGGGCAACAGGAACAGAGCTGGGGGCGATGGGGGCGACAGGGACAGGACAGGAGCAATACCTCAAACGCTCCCCTTGAGTACTGTTACTTAAAATAAAATAATACTACTGAATGAATAAGTAGTAATTGTTTGATGGGAAAAAAATGTACTGTCATATTAAAGGTGCTCTACCAGATTTTATGGAAAACAGACATTGTTAAAGCGTTTTAAACAATGGTCCAAATTCCTCACTTTCCTAATGCAGTCTTCATCCTAATTATTCACCACAGTGAGTTTATGATGAGTGTGATTCACTTTCAGAGGCCAAAGTGGAGTTGCTTCCAGGTTCAGGGATGATAAAAAAAAAAAAAAGCTTTATAGTTAGGTGTAGCACACAGAGGTCTCATTTTCAGACTGCTTTTACAGTATATCTGTGCAGCGTCTTAATTCTCACGTTTTGCAGTTTAACAGGTTATTTTGCTCTATATGTTCAGAGTCAAACACGTATGGCTGGTAGATGATATAAAATGACTTTATAATAATATTATCTTTCCTCTGCGGCCCTCGCGGCCTGAGGACGATGGGGGTGACCTCTGGCCAGTGAGTCAGTCCTGATGAGCGTCAAATATGATCAAGTGCAGTCGTTTTGGAAGAACATGGGACATGGCTCTAGGGCTGCCCTAAGAGACAGAGACAGAGAGGCGGAGAGACAGAGAGACGGAGAGACAGAGAGACAGAGAGACAGAGAGACAGAGAGAGAGGGAGAGAGACACAGACACAGAGAGAGAGAGAGAGGCAGAGACAGAGAGACGGAGAGAGAGAGAGAGAGAGAGAGAGAGACAGCAAGGGGGAGGGAGACAGAGAGAGGGAGAGAGACCCAGACACACACAGAGAGAGAGAGAGGTAGAGACAGAGAGGGCGAGAGACAGGGAGAGGGAGAGACAGAGACAAAGAGAGACAGAGAGAGGGTGAGGGAGAGTGAGAGACAGAGAGGGAGAGAAAGAGAGAGAGAGAGACACAGCGAGAGAGGGAGAGACAGAGAAAGAGAGAAAGAGAGAGGGAGAGAGACAGAGAGAAAGGGAGAGACAGAGAGGGAGAGAGACAGGTAGACAGAGAGAGGGAGAGACAGAGAGGGAGAGAGACAGGGGGAGAGAGAGACAGAGAGAGAGGGAGGGAGAGAGAGAGGGGTGGAGAGAGATAGAGAGAGAGAGAGACAGGGGAGAGGGAGAGAGACAGAGAGGGGAAGAGACAGAGTGAAGGAGAGACAGAGAGTGAGAGAGACAGAGAGAGGGAGAGAGAAAAAGAGGGCGAGAGACAGAGAGAGGGAGAAACAGAGAGAGACAGAGGGAGACACAGAGAGGGAGAGATATAGAGAGGAAAACAGAGACAGAGAGGGATAGAGAGAGGCATTGTGGGGAGGAAGAGCCCAGGTTTTGTCATATTGTGGTTAAATTCCCTGGAAGTATCATTGGACTTTTAAAATGAACTTGTCTGAAATTGTTAACAAGGATTTTCAGATAAACAATAATGCACTAAATAAATATAATCTTTACTTAATGAAGGGCCTGAAAAACAATAGCAGCTCATATCAGTTTATGTGTTTGTCAAGTGTTTACTGTTTTGAAATGTCACTGTAAAACGCCTTCATTTTGGGAAAGTTTGAGTGTTTTTCAAGTGGTTTTGTAACAGTCACAATGACACGAATCGACCTGTGATACTGGCTTATACTTCACACTTTTAAAACGTCGCCATTTTTTAGTTTCGTTTTAGTATTTGTATTTATTTTGTCTTTTCTTCTGTTTATGTCAGTTTAAACGGCTCATATTACGCTATTTTCTGATCTGTTATAATGTTGTTTCCTCATCAAAAACATAGCTGGAGTTCTCTCAAATTGAAAACACTTTGTTCCACCTTGTGATGTCATCATGTGGTAATACAGGAAGTGCTCCACCGTGTTTTAAAACCCCATACACTATCTCTAGAATCATTTGGATAATTTCACCCCTAGAATTGCCCATTTCTACTGAATCAAAGTTAAAAGGAGCTGTTAACTTGAAAACTACCACTTCATGACATCACAAAGTGGTTACTCAAACATGTGTGAATGAAACAAAACACATTTCTAGGTATGTTTTTGAGGAGCGCTCACATGAGTCCATTTTGAGTAATAAAATACCTTTAAAGTACAGAGAAGAATGTTGCAAAGTCACATGACGCAACCTTCCTGTTATAGGCGACATTTTGAGGACTTTTTTCCATTCAAACGATATATTTAGTGTTTTAAATTCTTAATTGCTAACGACAACTATCCACATTTTTCATAATTCTGTTACCCATCGATATAATAACTCAAACCCAACACCTTCTACCTTGTTTAACCTGATTTCTCAAGTGCTTCTGTCAGGGGTAAAGGTCTTGAAGCACCAAAACATTGTTAATATTCGCTTCACAAATGCCGGCTCTCAACTAAAAAAAAAGAGAAAAAACTCTACAAGGTAATTAACCCGGTGTCTTGTTCGTGTGCGGCCAGCGAGAAGAACGTCCTCTGCTTTTAATTACTGCACAAAGTCACAGCGAATGGGATTAAGAGTTAGTCTCAAGTGAAACCGTTACACATTTTAAAGAGGAGAGCGGCCCTGCGGGGAGTGTGTTCTGTTCATGGGAGATCACGCCTCGATCTTTAGACTTTAAATTTGAACAGAGCAGGGGAGGAGCCAAAAAAAACTGTAGTCAAGAGGAAAAATATTGCTTAGGTAGAAGTACAAAGTAGTGGTCCAAGAAATGATGGTAAAAAGCAATTGGGAAAAGTACTATACTACTCCTTTTCCACCTTCAAGGCACTGTACATCAAGGAACCACTCACCTATTCACACCAGAGTACACAGACACTGGGGGTGAGATGAGTTAAGTGTCTTGCCTGAGGACACAACAACAGTATTCATGTGTGGGAGCTGGAATTTCACCGGCAACCTGTGGGTCAATGGATCTAACCTCTCTACCAATGACGTTTATGTCAAAAGCAGGGTTTGAACCGCCAACACCATACCAGCTACTGTCGCCATTTGGAAGTTTCAGGTATTAAATAATGCAAAAAAAAAAACAAAACTGTGACATCTAAATCACATCTGAAGGAGCTGCAAGAAACACAAATGTTCAAATCATTTCATACTGTCGACATAAAGCTTTTGTCACTTGTAGATTTACTCACAGAGGGAAGAACAGCCATAACTTTGACTCAAGTAAGAGAACTGTTACTTCAATAAAATATTACTCAAGTGGGAGTAAAAGTATCCTGTTAGAAAAGTTACTCAAGTAAATGTAACTGCGTATTACCCACGTCTATTCTTGAATCTCTACAGTTTAATCAGAAAGTCAGTTTACTTCCTGTTTTAGGCAACATCTTTAGGACTTTTCACCGTTCAAAAGAGGATATTATGTTACTTATTGGTTCATTTATTCCAGGGACACATTTTTCTAAATATGCCAAAATTAGCCAAGCCTAGTCCCGTGACCAGTCCTGGGAAGTAACTGAGTACATGTGCCACAAATACATATTCAGAATAGTACGGTAATTTTGAGTAGTAGTAGTATTCAGAACATGCTTTTCTAAATTGGAAGAAATACATGGTAGTACTTCATCATGCAATTTTGTCTTTGAAATGCACAGTATTAGAAATAAAAAAGAGAAAACGTCGTCTTTTCAGTGTGTACGTGTGATTGTCCTTCTCTAATTGGACAAACATTACTGTATAACAAACAGGGCAACAAAAACAAAACTGTTAATAGGATTTTTTTCACTAAAATATGATGCAACGTGATGTAAAAGTATTCTAAGTATTCAGAATACAGTACTCTGATATGACCATGTAACAGAATACGTTACAAAATACATTTTGACTTATTCAGTATTTTGTAACTAAGCCTGTAAATGTAATGTAAATGTAACTCAGCCTAAAAATGTTTTAAATTGATAATTCCTATGGCAAAAGTTTTAATCTTTAATTATTCTGAAACCCATAGATGCTTCTGTGCACTACTTTACAATGCAGTTATATTCAGACAGTTGAGAGAAGTGTCTAAACTAAAGATGAAGATTAGGTTTACTGAAATACAAAAACGCGTTGGTTAGGATACAATGCTACAGTGATACAATGCTCAGTTGATTTTAACGTGACTAACTGTGTTTATTCTGGTGTGACTGGTGACGTTTGTGTACTACATATGTCACTGAGGTCACCACACACTCCCACAACACTGAAACCAACAGTAATACACAGGCTATACTGCTAGTGTTTATGTTTTTACCTGAATTTAAAGGTAGACTATGTAACTTTTCTGAGGGAGGATCTGCCACCAGTTTGGCTTCATCAAGATATTATATATTATGTTTATACTCGAGTATTAACAGTGACAGAAACAGTACATGCTGTCAACCCTGAACTAAACACAAAATATCAGATTATAACTCATACTCATTATGAGGCCATTTTGCCTCATAATAAAAGTTGATTTTTTTCTCCAAAATTAATTCACCCCCTCTGTACTAATAATGTTCTGCCAACTACAGAAAACGGTCCAAACTGAAAAGATTGATTTTAGAAGTGATCATATTGAAGCCATTGGCCATTGGGAGAAATCTTTTATGAATGAGAGAAAACAAACTATTGCATTAAACATTGATTCACTGATTTGAATGAAGCCAGCTCTGTATGGCCCTGTTTCTGGACTTGTGTATGGCCCCGTGTATGGACCCGTGTATGGACCCGTGTATGGCCCCGTGTGTGGCCCCGTGTGTGGCCCCGTGTGTGGACCTGTGTATGGACCTATTTCTGGCCCCGTGCATGAACATCCTCTGGACCCTGTAACTGCAGTGAGCACCCTTTCTTGCATTCTCAATTTAATTTCCAATGCAAGAAAAAGAGGGGGGGGAATGTAAATAGATCTGAACTTTAAATTTGATGAATCAATTTAACAGATTTTTTGCCTAAACTTAAGCATCTTGCATTTATTCAGGTACATGTATTTTTAATGCACAAAAAAGACTTGGCCCTGCTGCTTCACCTGCTTGTCTCCATGGAGATGGATACATTTAAAATCACCAGCAGACACTGGGACAACATCCTACTGAGCTAAATTTCTTGCTGTAATGGCCAACCACTCTGCCACTGTGATGCCAAATTATTACTTCTACAAAAGTTGTGCCAAAACAGACGTAATATTCATGTACACTGTGCATTTGTTCACTAGACCTGTAAAACTGTGAACTAAAATGTCTTTCTTACCATTATTTGTTACTGACAGGTGGAATGAGCACATGCTTTCTACAGATTTGTGTTTACAGTTTGGGGTCAAGAGCACTACAGAACCAGAGCAGTGAGCACATGTCTAAAATACATCACTTACATTGTCCAAACACTTAGAAAAGTCGACTAACTAAACTCAGCAGGTCTGTTCTGCACATATATATATAGAAGCAGCTCTAAACACAGGAAGACAAACATAACCTATTACATCCTTGCACTGACAGTATTCTGCATTCATTTGACATATAATCTAGTGAATAAAATCGTGTACTAAATATCAACTGTGGTAAATGAATATGGTTATTAAAGATTTCCTGTGTAACTTTTCTGCTGACATCCATGGAGATGTTATTGCATTGCCTGAAATGTTCAATAGTATAGCTTATTTTTTTCTACCTTGCATCTATTCAATTGTAAGCGCATCTGCTGCATCTCTCCACCGAGTGCTACCTGCAACTTGGCCTGGTGGCGTCACTTTCTTGTTTCCATGGAGATAGATATGTTTAATGCCATACTGAGGAATGTTCCAGGGAAAGCACTAACATCTCTATGGAGACAGCAGGTGGCAGACACTCCAACAAAACAATTACACATGAAAAGACAGGTTAAAATCACACAATTTATAAGAGTTTGACTTACCTAGAAAAATGATGGTCTGCTTCCGGGCCATTTTCACTTTGGGACTTTCGTGTTTGGGTGCTACGTAGCTCCCGTTAGCTTCTCTGTCCACTGAGCTCAACGGTCTTCTCAAAACCAGGATCATGGCTCTACACATGAACACCACACCGATGAGTACGATCATGTAAACTAGAAACGCTATGAAGATGCTAACACGAAACATCACCCATTTATCCCTCAAGTTTGTACAAAAAGTCAGATTTTGAGCTGGCGTATCTTGACGAAATGGGATATGACCTTGCGTTCCCGTAGCGACCAACAGCGGTAAAGCTACTAGCACGGACACCAACCACGCAAATGTGATTAGCCCCGATGTCCTCTTCCCGCCCAAAGCCTTGAACTTGAATGGATGACAGATAGCCACGTAGCGCTCAAAGCTAAGCGTAGCCACGTTTAGGATAGTGGCGTAGCTGCATGCTTCAAAAAGAAAGCTGTAGATTTTGCACGAAGCGTTCCCAGATGTGGAGGAAAATGGGAACCAAATTGCGCTATACAACTCCACCGGCATCCCAATTAGCAGCACTAGCAAGTCGGAGCACGCTAAGCTAACCATGTGATTGGTAACGTTTTTCTGCAAATATCCTTTACGCTTCAAAATTTGCGTAACTCGGATTGTTATTGAATTACCCACAATTCCAGTGACCAAAATGAGGCTGTACAAAATAGTCAGGAAAACTTTCAGGGAATAATTTGGCTCCAGTTCTCTCCAATCTTTCTCTTCGGCGATTTCATATTCTTCCACGTCTTCGTTCATTGTCGACATTCGGTAAGCACTGATTTACCAGCAATTGATTGAGCTGTTATCAGTTTAGTTTCGGATTCCGTTCAAAAACTCCACTTGGAGAGACACGCCGAAGAAATCTCGTCTTAAAAAATCGTATATTTTCAGCGTAAACATCGATCAACTTTCCTTAACGTCCGTGTAGCTCCATCGTGTTGAATTCTTTGCTAGTTTGTCCTGTTTGTAGCACTAATCGTGTAGTTTCAACCTACTCTGACCAAAGTATGAGCCAACATGCCGTTTCCCTCCTCCCACTGACAAAAGGCAGGGCAGTTAAACATTAACCAGAAGTTTAGACAGCCCGCCCATGCGTTTCTTATCTCCATTAATTACAAGTTCCTCTTACTCATAAAACGTTCTTAGATGGACCATAAGAGCCTAATTGTTAAAGCACTTTATTAAAGGTCCTATATTACACAAAATGGACTCTTGTGAGCTTTAAGCCATGGTAGAATCATCAAAAGTATACTTGGAGTTGTGTTTTGTCTCATTCACACAGATTTGAGTAATCCTGCATTATTATTCTGTCTACATTTTCAAAGCTCAAAATGCTCTGTCCCACCTACTGATGTCACGAAATAGCCAAAAGGTAAATGTACAAATAGTCCAATGAGGTTCTTGTGGTCTTCTGATGATTTAAACAGGTTTTGGCACCGTCTTCTACTGTTGGAGATAAGACGACAGCACCATCTGCAGTCCAACTTCTTCAGGACAGTATCCCACGGGACTTTAAACCGGGACGAGGGGGCCTTTTTACTCTCACACACCTGGGGTACTGTCCTGAAGAAGTCGGACTGCAGATGGCGCTGTCGTTCTGCCTCCAAAAATATTCATCAGGCATTAAACTGGTATTTATCCAGTTCAGTTTTATTGCTCAAAAATACCTTGACTCTTGATTCTTGGTGAGGATGGTCGCCTCTCCACAGATCTGCCTGTAACGTGGCCTGGTGGTTGTCTCCATGGGTTTAATGTCATACTGTGTAAAATTCTAAGCAAAGCATTATAATTTCCATAGAGTGGTGAGTGGTGAACCTCTCTCTAGAAATGTTAAATAGTTAGAAATTGCTTTAAAATGCACTATTGTTATTCAAATTATAAAAATATAAATGTGTAATTTTTGCTTTACGGCTCGGGCTGAACTGAAAAAAGTTTAAACTCGTCTCACTTAAAGGGCTATTTTCTGATCGACTAACGCCTCATCACAAACAGACCTGGAGTTGTGTTTTGTTTCATTCACACGTTTAACACATAAACCCTGCAGAAAACACTGTGTTCCACCTTGTGATGTCATCATGTGGTAATACAGGAAGTGCTCCACTGTGTTTTTAAACTCCACACACCTTCACTAGAATCATTTGGATGATTTCTGCTCTTGAATTTCAGCCCTCAGAATGTAACTTGAAAACTACTGCTTCATGACATCACAAGGTGGAACAGAGCATTTTGAGGTTCAGAGATTCAGTCAGATTAATAATACAGGTTTACTCAAACATGTGTGAATGAAACAAAACACAAATCCAGGTGTTTTTGATGAAGTAACAGCTTTATAACATGACTAAAAGCTCACAAGAGCCAATTTGTGTAATATGGGACCTTTAACTTTAGCTGTCAAAATGATTGATGATCACATTAAAAGTTCCTATAATGTATAAGAATAAAGATCATCTGATGTGAACATGTTGCCTTTTAGAGCAGGAGAAGTACAGACAGGAACAAGTTGTTTTGAAATAAACCAGAGAAAGAGAAATTCAATTACCGGTATATATAGACTATTTCTGTTTAAATGTATTTTTATATAGTCACGGTGGTTCATTTAATAATGAGAGAAGCTATAGATCAATCTACTTATAGAGAAAAATAGAAGAAAAATATAGCAGAACTTATCTCAGGAACAATAAAGAGAGGCTCATGGCAGTATGGCAGTATTGTTTTCAGGTGAAGTTTTGTAAAGGAGAATTAAATGACTTGATCCAATGATATGAAGTTTTAACTCAAAATAAAATAGTTTCTTGATTAAAAATATACCTGGAGAGTGGAGTTTTGTTTCATTTATTCATGTTTAAATAAATTCATGTTGTAGTGATCTGTTGCTGGGTAGAAAATGCATATTGTTCCTAACTTATTTTAAGACTCACTGACCAATCCGCTCACATCTGGTCTGGTTTGTGTTTAAATAGTCTTCACGTAGTATACAAAAAAATGGAAAAATATTGAAATGATTCTTTTGGAGGCATGCAAAATGTGAAGAAGTACAATGTCGCCAGTACAATGTCACCTCTAATAAAAGCGATTTCAATGGGTTGGTTATTAAAAAGGAGTGTACTGTATGGTTGCAGTGTGACCATTCAAATAACAGTATAAAGTGACCTTTTAGCACTTTTGTGTTTCATTTTAAAGTAAAAAAACAAAACATTTCGCAGGTTTTAGCACATCTCTGACAGATTGCTCAAACATGGTCTGATTACTGTCACCAACATAACAACAAAAATATCAGGATTCTCAGTTTTGTTTGTATTAGCCATCGCTTTTGACTAGAACCAGTGAAGTTATGACATTTGAATTTTGGCTATTGTGAACCCAAATAGATGGAGTTTTAAAGGGCTCATATTACGCTGTTTTCTGATCTGTTATAATGTTGTTTCCTCATTACAAACAGACCTGGATTTGTGTTTTGTTTCACTCACACAAAAATCATGGATATCAAACAGAAAACACTCTGTTCCACCTTGTGATGTCATCATGTGGTAATACAGGAAGTGCACTAACATACACTCACTATGGAGAACAGCAACTAAAGGTGTTAGCTGTTAACTTGACACTCCACTTTAAATCACAAGGTGGAACAGAGAATTATGACCTTTGAAGATTAGTACAGAGTACAAACATGTGTGAAAGAAACAAAAAACACAACTACAGGTCTGTTTTTTGAGAGGCTGTGTAATATAGGACCTTTAAGTACTTCTTGACTTCCTAAATACACATCACATAAGGTTGGACAAATTTGAAAAGATACATTTTAATAGTGCACTGTAAATATGACAGAATAATACAATTCTGGACTAAAACCAATAAAAATTACAGTGAATCACAGCCTTCGAAATCTTCATTTAAGACACTTAAATATAAAAGAAACTGCACTGAACCCAACAGAAATCAAAAGCACCATTTGTAAAGTCATTTTAAAAACAAACTAAAAATAAAACAAGACTGCAATTTTGACAGATTTAAGATGATTGGCAAATATGAGATAACAAGTGCAACAGTAAAGTGAATAGAGTTTGTCGATCCATAAAAGGCGCGTAGTGACTTCTGTGCTCAGTCCAGTCACGGCAATGAAAACACTCCATAAAAACAACGATAAACTTCACAGAATGAGCCAGACGATATTGACAAAACTCCTTCAGCACAGACACACAAGGCAACGGAAAAAGAAAAAAAAACACATTTTGAAATATTTTAAAAGTCACTGTGGACGATTCAAATAATAAATTAAAATGTTGAAATAGTATACAATTCTGGAAGATGGAGTGGTTTGGAGGGCCTTATTAGCTGTAATCAACCCATTTGACCCCAACAGATTTTTACAATACAATTAATTATGTAAAATATATTCTCTGGAAATACACTGAAAGTTTTAAGTTTGCTCAAAAAGATTTTATACATAAAGAATTTCAGTTGTTTTTGGATAGATGCAGATTCGTCTATCCAAACTGTGCTTTATAATTGAAATAAAGCACAAAGAAAGACTTAAAAGTGCATTATGTAACTTTTCTGGGAGGGAGTACGCCACCAGCTTGTCTCCATGGAGATGCTACTGCTTTTCCTGGAATGTTTCATAGTATTTTATTAAACATAGCTAGCTTACATTTACTCAATTACTATGTTTTAAGTGCTACATAATACCTCGAAAAACACGTTTTTTTTTTCCTGTGAGCGGCGTCGCCTTTCCACAGATCTGGCAAAGAACTGCTTGTCTTCATGGATTAATTTTTATATCATACTGTGGTGAACGATCCAAAACAATAGCATCTCCATGGAGACAGGTAGGTTGCAGTACTTATCCTTATCCACAAAAGTTACACAGTGCAAGTTTAATTCACAAAGAAATAGTTTATTAAGAATGATTCAGGCTTTGAGGTTTCACAAACGCGGGGAAAACTTCACCGGAGGACACTTTTGATTTTAGAAAGCTGCATCTTTGTGTGTCGGGGCTAATGCTAACGCTAATTTTGGAGACTAATACATTTTTAAACGCCACTGACTTAAATAATCCACACTTATAAATAACTAGGTTGTCCTTACAACACATTTAATTTTGTTGTTATGTTACATTTAACATTTTAATAGAAGTTAGCATTAGCATTAGTAAGACAAGGTTTTGTGTTTTTCTTTTTCTATTACTTTGTAGGTCCTAAATACACAAAATTTTGTCCACATGGAACACATTTTTCTGACAGATAGACAGATATTGTGCAGTGAAAGTACTAAATTTTGTTACTTAAGTAAAAGTACAGATACTGGAGCAAAAAAAATTATATACAAAAGTAGCTCCCTGTCCCTCTGATTTGAACTAGCCATCTACTGTTCTGCACAGAGCCAATTAAGAGTTTAGGAGTTAGGGTATTAATGAAGTAATTACTAAGCCTGAATCATTCTTAATAAACTTTTTGCTCATTATGAATTAAATCTTTGTTCATGCATAATTAAAGTCAACTTAGAGTAGTTATTATAAGTGTTACCCTTTATACATTTGTTAGAAAGGGCCAAATACCGTAGTGTATTCCAACTTCAACCAAGGGGTCGTAGCTAATCAAATGAGTCGTTTTTTTACCTTTTGTGTGAAACACTTTGTGACCCATGTCTGTGAAAAGCGCTATATAAATAAACTTTACTTACAAGTTTATTAGTGATTCCTGCCATTGTGGGTAGATAAAGCATTTACCCCAGAATTAGGCCCATATTACAACTTGAGTAATGCTGCTTCATATGAGACAAGTTAAATTAGTGTTCATTTATTTTTACCTATACAGCAGCTATGGCATTTAAAGTTACAGGTAAAATGTCTAGGGGACATTTAGTGGTATTCTTTAAGCACAGCATTTTGGCCTTGGTTCCAGCCATTTTCAAGTGGTACCGTTGCGTTTTGGTCACATATCGATGACTGTCCAGCACCTAACGTACTATTAAGTAATAGTAGAAGTAAGAGAGCCAGCAAATGTCCAAAGTAGGCATGTAATGTAGCTTGAGTGTTCTTCATAAAGTAAAATAAATAGTTGAATGAGGAGCAGGCACTGGTGAATGTCTCAGAGATTGTCAGTTCATTTCATCTCGGTCAGTTTAACTCACAGGAAATCTGTTGGAGACAAGAAGCAATCATTTTAATCAAGTGGCACTTTAAGAAGGAAAAACACTGAAAATTACAACAGGTACGATCTCTGTCCATGTCCTAAAAACACAGTATTCTACACAAAAGTTTTACACATATGGAACATATTTTTCTGACAGTTAAAACAATTAAAATAAAATAAATAAAAGCAGTTGTCATATATATTTATTGGTCAAATAATAAATATTCTGTAAATCAAAGTGTTGGCCTTCGTTTACGATCTGGTTGCAGGTTTCAATCCATCTATATGCGTTCATTGTTATAGCTTATCCATGGGTTTCACAGTTATAAAAAATGAGTTCCATCGCCATAGCAATTAACAGTTTGAGACAAAATATTACTCCTTTTCAATGGTAAAAAGTCCTCAAAATGTCACCTATAAACAGGAAGCTGAATCACATAAAGGATTGTGTCAGGAGATGCTAGCCAAGCGCCCTCCGTTGGGGTTTTGTAGTTACAGTTTTTATCACAACTAAGATTTGGCGGTATTAGCAAAAACGCGTTATTCTAACATACGACATGAAATATGAAGGGCAGGATAAAAATATAATAAAAAAAACTTCTAAAAGTTTTCTTACAGCCTCAGCTAATAATACACAATACTAGGCTGATATTGAGATCCTGAGGAGTACTCATAAACCAGATTTTCAGTCTGGGTTGTGTTTAATCTGTGTTTTGAGTAGCGCTGCTGCGTGTCCAAAGACTGCTTTAACTCCAAATGACTTTGTTGTCGTTTGGTTCTGAGTCCTCGATTAGAGACACACGCTGAGCTTCAAATCTGCCTTCACCTCAGATAAGAAACGCCTGACTAAACGCCTGACAGAACTAGTGTATGTTAGAGAGAGGGAGAGAGACACAGATGGATAGAGAAAGATAAGAAAACGCCTGACAAAACTACAGAGTGTGTAAGGGAAGGGAGAGAGAGAGAGGAGAGAGAGAGAAACAGATGGATAGAGAGAGATAAGAAAACACCTGACAAAACTACAGTGTGTATTAGAGAGAGGGAGAGAGAGAGAAACAGATGGATAGAGAGAGATAAGAAAACGCCTGACAAAACTACAGTGTGTGTTAGACAGAGGGAGAGAGAAACAGATGGATAGAGAGAGATATGAAAACGCCTGACAAAACTACAGTGTGTGTTAGAGAGAGGGAGAGAGAAACAGATGGAGAGAGAGAGAGATATGAAAACGCCTGACAAAACTACAGTGTGTGTTAGAGAAGGGAGAGAGAGAGAAACAGATGGATAGAGAGAGATATAAGAGAACGCCTGACAAAACTACAGTGTGTGTAAGAGAGAGGAGGACAGAGAGAAACAGATGGAGAGAGAGAGATAAGAAAACGCCTGACAAAACTACAGTGTGTATTAGAGAGAGGGAGAGAGAGAGAGAAACAGATGGATAGAGAGATAAGAAAACGCCTGACAAAACTACAGTGTGTGTTAGAGAGAGGGAGAGAGAGAGATACAGATGGAGAGAGAGAGATAAGGAAACGCCTGACAACAAAACTACAGTGTGTGTTAGACAGAGGGAGAGAGAAAACAGATGGAGAGAGAGAGAGAGATATGAAAACGCCTGACAAAACTACAGTGTGTGTTAGAGAGAGGGAGAGAGAGAGAGAAACAGATGGATAGAGAGAGATAAGAAAACGCCTGACAAAACTACAGTGTGTGTTAGACAGAGGGAGAGAGAAACAGATGGAGAGAGAGAGAGATATGAAAACGCCTGACAAAACTACAGTGTGTGTTAGAGAAGGGAGGGAGAGAGAGAGAACAGATGGATGGATAGAGAGAGAAAGAAAACACCTGACAAAACTACAGTGTGTGTTAGAGAGAGGGAGAGAGAGAGAGAGAGAAACAGATGGATAGAGAGAGAGATAAGAAAACGCCTGACAAAACTACAGTGTGTGTTAGAGAAGGGAGAGAGAGAGAGAGAGAAACAGATGGAGAGAGAGAGATAAAGAAAACGCCTGACAAAACTACAGTGTGTGTTAGAGAGGGAGAGAGAGAGAGAAACAGATGGATAGAGAGAGATATGAAAACGCTGACAAAACTACAGTGTGTGTTAGACAGAGGGAGAGAGAAACAGATGGAGAGAGAGAGATATGAAAACGCCTGACAAAACTACAGTGTGTGTTAGAGAAGGGAGGGAGAGAGAAACAGATGGATAGAGAGAGATAAGAAAACGCCTGACAAAACTACAGTGTGTGTTAGAGAGAGGGAGAGAGAGAGAAACAGATGGATAGAGAGATAAGAAAATGCCTGGCAAAACTACAGTGTGTGTTAGAGAGAGGGAGAGAGAGATGGATAGAGAGAGATAAGAAAACGCCTGACAAAACTACAGTGTGTGTTAGAGAGAGGGAGAGAGAGATGGATAGAGAAAGATAAGAAAACGCCTGACAAAACTACAGTGTGTGTTAGAGAAAGGGAGAGAGAGAGAAACAGATGGATAGAGAGAGATAAGAAAACGCCTGACAAAACTACAGTGTGAGTAAGAGAAGGGAGAGAGAGAGAGAGAGAGAGAGAAACAGATGGATAGAGAGAAATAAGAAAACGCCTGACAAAACTACAGTGTGTGTTAGAGAGAGGGAGAGAGAGAGAAACAGATGGATAGAGAGAGGTAAGAAAAGGCTTGACGAAAGTACAGTGTGTGTTAGAGAGAGGGAGAGAGTGAAAGAGAGAGACAAAGAGACAGAGAGAGAGACAAAGATGGATAGAGAGAGATAAGAAAACACCCAACTAAACTACAGTGTATATTAGTGAGAGAGAGAGAGAGAAAAGAGAAACAGAAGGAGAGAAAGAATCAGAGGGAGACAGAGGGAGAGAGAGAGAAAGAAAAGATAAGAAAACGCCTGACTATGCTACAGTGTATTTTAGTGAGAGAGCGAGAGAGAGAGAGAGAGAGAGAGAGAGAGAGAGAGAGAGAGAGAACAAAATAAGAAAACCTCTGACTACAACCTCTGCTAGTGAGAGAGAGAGAGACAGACAGAGGGAGAGACAGAGTCAGAGGGAGAGAGACACAGACAGCGAGAGACAGAGACAGAGGGAGAGAGAAAGAAAAGATAAGAAAACGCCAGACTACAGTGTATCTTATAGTCAGAGAGAGACAGAAGGAGAGAAGGAGAGACAAAGGGAGATAGAGACAGAGGGAGAGAGAGATAGGTGAAGTGGTAGAAAGATAGCTAGCTAATAAAGCAGACAGAGAGGGAGATGGAGAAAGACAGAGAAAGAGAGCGACAAAGAGATAGATAGCTACATAGATAGAGGGAGAGAGTGAGACACACAGAGTGAGGAGAAAGAAACAGAAGGATAGAGAGAGGAGTGAAAGAGAAGCATAGAGAAAGTGAGAAAGAAAGATAGAAAAAGGTGAAATACAGACAGATAAAAAACAGACAGACTAGGCAAGGCAAGTTTATTTGTATAGCACAATTTGTACACAAAGTAATTTAAAATGCTTTACAGAATAAGAAAGACATTAAAGAGGGATAAATGGAGAGAGGAGGATAGCCAGAGAGACACATAGTGATATCATGAATGACAGAGCGAGAGGAAGAGAGAAGTAGAGGGAGATAGAAATAGACATATGAATATATATAATGAGAGAGAGAGTAAGAGACAGAAAGAAAAAGATCCACAGATATACATATATAGATAGAGATAGAGTGAGAGAAAGATACACAGACAGAGCGGAAGAGAGACAGACGAGGAGATAGACAGAGGGCTAAGAGAGAAGAACAGAGACAGACAGAGATGTGGTTTTGGAGGTGGGTGGCCTGGTTCAGTCTTAAATATTTAGGACATGATCTTCCTGTCCAGCTCATGGCCGTCTAAACTCTAGAGGTGTCTGACACAAGACGAGACATGTTGAAGATTGTGAAATGGTGTAAGAGACGCAGCACAGGCTGAGGAAACCACGTGTCACGAGTTAAAACTGAGTCAGAGTTTTGTTTTTTTTCCAAGCTAACCATATCCACCAGTGTTAATCAACCTTTTTGTCTCAAGTACCCTCAAGTGTTTGCTCTGCATTTTTTCATACAGAGGGATATCAGTCAGGTCCCATCGCAATCTGTCCCGCCTCTACCCAGAACCAAACACGATCGTCCAATCAGATTTGTTTTTTTCAGTGACACATGTGTAACAAAGGAGCTCATTTGTCACCTGTCCATTTACAAATAAAATCATATTTTTAATCACCTCAGACTAAGAGTTTAGTGCTTTGGTTATAAATTCTGAGGAAAACTGCAATGTTTTTCACTCTCTTATAGTAGTTCTCCTTTCTTTTTTTCCTCGTAAGCAGCCGTATTGGTTCTGATACCGACCACACGTGACCCCGATTGGCTAATCCACCTGTCAATCACACCCATCTGAACATCATTAAGTAGACAACACGTGTGTATTCGGGATCCCAGGCAAACTACAAAGAGCATTTTATATCCAAATACTATTCAGTTCCATCTTTCTGTAAAATCTGAAATTAGCACCCACGTGGTAAGCTACTGTGAAAGAAATATTTAACCAAGTTTATTTATACTGACAGAGAAGACATAGAACTTTGGGATAGTTTTTGTTTCATGTGAATAGAACTCGTAATTACAGAGACATTAACCATAAACCAGGTCAAAACATCAGCAAGTCAAATTTGATGCTGTCCTTAAGCCCAGTGTTAAACTATGAGCGGTTTAAGACTGTTATGTTGTCAATAATGTCATTTATAACAATAGGCTTTGGTTCATATGACCTTATTTTACCTCTAAATGCAACTAAACTGTGATTTTATTGTTCTATAACTTCCGGTTAAGCGGGAATCCCATTAATCTCAATGGATAATTTGAGAAAAGTTTTGCTGCTAAAATATGACAGCAGGTTCACTTGTGTCAACACTGCACAATTCTCCGCGAGGCTTTAGAACAGCTTTGTGATCCATGTAGAACTTATTTGCTGTCAAGCTCAGCAGCCCCATGCGAAATAATCATGGATCTTTAATAGGAACTGGATAAGACACTCCCCCTCTGTCTCCGGGCGAGATCGATTAGTGGCCGCTCCGTAGGCACTGCAGCTTCAATTCTCCCATAGCGCACAATGCAATTTTTGTGAATTCAAACTGCCCGTGTTCAGCTGACAAGACATCCACATAGGTCTGTGACAATAATCACTATATCGACTTATCGGCCAATACATGACAGATAGAACAATCATTTTTGGGCATCAATACTTATCGTGGGGCTTTTTCTTTGCACTAGTTGGTTATTTTTTTGTAGTTTGATGAGGTTTGAGCTGTAGAAGGTCGAATTATGAACTTCTACGACTCATTATAGATGCAAGCCAACTACTTAAGTATTGCATTCTGTTATTTATTCTGTTATATTTTACATTTAGAATACTTTGAGATAATTCTGATTCCTAGTTTGGTTTCAGTATTATCGTTTATCGTCTATTTACTTCAGAAATGTAGCGCATTTCAAAATTTGTTAGCGTGACAGGCCATCCACTGCTATCATAAAGGTCAGTTTTTGTAGGGATTCTTCTGTACTTTCACAATATTAACTTGTTTTAAAATGTTAAATCCTCAAAGTGCTCAAAAATTTGCTTTGTAAGACTTAGCCTAGCCCACTCTGACCAATCGCTCTGATTGGTTAGAGCTGGTCATGTGGTATACGTTTTTGTCACACATGTGAGAGGTGCTAGCTCCTGCTCAAGACATAATGTGGAAGAAAAAAAATTTGGAGGGATTTCACAGCTTTAAAAAAAAATGGCACCATCTTTGGTTCATCTTCCAGACCAATGACGATGGCGGCGGCCACAACAACTTCCAGAATGAGGTGAATTGCAATAAAAATATGCATGTTTGATCCTTACTGTGACGTGGCTGATCAGGAGCAGTAGTCGGCCTCGTGTGGAGAGATGGTGTTTAGAGGAATCAGACTTTCGCACTGTTCACTGTCGTCTGGAAGTCTGTGGACACAAAGAGCCGGCTGTCATTCAAACCCGCGCTCTCACATCGAAGACAACAGCGATCAATATAACACACTTCAACCAAAGAGGAAGTAAGCACAGGCTGAGCTGATGGAAAAGCCGGACTAAATTACTTAAAAGGTACACTACACAACTTGTCTCCATAAATGTTCCACAGCATGGAGCTTATCGATCTCCATGGAGACGGACAGACAAATGCGGCAAGTTACAGCTGTGGTCTGTGGAGACGGGAGTCTGCTAATAGCAAGAAAGAATGAAGGTATTTTTGAAGAGTTAAAAACGTCTGTAATTTAAAAAATGCAAGATAGAATTTAAAAGCGCACAATGTAACTTCTATCTGTTCCATGGAAACGTTATTGCTCTGCCAGGAATCTTCCACAGTATGGCATTAAACTTGTCTATGTTGCATTTATTCACTGAGAGATGTTTTTAATGCTAAAAAAACATGCATTATTATTACAAAGTATGAAGTTTGCCTCGCCACAGATCTGATCTGTAACTTGGCCTTATGAGGTCACATGCTTGTCTCCATGGTGCTAGTTAAGGCTATACTGTGGAATATTCCAGGCCAATCAATAACATGTCAAAGGAAATAAGCAGGTAACATACTATTTACCAGAAAAGTTACATTGTGCACCTTTAAATGGCTTACTGGGGATATATACTCTAATATTACAGGTGAAGCAATAACATCTCCATGAAGAAAAGTAGGTTACAGACAAGTAGGTCATTTTTCAGCAACAATAACAGTATGAGCTGGTCAGAGCTGGAATCTAACCCCCATCCACTCACCACCTTAACCCACTTCAGGTATATTTAAGGGTGCGTCCTTTCTCTACAATGTGAGAATAGAGAAGAAAGCTGGTCAAAGGTGTGATGGTTCGACATTTACAGAATATCGATCTAACATTTTAAAATTCACCCACTGTAGTCTTTGAAAGGCTTTGACAGCAGCTATACCTTATTATTGTTCAGAACAGTTTCTTCTATAATAAAGAAGGTTAAAAAAAAAGTCTCATGATAAGGCAGCCAGTGCAAATCTCAAACTGATTATTAAAAAGATTCTTCATAGATCTTCCTTTGAACAAATGTTGTTTTTTTTATCTTATATTTAAATAGCACAGATGGCTTAAAAACATCTAATTATCGTGATTGCAATAAGATTTGGTATTTATTTTGTCAATTTATTTTTAATTTTAGTTTTGTCTGTAAAGGACATTCTATTATCAAAATAATTGCAGTCTTTGCTATTTGATAATTGTGCAAAAGTTGGCAATTTTGATCCAATTGTATAATACAGTGAAGCCTTGTAATATTTACGGAGTTGCACTATTAACAGCTGCCCAAGCATCACCTTCCACAGTAGATACTAACAACTGTGTTTTTCTGCATTAAATAGATCTAGTCAAAAAAGATCAAGTTTAATGAGCTTTAAACCCTGTTACGATGATGTTATGTTGGATTTACATTGGTTTGTGCATGTTTGAGGGAATCTTGTGCTGCACTTCCGTATTAAAGTTCTGTATCACTTCTGCAGTTTTGTTCAGGAAGTCAATGAATGTGTTTCTATTGTAAAGCGGTTTTAGTTTTAGGTTAAATAATAAAAGACCATCTACATATGTTATAGTGTCATTAAAGGTGCTCATGTGATTCCATGGAAACAGAAAGTTGAAACCATATTTCTGAATATTCTTGATGGAGAATGTTACTCACTTCATTTCAGTTGTCATAACAGTACGTGGTCTTATTTGTGTTAGTGTTGTAATGATTTCAAACTCAAACAGACTCGAT
>JAIEZT010000009.1:5012001-5143219 GCA_019594935.1 Periophthalmus modestus
TTTTCTGTTCATTTAGTGTCGATAAACAATAAATAGATGTAATGAAATTATACTTTCTGCAGTGTTTGTGTCCTACAAATTGACGCCATAAGACCATGTACTGACTTAATTTTAAGATATTACTTTGTGTACCCCATCAACTGAACAATGTAGGCTGTTGGTAATAAAATAATAAAAAAAATCCATTATCTTCATGTCTAATGTCATAAAATTAATATTTTATAGTAGGTCTGTATAATTAATCAAATTTTAATCAAGCTTGAGATTTAGTTATTTACATTTTCATAAGATTGGGTCTAATGAAGAGGTCAGTAAAAGCATGTATCTTCAGAAAATGTATATTGAGAGCCATTTTTATTAGTTTTTAAGAAGACAAAATCAAATTGAATAAAAATGCTTTAATGGATTTCTCCTTCCTGGTATAAGTGACATTTTGACAGCCATTCAAAAGATATAATAGTTTCTTTTAAATTGTTTATTGCTATTACAACAGTGCTAATGTTTCATAATTCTGAAACCCGTATATGTTTGTACCTCTGCAGCCGGTGTTTTCTGCAGATGAAGCGGTAGACCCTCCTCAGTCCCACCAGCACCGGGTCCCAGTTGTTGTAGTGACACAAAAGAGTCGCGATGAAAAATGAGAGGAACACAGGGACAGCTCCGGCGAAAAACAGCCACGAGAAACGCACCTGTCACACACCAGAGGGCGCTCAACACTGTGTTTGATAAACTACACATCAATAAAGCTCTATAATGTATTAATCAAACTGACTAGAGAGCAAGCTACTAAAACAAAACAAAAATAGTCAAAAACTGAGAAATGTAGTATTTTGTAGTTACATATCACAAGATGGATTTTTAATAATAAGAATAATTTCTAAATATTAATGTTGATTATTTTTCTCATAAAAAAATTAAAATAAAATAAAAAAAATAAGTAGAATCTGCTGCCTGGATGGAAATGATGTAGTCCACTTTTAGACCTGGTTTAGTCCTAGATTAGACCTGGAATAGTCCTGTTATAGCTCTGGTTTAGATCTACTGGTACTCAGAAAGTCAAATATTTTCTTTGGTGGTACTTGGTGTGAAAAGTTTGAGAGACACTGATCTACACCAAATATTGAATTAATCTAAACTACGTGAAATTACTCAATTGCACTCAAAATTACACTCAAATCCTCAAAAGTAATATTCTGAATATTCTAGTTCTTTTCTAATTAACAATTGCTATGAAAGGTAAGAAGTAATACTGCTTGTAGTGCCCTCTGCTGGTAGTACAGGTGTAGTGCATTCTTACCTTCTGCATACAAATGTCAGCCATAATAGAGAGAGGGATGGTGAGGCTCAGAGCCAAAGTCCCAATTAGAGATGAAGTGAGGAAACAGCCCCTGGAGGAAAAAAAATAGTTTATAACATCACTCAAAATTAAATCAACAATTACTTCATTATCAAAACTAAACACGTGTACATGACTGTTTAATTTCAAGTTCTAGTTTTAGGTTTGGCCTGTCCAGACACCAAATACTACTCCCTCAGCATTGCCCCCATAATGTCCACTTGTTGGAGCTGTAAATGGGCCAAGTTTCCCAAAACTTACAATAATTTACACCATTTAAAGGGCCCACATTACACCATTATCTGATCTATGTTATAATGTTGTATTCTCATCAAAAACATACCTGGAATTGTTTTTTTTGTTTCATTCACACATGTACCACACAAATCCTGTACGCAGAGTTTTTCTCTCAGTCGGAAAACACACTGTTCCACCTTGTGATGTCATGTGGTAATACAGGAAGTGCTCCACTGTGTTTTTAAATACCGTACACCTTCACTAGAATCATTTGAATGATTTTAGCCTTTAAATTGCCAATCTCTACTGAACTAAAAGGTAAAATGCAGTTGTTAACTTGAAAACTACAGCTTCATGACATCACAAGGTGGAATGGAGCATTTTGAGCTTTGAAAATGTAGACAGGCTAATATTAAAAGCTGTTTTTGAGGAGGTAACAGCATTATAACATGACTTAAAGCTCACAAGAGTAGATTTTGTGTAATATGGGACCTTTAATGATTTTATAAGATGTGAGACAGGCCTCGATTTTAACAATGTTTAAATCCAGGCTCAAAACAGTTCTGTTTATCTGTGCATGTGACTGAAAGGTTTTTATTCTGCACTCTTTTGTTTTAATGTTTTAATGTCAATTTTATGATGATTATTTGTGATTATTTATCTTTTGATTTGTGTGATTTTAATGTCTTTCTTATTCTGTAAAGCACTTTGAATTACCTTGTGTAAGAATTGTGCCATGCCTATTAAAGTGATACTATGTAACTTTCTGGAAGTGGAAAGTCACCTGCATGATTCTACAGAAATAAAAAGTTAAAGCCATTCCCCAAGATGTTTTATGCCATGCTGCAGAATAATAGCCAAAGGAACAACATTCCCATGCTAAAAAGCAGGAGGAGTCAGGTTTGTGGAGATGCAAGCCCGCTTACAGTATGTGCAATAAACATATCCATAATAAAAAAAAAAAAAACAAAAATAAAACATGCTTTTATTTCTAGTTTATTTTTTGGGGGGGAAAAAAAAGTTATATACTGTGACTTTAACAAGAGAAATAAATGGTTAATACGGACAACGTCAACCTTGTCCTTAACTATTCTGTTTGAGATTCTTACGGATCTAAAGTAGGTGTTTATTTAAAGATACACTATGAAACTTTGGTCGGCCACTTGCCTTTCTCTATGGTGATGTTGTTGCTTTCCCTAGAATGGTCCACAGTAAGGCATTAAATTGGTATATCTCCATGTAGGTGATACTAGGCCAAATTACAGGTCAACAGGGTTATCAAAAATATCAAAAATCAGATACTAATCCATACTTAAACTAGTATTGAATTTAGATACCCATTAGAACAAGCATCAATACTTTAAAAATACATTTTTGACCTACCTGAACAGTTTTAGAATGATCACATGGTAACATGAATAAAGTACTGTTACTTTTTTATTGAAAATTAAATTTTATTGTCTAAAAGGAGCGTTTTTAAAATTATTATTGTGATACCAGATTCTGTATTGAGTATCAAGCCTATTCTTTAGTATCGATATAGAGTCTGAAATATGAAAACTACAGGTCAGGTCTGTGGAGAGGCGACCCTACTCACCGTTTTCAAGGTGTTTCAGAGAGAAAAAAGAGGGCACTCACCAAAGCCATAGAAACTCGGAGAGGACCGTTCCTATGAGTCCGTTGATGAGGATGTAAGTCCAGACCAGCTGACTCGGGAGCTCAAACGCCTCAAACCCAGTGTAGTGAAGAAGAAGGAACCCCGGCCACAAGAGGAGCAGGTTAAACAGACCCACAAACCCTGGAAAAAACATTTATACATGATGCACAATAATGAAGGCTAGCAACTAGCAACTAAACAATTTACATTATGTAGAGATCATGCATTGGATTATGAAAATTATCCTTATGCTTAGAAAATAATACAAGCATGAATCATTTTGCAGAAAATATAAATATGGAGAAGGAATGAATGACATACAAGGTCCTATATTATGCAAAACTGACTCTTATGAGGTTTAGCCCATGGTATAATGTTGTCATCTCCTTAAAAACTCACCTGGAGCAGAGTTTTGTTTTAGTCACACAATGTACATGTTGAGTAACCAAACGGTTACTCAATTATTATCATTATTAGTCTGTAACATCTCCAAAGCTCAAAATGCTCTGTTCCACCTTGTGATGTCATGAAGCGATGGTTTTCTAGTTAACATCTACCTTTTACCTTTAGTTCAGTAGTAGATTGGCAATTCCAGGGCTGAAATCATCCAGATGAGTCTAGTGAAGGTGTATGGAGTTTAAAAACACAGTGGAGCACTTCCTGTTTTATCACATAACATCAAAGGTAGAACAGTTTGTCTGAGAGAAGAACTCAGCCTAAATATGCAGGGTTTGTGTATTAAATATGTGTGAATGAAACAAAACAAAAGTCTGGGTATGTTTTTGATAACATAGATCAGAAAATGGTGTAATATGGGTCCTTTAATTACATTTAACTTGAAACTGCCATGTAAAAACCTTTTCATTTCGATATTATGGTGAAAAAAAAGAACCCAAAAGTCTTAAAATAATGCACCAATGAACAATGTTTTTTTAATAATAGTAATAATAACAACTGAAATAACATTTAGCTTGTTCAGCATAAATGTACTTGTGTTTTTTTTTTCAGTCTGGTGTTTTTTTTTTATCTTTTTATCTTTATACTGGTGGCAGTTTGTTTATTACCAAAAAACATGGGGATGTCCAGTTTATCCTCCCGATCTACTCTTCTTTTTATCATCACAATGTACACAGCATAAAGCATGGCTCCAGCCAGGGACCACAACGAGCCTCAAGTAAAAATAAGATCATTTCAAAAAAACATATCAAAAAGAACAAAATACATGAAATTAACAAAAAACAGTGACTTCATGATTTACCTATGGCACCCTTCTCATCATGGTTGTCCATACTGGAGAGACTGACAAGAGCGACTCCTCCCATACTGAACAAGGAAACAAGGATGAGTGCAAAACATTCATTAAAACCATTATGTTCATATTTATACATGTTTTCACATTCATAGTAAAGCTATCCTATCTGTGCTCTGCGTTTGAGGACAGGTTTGGTAAATCTGTACAAAGTCACGGTCAACAGTAAGTTAAGTATGTGTTAGTATCCTGGGTCAAAGGTCATTAGAAAAAAAAAAAAAGCCACAATCAAGTAAGTCAATTATTGAACTACTCGATGATGAATCAATAATTATCACATGGACTATAAAAAGTCTAATACATGTAAAGATGTTTTATCACAAAATAAGTAAATTCATCAAATGAATTAAGAAAAAAAATACATGCATGTGATTCTGAGGAGTGTTCTCTAATTGTTTCAATGTGGGGGGTGGGGTTATTATATTTTTTTATTTCTGTCAATACTTTTTTATTACAACGTTATAAACATGTTTTCCTGGTCACACACCTTAAAGCCACAGCCAGCAGCTTGGACAAAGTGAAGCGGTCACTGCTGTTACTGGGGAAAATGGCCGCCAAGATGAGAGTAAACAGACCTACATGAAGACAAACAGAGAGATAAAAGTTTTTGACAGGTTAGAGTACTCATTAATGAAAGAAATGTTTATTTTAATGATCTATGAAAGGACCAGGGTTCATAAGATTTATCTTCTTCCTGCTCCTTTTGTTCATGTCAATAATGTTAAGGCACTTATCAGTTGTATTCATGTTAATTGTCTGATTATTTAGTTTTTGACTCTTTAAATTGATGCAAACAAAATTAAATGGCAGGAGTAATACATTTAAAAAAAAAAAAAAAATCACTAAACAAATCACAAAAACTTAATTAACATATTTATATTCAACATTTTCCAAAAATCTTGCTTAGTTTAAAAATTTGTCTTCCTATTTGGACATGGGCGGCAGATATGACATACGTAGGAGGTCATTTCATAACATCTACCTACCATGATGTTAACAAGGACCAACACTTGACTAACTTGCACAATAATTATGATTAGACCAATAAAAATAAATGACAACTCTTTATTTTGTTAAATAATGGCTTAAACTGTCAAAAAAAGGCTTCTTTGCTTGAAAATCATCCCTGCATTTTTGATGGAATTCCCAGGTTCTTCACCGCTACTTTCTGCGTATTTGTACTTCATTAACTGATATTTATCACCAGTATTATTCCACCAAATCAATTAATAATTAGAAAACCATAAAAATCTGTCACATGCACTTTAAACAATATATTAGATGTAAAAGCTGTGACTAATACATTTTTGTCTAATCCTTGGTAATACAGAATCCAGTTCACCTGAAGTTGAGGACAGTATGTTGACTATTGCCACTTGTGTGTCAGATAGAGCTTCCTGATACGAGAGATTTGCAAGAAACCACTGAAAGACAAACAAAGAACAATGGCCCAATGAAACAAAGACAGCACATAGTTACATTATAACAAAACACATTACAAGGCATTGGACATTTGAATATTGAGACTGCGCTAAGAAATGGTACTCATTTTAAAAAAAGGAAAACAATCTGATTAAGTTCATATTTAAACATGTCAAGGAGAATAAATACTTGAGATAAGACTGACATTCGAAGTTAAACTAACACAAGAATGCATTTGAACACATTTGTAGAGGTCTAAACTACATAATAGGTGTTAACATAAAGAGAAGATGGTGGCTCTACAGAGGACATTATATCACCAAATTTCAACTGACACATTCTGTCATTTGAGACTAGAGAAAGTGAAAATGCATTTTACAATTATTCTTTGAGCGTTACAAGCTGGAGTTGTGTTTGGTTTCATTCACACATGTTGAACACATAGACTGAGTACTTCTATCAAACAGAAAACACTCTGTTCCACTTTGTGATGTCATGTGGTCATACAGGAAGTGTTTCACCATTTCTGCTAAACCAAATGTTAAAGGAGCTGTTAACTTGAAAACTACCGCTTCATGACATCAAGGTGGAACAGAGCATTTTTAGCTTTGGAGATGTAGACAGACTAATAATAAAGGGTTCAGACATGTGTAAATGAAACAACTCAACAACAACAACATAACTCCTGGTCTGTTTTTGATGAGGTAACTTCATTATATCATGGCACCTTTTTTCTACTTCTGGCACTACAAGAAAAATCAGCATTTTAACAACATTTACTTCAGCTGCCCCACATCTGTATTAAATATTATTGAGCAATAGAACATTGTGATGTCACCTGACACTTAAAGCCATAAATTTTACTGACCACAAAGCAGAAAAAGAAGCTGATTTTGGCGACGTCGGTGATAGTGAGTTTGCCCACAGTCTGGAGCATGGCCTCGTGGTCTTTAGCAGCCGGATAAGACATCCGGGACAGTTTGGCCTCCAGAGCTTGGGTGGAGGGCAGCTGACGAACCTCCATGATATTACTAAAACGAACACGCTGCTTTTTGGAAGACGCTACAGGGAACAATGCAGGACATGGGTTAGTACATGAACCAGAATGGGTGAAGCACTTAATTACTTAAAAGCCTCGGCAGCATAGTTTTGCACAATGTTGCAGTTCATTTTATTATCAGTATTGTTACTCCATAAACATTAACTCTGCCCCCCATCATTCTCTGTGGTTTTAATGCACCATAATAGAGTAGGGAATCATCATTATAGAATCAAACATAGGCAGGCCAGATGTGAGATGGTTTCCTTGGGACAGTAGCCCTGTCCCAAATAGAAATACTTGCAAAAGGCCTCTCTTTTAATGCACACTACTTGTCCCCCTCACACACGCTCAAAATAGTAGTAGTTTGAGCATAGGGCAGAAATGATGTGGGGAAGGTTATCCAATTATCCATTCAAAGAAAAAGGGAAAAAGGAAGATTGGAAGAGGAGGAGGAAGGAGGAGGGAAAAAGGAAGAGAGAGAGAGGAAAGAAAAAAAAGAGGGGGAGGAAAAGAGAGAAAAAATAACCAGTTTTGACTTCATAATTAATAACTTTACTTACTCACTCCCTCACTTTATCTGCTCAATAATAAAACACTAGCTCATTGTAAGTGCCCCTCCCTCCCCTGTTTCTGTTTTTTGTTTTGTTGTGGTTTTTTTTTTTTTCTTTCTTTCTTCCCTATGCTTTGTACCATGTTTGTCTATTATTTACTTTTGTCAAGTCCTGTCATGTTTTGTACTGAACTGTTTGTCTTTTTTTTTTCTTCTCATAAATAAATAAAAAAAAAAAAAAAAGTATTGTTACTCCATTTTGTATCTTTATTTTTTTTTTACTTTTTATTCTAGGTATACATTTTATAAGTATTTTTTTGTGTTGATCTTTAATGGCATATCTTTATCCCTCTGCTGTTCTTGTCCTTTGCAACATTGGTCATTGAATTGGACAAATAATGTTTCTCTAATCTTAGCTTAAGTAAATCACCCAAACACTTACTTGTTTCACAGTCTCCAATTAAACTACAGGAAGTCTCATTTGGGAGGTCCTGGAACTTGACTGGAACATATAATGGTTCACTCTAGACAAAAGCAGAGACAAAGAAATGGCTTTGATAAAGTGCACTTTAACAAGAGTTTACAAGAGTTTTCAAAATTCAACATTTGCTTCAAATAAGATAATTTAAATTATGAGACTATCAAGTTTTTGGTTTACATACCAAACAGTTGTCCCCAGCTGTGTCAGTGTTGCAGCGAGCAAAGTAGGCCTCTGCATCGGCAAACTGGAAAAGATAACATTTACAATGAGGATTACAAATTCAGGTCTGTGGAGCGACTCCAGTGCGCACTAGATTTAGTTCTGTTTACTTTTACTGCAGACTGCATAGGTTGGCCTGAGGTCAGCTGCACTTGCCCTGAGTGTGAGCGGAGCCGCTCCGAGACCTCGTGTTTTAAGCGCTCTCGGAGCGGCCGTTTACTGTGGTCCAGAGTGCGACTGTTGGGTTCACACTGGCACAAGCACACCGCTCTCGGAGTGAATGCCCTTTTACATCGACCGAACTAGGGGCAGTGTGAAAATTAAAATGTCCGTTTTTTGGGGCTTTTCAGGACATTTTCAGTTTTGATTTATTGATAAGGCATAGTTTAAGATTTATAAGATTGATTAGGCAAAGTTGAAGAAAAAATAGGGAAATATCACCAGAACAGCGTATTATTACAGGGATTACATCACTAAATGTGGAACAAATATAGGTTCTTATATTTTCTTACACTTATACACTATGAGTGCATTTGTGAGAGTACGAGAGTATTGGTGCATACATAGACCCAAAACCTAAATGACTTTGATAGTACTGCTGAATTGGTTTTACTGGTTTAACTTACAAAAGCAGAATGTCTTCTCTTGATTGTCCCAGTGCACTGCTGCCTCCACGGCCTCCACAGCAGGAAGCCCAGCAGATACAGCACAAACATGGAGGTCTTGGTAAAAGTGCTGAAGAAGGGCTTGTTGTATTCCTGTTGTTTGAAAATGTACTGCAGGGTAAATAAACAGGAAAACAAAATTAGGGACAAAAACATTAGCAAACTTTTGTTCCAGGCTTGAGTTCATTTGTTAAGATTTTCTTTAAAGTGTGTAAGACAGTTTTTTTAATGATTCTCTAATATTTATTTTTGGTGGGATAATACCTGTTGTTAGCATAAATGATAGCCCAATCAAGAAGCAATTTGTGAAGAAAAGTTGTAAAGAAGTGGAGAGTTCTAAATATATTGATGTCATCAGGGGGCAAACTATCAAAAATTAGGCACAATTTACATTTAAATAAATACATATTTGATATTTTAAACACAATTTCAACAAAATAAAGTTTTTTTATTAAGGTTTTTTTTGTATTATTTTGCTTGTCAAATAATAATGTTTGTGAACATTAGAGGGGTTTTGGTCCAGTATACTACATGGTTGCTTGGTAACAGTTTCCTAGTGTGATGTCATGATCTCCAATCAGGAAGTAAAAATTTAAAACTATATAATGATCTTAAAAACTACTATAATTTTGTGTAGAAATCACATCCTTATCCCTAAAAAATGTGTATGTAGTATTGAAATTGTTAGTGAGTATTAAACCAGTGTTTCCCATAGACACTAAGGTTCACACTAAGGTGGTACAAATACTTTCTATATTGTAATGATCTGATAGTTTGTGTTTATTTGAGAGTTGACACCTTTTATTGTTCTTATAACTGTTTATGTGAAGTTGTTCATGTAACTTCTTCTGTATGTGATACTCGGTTGCTATGCTGATAAGTTGAAGTCGAATGTTCTGTTTGTCAGTTACTGGTCTGTTTTGGAGACTGGCTCTAGTGAGTTCGGCCTGCTTAACTAAAACTATACCGAGGAGCTTCAGGTCCCACTTCTGACACCAATGTAGTGTTCAGGTGTAGGGAATGCGACACATCGTTTCTGGTTGTTTATTTTCTGAACAGTCGGCCATAACCCACACCGAACAAAACAACAGCAGTCTCAACTTACAAGAGTTTGAATGCCAAATATTGTCTGTATTTCATTTTAAGCATCTTTTTGAATAGTGTAGTCACTATATTAATGGCAATACAAGGAGCAGCAAAGTGAGTGTTTCCTGTTCTTTTTAGACTAAGGGGGGGCAACCGTAGTCTATTCTATTAATGGGAAACACTGATTGAACATTTTCCTTAGTACTGAAACAGTAAATTTTAGTATTGTAACCACACGGAGTAAATGTTAGCAACAGTGATGAAGTCCTTACCGAGGTGAACTCGGAGGAGGCGACCCAGATGACATCGACGAGCAGCAGGATGACGACGCCCAGAGCCATCCGTCGCCTCTGCACCGTGGAGCTGCTCTGAGCGCTCATACGGTTCATCACAAACACCCACTCCATCTGGACTACAACATCATGCACAGAGGCAGAAACAACATTCAGCTTTTATTGATACTTTACAGCTGGTGTCATCAACATTCTCTGGGGGTGTGAAGCTAACTAAAAGCACTGCTCTGTTAGAAGCTCTGTTACTCAGGTTGGACTTAATATGACCTTTGTTTTTTAATACAATCTGACCAGAAAGAACTGACTTAGCTGGAAGTACAATAGATTAGATGATTTGTGTGCTTAAACAAGTCTCTCACACATAAAATTACCATCACAAGCTAGCTAGCATTAGCCAATAGTTTTTCAATAAGTCACTCTCAAATCTTTGTTGAAAATCAAACACCTAAACAGAACTATGAAGGCTCATATTGATCACAGGCTCCTGAAAAATGTGCAGTTTAAATTCAGGCAATTTTCAAACTTTTTTGTCAGTGAGTACGTTTACATGCGCAGCTACAAGTTTCCCAGTTATGAGCCTTATCTCGGTTATGACAGTATTCTGGATATGACGTTTACATGCATTCAAAGAAACCAGGATACTCATATCCCTGTATACAAATGCATGAAGAGTATCCTGGGTATGTAGTCGCTATGGCAACCATGGCACATGTATGGCAAATCCTAAACATTTTGGTAATCTTGTTAACTTAAGACTTTTAAGCCTGTTTCTAATAACAAAGAAAAGATATACTTTGATACTTTGAAATAAAGGCATTAAAAGGTGATTACATTAAACTACACAGCATTAATTTTGCTTATAGATATAAAATAATGATAATTTTAAAAAGTTCTGGTAGAGGTTTGCATTGTTTTGGGAAAGTTGCTGCTCCTTTTGAAAACATTCTAAAAGGAAAAAGTAGCTTTCTGTTAAGGGTTTCCAAAATATCGCAGTAAATATTGCATCGGATATAAACATACATGTTGTGATAATATAGTTACAGTCAACATTTAAGGTGAGTAGTGAAAACTGAGAAAAAAAATTTAATATTTTCGTTTACTAACAAATTTTGATGCATGGTGGGTCTCTGGAAAAAAAATAAATTGAAAGTTACAAGGCACTGTTACCATAAATGAATGATAAAAACTAAAGTTTTACCTCAAAGAAATTGTATGTAATGGAATTTATGCACATTAATATTTTGTTTTGTCATTATAGCGGGAAGAGGTAACAAATAGGGCGCAGGCCAAGCGCAGACATTGAAACAAAACTAAAACTAAAAACAAACAATATAGGCCTAGTGGTAACAACATCATGCACCGCTCTCTGATCCCTATAAGCTTCAGACTAGCACAAGAATTACACAACTTTATGATCTCTGCACTGTGAAATATAGTAAGATCTGGTCATTTATATTATTTACATACATTATTAGAAGTGTTTCTTAGTTTGGACAGTAAGCTCTGATCATATTCTTAATAGATCCAGCTTGTCATACCTTCTCCAGCTCTGTGACTGCAAAGGATCAAGTCCCTATTTTCAAGATGTTAGTCCAGTTCACTTCATTTTATTAAACATCTGTTGGAAAGAGAATAAATAACATGACAGTTGAAAATTGTTTATATACGAACTATTAACCCATTTTCCACATATGGTGCACAATAATAGCAATGCAGTTACAGATTTCAGTCACTGTAATTTAGCTTATATCTTCATTGCACCAGTAACTAAATCGTTATCAAAGAAAGTAGCCTGACTAACTAAACCTGTGAAAGGCTTTCAAGCTAGCTGTCTTAGCTTTAAAACGACACCTCTGTCTGAAGCAGGTCAAGAAACAACAAAGTAATTTTATAATCTTTGCGTGTAAACAGAAAAACACACACAAATGCTACGGGTTTATTTCAATCTAAACGTGCAAACGAAACCCATATGCAGCGTAATGTCCACGGCATTTAAAGTTTGCAGGGCTAAGCAAGCGCTACACTTCCTCGTTAAGAGTCAAATAAGCGTTCATATTGATTTACCTGCACGTAGAAAGTTGGCGATCGATCTTTGCCATTATCGATTTGACAACTGCAAGTAGAAATCGAAATATTGACGAAGCGAGGGTCCTTTTTACGATAAAAAAATGATTGACAGTGTTCGGTTGTAAACACTAGCACACACCCGCCCGCCCCGTAATCAGCTGACATCACTTATGCGCGATGAGGATTATGGGAAATTGAGTTTTATTTTACTGTTTTTCCCCTCCCTACGTAAAAACACACTGACATATATATTTTTAATATAGATATTTTGTCATCTATTTATTTTTTCTGTCTGACAACGTTTTTGCACGTGGTATTTTAATTATTTTTCACTAATGCGTTAAATTTTTTCGTCAGCCATGACCAAATAAAACGTTTATTTATTTATTTAAATAAGTAATAAAACAATAAAATAAAATACAATAAAAAACTAACATATTTAATCCCGATTTACCTCCAGCAGATGGCGACAGAGCTCTTCTTTACATTGATTTTTTTCCTACGGGGAAGAAGATCTCGGATGCACCGCTCTTTGACTCAAACATGGATGCACTCACTAAGATTAGCAGTATTCTCCTTAATAATGACAAATAAACATGTAGTGGAGGTTTACAGAGGTATAACCTAACTCAATATGTTTTGCTCTGAGAAATCTACACTTTAAACTGTGAGTAGCTTTCTTAAATCCTTGGAAAAGTGTAGAAATGTCTGTATGCTAACTTTAGCATCAAGCTATGTAACGCTATTAGATCACAGTTATTCTACACTATCTTGTATTAAAATAGTTTTGATTATTATGAAAGGGTTACAATTTGGATAACTTAATGCCCTTAGATGTATTTTAGCGATCTTGTGTGTCAGTTAATGCTAAAATACCTGCTAATTGGTTTGCATTACTAACTGCATATAAAGTGAAGCATCTATATGTGTTGTGATTATGTGACTTTACAGTTACCAGAGATTCACCGGGATCTTCAGAGTTAAACTCCATTAAACAAATTCAAGATGAACTTCATAGAGGAAGAAGATGTACCTCTAAAAGAGAAAGCCCCTGCTGCAGACCTGACCACCAGTGAGAAGGTATGCTGTTTGTACATGCAGTACTTCTTCCAGCTTTATGGACACGAGTGGGTAATATCCTGGTGATTTACAAATACAAGGTCAAGTCAGGTCAAGTTTATTTATAAAGCACATTTAAAATACAGTCACCACTGCCCAAAGTGCTGTACAATATAACACATAAAATGACAACACTACAGTATGGAGGACGCGTTAAGACCAACATACAAAGAATTACAATAGTCCAGCCGTGTAGTAATAAACATATGGACTAGTCTTTCCAAATGACTTGAGGGCAAGTATGACTTTACCTTCACTATGAGTCTGAGCTGAAAAAAGCTCGTTTTGACCACTGAACTGATTTGCTTGTCAAACCTAAAAGAAATACAAACAGATTAGATAAAATAGGTACGATACAGAAAGGTTTAGATAAGATCTGTTCAAAGGTGGATTGTACTCAGTTACATTTAGTTGAGTAATTTTTTAAACATTCATAGTATTTTTCTAGCAGCATACTTTTACAACTACTTGAGTCATGTTTATTGAAGTAACAGTACTGCTTTCTTTGAGTAAGTCTACAATTAACAAAAGCTTTATCTTGACAATATGTGGAACAGGACAATGATTTGAACATCTGTTTCTTGCACCACTCCTTCAGATATAATTTAGCTTGTCTAATTTTTGTGTCTATTCTTTGAAAGTACCAGATTTTTTTGCATTATTTACTGTTTTGTCCTTCAAACTATATCAACTTCATATTATAAATCAGTTGTTACATCCTGGAAGTTACTTTTACTTGAGTATTACTAGTAGTACTGCTGAGTAATATTATTTTCAGGTAATATTCCTCTTACTAGTACATTTTTTAGCTACTCTACCAACCTCTGGATTTGTTTTATATTTTTGCAGGTGGTGGAACTTCTAAATCAAGCTGCACTTCTCCCCGCAGATGAAAAACTCACTGTGCTCAAACAGGTATGCAATTTTATATTCAATTCAACTTTATTACGGATTCATGGGCCATAACATTACAACAAAACACTACAAAATGGGTGACAGTAGCTCATTTTGTGTCAGTCCAATTGCCGGTTCTTGACATAAACATCATTGATTGAGAGGTCAGATCCACTGATTCACAGGTTGGCAGTGCTATTCCACCTCCCACAGGTGAATACTGTTGTTGTTTTCTTGGGCAAGACACTTAACCTACCTCGCACTGTGACTGCGTGCATTGGTGTAAGAATATGTGTGTGAATGGGTGAGTGGTTCCTTGATGTAAAGCACTTTAAGTGCCTTGATGGTGGAAAAATGCTGTCTAAGAATCTGACCATTTACAATTTACCAAATAAAAATAAATAGTTATAATTTTAAAAGACTGCTGTACTGCATCTTGGATTGATAGTGTATTTCACTGAATCTTATATTTTGTGAGTGACAATGTATAAATACCTGGACGCCTCCCTAGGGAGGTGTTCTGGGCATGTCCCACCGGGAGGAGGCCCCGAGGAAGACCCAGGACACGCTGGAGGGACTATGTCTCTCGGCTGGCCTGGGAACGCCTTGGGGTCCCACCGAGGAGCTGGAGGACGTGTCTGGGGTGAGGGAAGTCTGGGAGTCCCTGCTTAGACTGCTGCCCCCGCGACCCGGCCCCGGATAAGCGGAAGAAAATGGATGGATGGATGGATGGACAATGTATAAATATATATGTAATCCATCAGGCTATTTTGTATACTGTTTATCTGTGTTGTTAGGTAGCCAAAAGAAAACTGCATTGTAATTTGTTATTTTTAGGGTTTTAATGAGTCCTTCTTTTGCAGGTCCAAGAGCTTATCATCAACAAGGACCCATCTCTTCTTGATAATTTTCTTGATGTAAGTAAAGGTTTTGCAAATTCAGTCTGTATAAAATGTCTGAACATAAGGGCTACGGTAGGCCGTAATCCCGCCAAAACAAGGCCAAAACAAGACCAAAACAAACCAAAACAAAAGCAGTCTCCACTCACTAGAGCCAGTCTCAAAACAGACCAGTAACTGATGAAGAGAGAACCTTCATGTCAGCTTGTCGTCATAGCAACCAAGTGTCACATACAAAATCCGTAACATTAACAACAACACGTAAAGAGTGATAACAACAAAAGGTGTCAACTCTGAACTAAACACAAAATATCAGATTATTATATTATTGTTAACAGCTATCAGAGAGTAGATTTCATTGCATGTTCTTTGCTGATCTGTCTTACAGGAGATGATTGCTTTTCAAACTGACAAATCCATAGAAGTTAGGAAGTTTGTCATTGGGTTCATTGAAGAAGCATGGTAAGTTGTGTGTATATTTCTCTTTTTTTTTTTTTTCCATTGTGTTTTTATGACCTAATGCTGTTGTTTTTGATTATAGTAAAAGAGACAATGAGCTCCTCCTCAGGCTAATCGCTAACCTGAACATGCTGCTGAGAGATGAGAGTGTAAATGTGATAAAGAAGGGCATCCTCACACTCACACAACTCTACAAAGTCTCTCTACAGGTAAACCATCGATTTAATTATTTACTCTGCGGGCAGGTTTGTGTCTGTATGTTTTAAAGCTTCAACAACTATTGCGCTGGCGATTAGATTTGCTATTTATATTTTCAAACACCAAGTAATTTCACTGTACACATTTTTAAACACATCCAGGAGCATTAACATTGTAGTCTGAAATCTAAACTGATCAAATAAAAATCCCACTTCAGAATGTGTTTGTAGGGGGGTACACTACAGAGTTAGCATGTTTCCCCATTAAAATATTTGATCATTATTTAGTCTAGCACTCAATCAACAATAGGTAAAATCATGTACTTTTTGACCAAGCCTATGTCACGATCTGGAGATGGGTCTCACTGCTCCAAATGCATTACTCCAGTGCCACTGAAGGATAAGTCAAATGTTGAGAAAAAAGGAACAATAAAGTCGACTTGTCATCATAGTTTTAAACGACAAAACAATTCAAAATTTACAATATTATAAAAAACAATAAATAGCAGAATGAATCCCTTTAGTAGTTAGTTTGTATCTGTAATAGAAGCTGTATATTCAAATTTTTACAGCTTAAATCTTATCATATAGTGAAAAAATAACCAAATATTTCCCAGTAAAGGGAGGGGAAAAGTACACACAATAAATATTGACCTAAAAAAATGTTCCAAGTTTCATATATTGAATGATAAGTCGATATAGTAATTATTACGACAGGCCTAAAATAAAGTGTGTTTTACCCATGGCTTCTCAGTTCTCATCTAGATATCAGTTTTTCTTGCATTTATGTGTTACACAAGTTGTTATGTTATAGTATGATTTGATCTTTTGTCATTGCAGTGGCTGGTGCGGTCTAAAGTGATTTCGGATATGCAGGAGGCATGTTGGGATATGCTCACTAACATGAAGGGAGAGGTCCTGGAGTTACTGGACTCTGAAAACGATGGCGTCAGAACTCACGCCATTAAATTCACTGAGGTCTTGATCATTGCACTGTCGCCACGGACACAAGATTCAGAGGTCCCAAAGCGACAAGAGAATGACATCAGTTTGGACAAAGTCCCAAAAGACCACTCCTACATCCGCTACAGTGAGGAATGAGATAATTGAGTAATCTAGTTATAAAGATTACACTTTTGGGCTCAGTTCAAATCTTGAAAGATAAACTACTGTTGCGTCAAATTGGACAAAAACAACAATATTAGTAGATGGTGAGGTACAGATCTCAGCCAAAGAAAAGACATGGTTTGAGAGGGGAGGTAAAGGGGCAATTTTTGTAAGGAAAGGCAATCCATTTTTGAAAAGGAATGATAGATAGATTGATAGAATGACAGAATCTCATTTTAAAATCTCAACATTTATTTATGGACCTTTAATACATCCCTATGATATATTGTTATACATATGGTAAAAATACCACAATATAAAGACGTTTATAATGCATTAGTTATAGTCTGATATTCTGATAAAACTGAATCTGATGCTGTCCTAAATTACACCTGGTTTAGGCCTGGAGGATCAGGATATAGCTTTGTTAGTTTTGCTTAATCATAGATTATTATATTTATTATTATTATATATCATAAACTTAAACTTGTATTTACTTAAACAATATTTGTATAAAGATACTACACGAGATGAGGAGGAGCTTGTTATCAAAAGTATGGTTTCATTTTTGGGTTTGTATCTGTCCCTATCCTCAGATACTTTGTGTGAAGAGGGGAAGACGGCTCTGGAGAAGCTGCTGAAGTTTATGGTGCATCCGGCCATCTCCAGCATCAACCTGACCACAGCTCTGGGCTCTTTGGCCACGATCGCCCGACAGAGACCCATGTTCATGTCTGAGGTGGTGCAGGCCTACGAGACGCTGCATGGTGAGTGATAATGGACACAGGAAATTAGAGGTTTCATGAATGTTTAGGGTTAGCATTTATTATGATCAGTGGTGGAAAAAGTACTCAATTCTGTTACTTAAGTAAAAGTACAGATACCGTAGCAAAAAAACTGCTAAAGTAAAAATATGACATGAACAAATCTACTTAAGTAAAAGGTATTAAAGTACCCCTTATTTAAATTGTAATAGTTAAAGTGTGTCTCATAGATTTTGAGCTCTAATAAAGCTTCAAATGTAATGATTTTGATAAAGATTAATGCAGAATTTTTTTCAACAGACACAGTTGAATAAATATTTTTTATTTGTTGTTATATTTTAGTTTGGTCAAATTATGAACGTGTTAAAAATAAACCCTTGGCCTCATCAGCAGGTCTCAGACAATAAAAATACTATATATAATAATATTCAGGCAAATTTATCGTCTTCTGTTGTGTCATTAACCTGGAGAAAAAGTATCAATGATACAAATTATTACTAATGTAAGACACTTGCAGCATATCATTCTGAACAGAAGGTTATTCATTGTATTTTCAACTGAAAACATGATGACTCATGATGAGTTTGAATTTAAATCTCAATTATAAATGTGATTATATTAAAACTCACATCCTTTCAACCGTAATTTACATTAACCGTGGTTAAAAGTGCTCCTAATCATATGACAGACAAACATAACTTATGTATAACTTACACTGTACCCCATTAATTCCAAATAGTATTATAATTAAAACAAACCCGTAACTGGTCTAATCCGGTTTATCATGTAATAATCTTTAAACATCTTTCCCTCCTTTTATTTTAGCAAACTTGCCTCCCACTCTGGCAAAGTCTCAGGTGAGCAGTGTGCGTAAGAACCTAAAGCTCCACCTGGTGGCCGTCCTGAAGCACCCGTGCAGTCTGGAGTTCCATGGTCAGATCAGCACCCTGCTCCAGGACCTGGGGATGCCTCAGAGCGAGATCGCCCGCTCCACCCCCGCCCTCCGCGAACAACGCAAACGACCGCGACACGAGCAGTACACAGAGGGCAAGAAGGTCAAGATTGGTAAGCAGAAACGTTATGGAGGGTTTTTTTTTAGAATATTTGTTCCATTTCAGAAATATCTTGGTCCTGATTGAGGTTTTGGTTAGTTTAATTACACAATACCATGGTGTAGAAAGACCTTTTGATGGCTAGTAGAGGTGGGCAGATTTTTAGGAGCTGACTGTAAAAAGAGCTGAATATTTAAAAAACATGTGTACATGTGTATGTATACATCCATATAAGGTAAAGGATATTTCTGTACTTTTGTGGGTCAATTTCAGTAGTTTTAAAGCTCAGTTTATAGATTTTAAAATATTTTTTAATGCATTTCTGTTGGATTGATGTATCATCTCACTCATCATTCATCATTATTGGTGTTTTACCCCTAATCGTAACAAATAATATCCCCTGAACGCATTAAAAACAATACATACAAATCATTTTCACTACCATCTTCTCTACTCAGATTTACAGCAAATACCTAAATTATAATATTGATGCACTTCACTTACTTTACTTCTGTATTTTTTCAGAGCCAGCCCTGATAGATGAAGATGAGGATAAGGAGGAGCCTGCCCCCCCTGTGCCCAAACCTGCTCCGGTCCCAGTGGGTCAGTCGGCTATCGACCTCACAGCAGAGTTCTTGCGCCCCCTACTGACCCCTGAGAACGTTGCCAACCTAGTAAGATATAACATTTGCTTATACCATAATATTACTCTATGAAGCAGCTGTCAGCTTCCTCTTTTAGGTGATATTTTGGAGGATTTTCATCATAAGATAAGGTTATTTTGTTTTAAATTGTTATTCATTCTGGCCACCATCATTCTGACTTCCATAAATATATTGTGAACATGTCTGTCTTAATCAAGCAGATTGGAATAGGACCAAGTAAAAAGCTAAAATGGACGTAGAATAAAAAGCTAAACCAGCAAAGTAAGGACCTTTTTATAAGTGAAATCCCTTCTCCCCCTTCCCCATCCTCTTGTCCTCCAGGTGCTCATCAGTATGGTGTACCTGCCTGACGTGATGCCCGCCTCGTTCCAGTCCACATACACCCCCGTAGAGTCCGCAGGCACCGACGCTCAGATCAAACACTTGGCCCGACTCCTGTCCACTCAGATGACCGCAGCAGGGATCGGTCCAGGTACAGTTTAATATAATATACCACAGGGTTTCCAACAAGTTTCTATTTTTCTGTTATTATAAACTGGACCAACTAAGTGATATTAGTTACTTTCAAAGAGTTGTGTTTTATGATTAAAAATGTAATTGCTGCCCAACTCTAGTAAAATACAGCTATTTGAGGACAGTTGTGTCATATTATCACATGTATGGAATTTTTTTTTTTTTTTTTTTCAAATAAGAAAATGTGAAAGTGTTTTTTTTTTTTAAACAAATTGGTTACGTTTAATTGAAAAATATTACATTTGTTGATTATTTTATGTTCATTCTATGTATCTGACTTCAATGCTTAAACATAATTCAGTTGACCAATTTTAGTATCTTTTTTTATTTAGTTAATTTATTTAGCTATTAATCTAGTAGTATTATTCATTTTACTGAACACAAACATTTAATTCAAGACATATCTTCATGACACAAACAAGAGTACAGGGTTGAGAAGCTTCTTCATTGATTGCTTGTCTCTTTTAGGTCTGGAGCAGTCCAAAAACAAAGAGGTGGCAGAGGAGGAGGGCAGCAGCAAAGACCCTCTGATCAAACGCAAATCTCAGATGATGGTACAGAACATTTCTGTGGTGGGGGGGCACACGGAGAAGACCCCCGAGATCCCAGTACTGAAGAGACTCCCTGAACCCATCCTGCCCACCGCTCAGCCCAAGTGAGTCCAGAACAATCAAAAATAAATACTAAATACTTTACTCTGGGGGTAAACTGTAAATATTTGATTAAACTGCAGGATAGACTTATTGACATTTATAAGTTGTGTTTTGTGCTTTATGATTTAAAATCTACTTTAGCGTAAGGTTCAAGTTTCAAGGTTTTTTTATAAGTACTAGGGGGTACATTTGTTCGTAGAAGGCCTCACAGCAGCCCAATAACATTAAAGGTCCTATATTACGCAAAATTTACTCTTGTTAGCTTCAAACCATTTTATAATGTCACAACATCATCAAAAACATTCCTGGAGTTGTGTTTTGTTTGTTTTTTTTTACACATGTTTGAGTAACACTTTATTATTAGTCTATCTACATCTCCAAAGCTCAAAATGCTCTGTTTCACCTTGTGATGTCATGAAGTGGTAGTTTTCAAGTTAACAACTACCTTTTACATTTTGTTCGGTTTTACATTTCCAGAGCTGAAATTATCTAAATGAGTCTAGTGAAGGTGTGTGGAGTTTAAAAACACAGTGGAGCACTTCCTGTATTAGCACATGACATCACAAGGTGGAACAGAGTCATTTCTGTTTGAGAGAAGAACTCAGCCTAAATCTGCAGGGTTTGTGTGTTAAACATGTGTGAATGAAACAAAACATTATCCACATAGATGTGACGACAGGAAACACAAATTATGACATTACACACAAAATTACACAACGTCTGTGTCATTCAGAACAGAACTGATAGTTTTTTAATTAATTATTATTGAACTGGTCTCTCTCAGTCGCCAAAAGCTGTATTTACTTAAGTATTGTTATGCTGTTCTTTATTGTATTGTTCAGGTTGAGTTTGGGGCAGATGTTTAGACTCAAATCACACATGGTGTAAAATGTTTAAAATGATTGTTTTAAACAGAATGCCAGGTGCGAGTGGGAGGAAGAAGGTGTTCCGATTGTCTGATGTGATTCAGCCTCTGGCCGACTCTCAGCTCGAAAACCTGTCGTCTAAAGCCGTCAAACGCGTCCTGCACTCGGAGAAATCCATCGCACAGAGCGGCATGGCCCAGGTATAGAAGTCAGATTACATAAACCACATAAGATTATAAGACCACGTTTACTGCATGTTGATGATGAGTGTGTGATGAGTACCATAAGAAATTTCAGAAAACTTTGCTTAACACTAGAGTTCATAGTGTCATTGTGTCAGTGGTTAAGACCCAAAGGCATTAGCACGTCTTGAGACAGGAGGGGATAGGAGGAAAACATCAATTTGTATTAAATTATAAAAATAAAAATGATAATAATAATGAACATGATAATAATGATAATGACGACGATAATAATAATGATGATAATAATGATGATGATGATGATGATGATGATGATGATAATGATGATGATGATGATAATAAATGTCAACTATAGTTCAGGATAAGCATCATGAATTATTGCTATATTTTTACTTGACATGACCATGACACAATTATTTCAAAATTTTTAAAATCATGACCCAAATCAAATTGATCTGTTGAAAACTTTGTACACAAACCAAGTGGATCTGTGCACAATAGCACTCGGTGACCTCACTAATAGCATCACTACTTCCTGTCCAATTTTATCTCCGAGGTTTTTGCCAAGTCAGCCTAAATGAATAAATATTTAAAGATCATGCAGTGGACAGGGAGCTGCAGGATGTTACTGACAACACATTAAACACTACACAAATAAAATGAATGCTTCACCAGAGACACTTCTGTGTTTAGAAAGAGACACTAATGCTAATTTTTAAGGCATAATAGATGCCACAAACGTAAGAATTCTACATATAAAAATAATTGGTTAGACTTCATTTTAATTAGTTTGAATTTTGTTAGTTTGTTTTATGTTTTCCGAATTTAATAAAAGTGACTGTTCACTTTCAGACACAGTGAGCTAGCTAGCCTGTTATATGTTGTATAAGGTCTATATTAAATTATATGATATATTAAATATATAATTAAAAATCTCCTCAAAAGTAATTATGTTCCTGTGTTATATTTTCACTGTACTTGTTCCTCTCCTCTTCAGGTCAGAGTGAAGCTCTTGTCCCGTTTGGTGACTCAGTTCGAGGGCATGATGAAGGGGGACGTGCTTGAGTTTATCCTGGAGGACATTCGGACCCGGAGCGACTTGGCATTTTCTCTGCTCTATCAGGAATACACCACATATTTAAGTCAGATGCCCTCCGGTCTGCTCGACAGCTACGATCACTGTTTGTACACGCTGCTGTCCGGGCTGCAGGAGAAACCGGAGCAGAGGGACGGGTGAGGGAGGACTCCAATTGTCTTAAGAATGAAAAAAGAACAATTAAATGTTTTTTGTATTTTAGGACAGAATGTTGATGCACAAATTGAGATTACACTATGCGGCACATTACTCAAGTCACGACACAAAACTTCAGACTCTATTTTGGTACTAGGAAGAAAAGACTCAATGCCGATTTTGATACTCCAAATGATCATTTTAAGAGTTCTTTTTTAGACAATATTTTCATTTTCTTATACCATTTTGTCTGACAGTAGTTCTGTTAAAACTCTAGATGAAATTGTTCAGGAAGGGTCAAATTTTATGCAGTTATGTGACTTTTTTAGTATTGATATCTGCTTAAATGAGTATGTAGTTTTGATAGTTTTAGTATCTGACTTTTAATGCTTTTGACAACCCTGCTACATATAGATGGAGCATTCATTACTACTGTTACTTATGTCGACAGTAGCATTGATAGAGTGGTCCAGCTCTCACAGATGAATACTGTGAGTCTGTTTTTGGACAAGACTCTTAACCCACCTCACCCCCAGTATCTGTGTACACTGGTGTATGAATGTTGTGTGAACGGGTGAGTGGTTTCCTTGATGTAAAGTGTTTTGAAAGCCATGAAGGTGGAAAAGTGCTGTATAAATATGTGAACATTTGCCCTGTCATGGGACTGACATTAGTTCAAAAGGAAATAATAATTCTGCCTCAACTTTAACTTTTGTAAAAATTTGTTTTGGTTCTAAGTTTGATACTAAATGAAGTTGCATTCTGATCAGTTTCATTTGGCTGTTTTTTGTCTGTTCCTGCATTATAAATCAAGAAAATTAAGATAATAAGATAATAATAAGATCAATGTAGTAAAAAATGTAGTAATAATAACTCCTACTGCTAAATAATAATAATAAGATCAAATTAATGTCATCTAAATTTTTGAAATATATTTTCTTTCAGACTTTTCACCAAACTGGTTTTAGAAGCTCCAGTTATTACAGATTCTGCTTTGGAAGTCATACGGCGATACTGTGAGGACGAGGTACATAAAACATTTTCAGTTACATTCTCAGTTAAATACTAAAACTATAATCGTACAACAAACAAATGTCAATGTTTTCTGTTTTAGTCTCGAGTTTATTTGGGAATGACCACTCTAAAGGAACTCATTTTCAACCGCCCCTCTCGGCAGTTTCAGTATCTTCATGTGCTTTTGGATCTGAGCTCACATGAAAAGGAAAAAGTAAGAAATTGTACTTTTATTTAAAATGGCCGGCATTCACTAAACACAAAAGTTAGTCATATTTGTTCTTTTTTTTTTAGGTGCGGACGACAGCTTTGAGTTTCCTGAAGAGAATGTATGAGAAGGAGCATTTGAGAGACTACATTGAGAAGTTTGCATTGAACTACATGCAGCTGCTGGTTCATCCCAATCCGCCCTCTCTGCTGTTTGGGGCTGACAAAGACACAGGTACAAAATATCACAATTATTTGATGTTATAGTCCAATGAGGTTTAAATAGATTCTTTTTTCAGACAAATGTTAGTTTAGTTAGTTTGTATTCACAGCTGACAGTTTGGACTGCTCACGAGCACTCTTCTTCAGAGTGATCATGTGATGTTACTGTGACATGTCTGGTTAGCTAATTTAAACAAGTTTTGCTGCCACTCCTACTGGTGGAGGTAGGACGACGGCGCCATCTGCAGTCCGACTTCTTCAGGACCTGGGATACTGTCCTGAAGAAGTCAGTCCTCTTGTTAAAATTGGTCAGAGGAAAACATTTCACAGTGTTTTTGTGTTAAACGGCACCGATGAAAAGCCTGTGTCTATGTTCTTAAAGTTAAAAATTATTTAAAGATGCATTGAAGGGCAAATCAAGATTATTTTTTTGACAATATTACCCAGCCTTGACTATATAGTAAGACTCTTTTTAGTTACATCTCACCTGCAGCCTAACAAGTGGTGGAAGTAGTACGCAGTTTTGTTACTTAAGTAAAAGTATAGGCAAAAGGCAAAAGTAACTCAAGTAAAAGTATTACATGAAAAAAAAATCTACTTTAAGTATAAGTATTAAAGTACACATCTAGAAATGTACTTTAAGAGTAAAAAGTAAAAGCATTTCACACAAGTGTTGTTGATTTGCTAAAAATTATACATATTTTGGTCAACGGATGTAATACCAGTCAATTTCTTGTTTTATCTTATGAATTTTGTGTACAGTATGTATTTTTGTTTGCTCAAAGCCGAAGCTTGAACTTTAAAACTTTCGTCGGCATGTAACCATGAATGTAAAAAATGTAAAAAAAAAAAAAAAAAAAAAACTTAAAAATTAACCCCTCAAATCATATGATAAGTACTTTTTACTGTTAAGTCCAGTTCAAAAATGTAGCGGAGTAGAAAGTACAGATGCCTGCTCTCAAATGTAGTGAAGTAAAAAGTATCCACTGTAAAATTGACTGAAGTAAAGTACAGATACCTAAAAATTGTACTTAAGCACTGTACAACTTGTACTTCATTAGCTTCTACCACTGAACCTAAACTATAATGTGTGTTGTGTCTTTCAGAGGTGGCTGCTCCCTGGACAGAGGAGACGGTTCGTCAGTGTTTGTTCCTGTATCTGTCTCTTCTTCCTCTGAACCATCGTCTCGTTCATGAGCTCGCTGCCGTTTACACCGAGGCCATCGCCGACATCAAACGCAGCGTGCTCAGAGCCATAGAGCAGCCGGTGAGTTTACTGGTGGTTTTCAGATTCTAGACAGAGGTGATGTCACACTCCCAGATGGGGGCAAGAGACAGTTTTTCCTGTCAATCATCATCATGAAATATCTAAAAGGTAAATTCACTAATGTTGAACCTGATCATTTCTGAGTGACTAGACCCAAGAACTCACTGTATTAAAAAGTGACCCTAGTGAGCTTTAAGTCATGTTATAATGTTGTTACCTCCTCAAAAACATACCTGGAGTTGTGTTTTGTTTCAGTCACACATGTTTTAGTAATCCTGCATTATTAGTCTTTCAACATCTCCGACGCTCAAAATGATCTGTTCCACCTTGTGATGTCATGTAGTGGTAGTTTTCAAGTTAACAACTCTTTGTACCTTTAGTTCAGTAGAGATGGGCGATGTCATGCCTGAAATTATCCAAATGATTCTAGTGAAAGTGTTTGAAGTTTAAAAACACAGTGGAGCACTTTCTGTATAACCATATGACATCACAAGGTGGAACAGAGTGTTTTCTGTCTGAGAGAAGAACTCAGCCTGAATATGCAGGGTCTGTGTGTTAAACATGTGTGAATGAAACAAAACACAACTCCAGGTCTGTTTGTGATGAGGAAACAACATTATAAGAGAGATCAGAAAATAGCGTAATATGAGCCCTTTAAGTATTTTTGTAATTATATTCTCTATTAGACAACTGTGATATTTAAATTGCCCTGCCTTTTACAGATATACCTACCTAATTTTCTTTAATATAAGACTTTTCAGGTGATAAAATGATAATACAATCATCTGGGATAATATTGAATCTGTTGTCTCTGTATGTTTTGTCTCTAGATCCGTGGCATGGGCATGAACTCGCCTGATTTGTTGCTATTGGTTGAAAATTGCCCAAAAGGAGCTGAGACACTGGTGACGCGCTGCCTCCATATTCTGACTGACAAAGGTAAGAAAAACATATAAATTATTCTATTGTATGAAATAATAATACTAATTTCACTGAAAAGGTCATTTAAAAAAAAAAAACTGTTATGTTTTTGTTAAGTTCCTCCGTCTCCAGAGCTGGTGGAGAGGGTGCGTGATCTTTACCACAAGAGGGTGCCAGATGTGCGCTTCCTGATCCCTGTTATTAACGGATTAGAAAAGGTATCAATAAAAAGCTGAGGATATAGTGAAAAAGTTGTATTTTAAAGTATTGACTCCAGGAAAACTGTAGCCAGACTATATCGCTGGTCTAAAAATGTCCCAAAATTGGCCAAATCATGAATAATCATGAGCACTAGTCTGGTTAAAATAGCATTTTATAATTATGCAAAATGGGTCAAAACCACTTCTTTTTGTACTACTTTAATATTAGTTTTAGTTTTTAGATAGACAGAAATAGTGTTAAATGTGTTACATAAGTGTTTATTGGTGCACAACAGCCCCTGGCAACCGCACTGTTAGCGTCACTACTTCCTGTGCTATTTTATCCCTGTGAGGTTTTTGTCAAGTCACCCTAAATTTAATAAATAAAGATCAGGCAGTAAACAGGGAGCTGCAGATGGATGTCACTGACGATATGTTAAACACAAATAAAATGAATACTTCACCGGAGCACACTTCTTTGTTTAGAAAGAAAGATGTTTGTGTCTCAATGCTAATGCTAATTTTGAGGCATAATATTAGAACAGCGCCACAAACTGAAGTATTCTACATATAAAAGCAATCAGGTTGTCTTTATTTTAATTAATTTGAATTTTATGGTATTTGGTTGTTTATTTTATATTTTATGCTTTTAATAAAAGTTAGCATGAGCTTGGAGATGCAAAGCAAGCTAGCGTGCTACTGTGCACGGAGCCTATTTATAGAAGTAGTTTAAATCATTGCACCTGTCGGTTACTTTAAACTGGTAGTGTATTAGTCACTTGAAATTATTCACTAGAAATACACTGAAATAAAATATAAAGACAAAAATATACTTGATATGATTACTAAATCCCAAACTTGTTTCTTTTCCTCAGAGTGAAGTTATCCAGGCCCTTCCGAAGTTAATTAAGCTGAACCCTATTGTAGTGAAAGAAGTATTCAACCGGTTATTGGGCACACAGCACAGTAAGTTACTTAGTGAAGTCTTTATTAGTGCTCGGACTGGTGGTGTAATACCTCTTACCGTCTAGGTGAGGGCACTTCATCTGTTTCTCCTCTCACTCCTGGAGACCTGCTGATCTCGTTACACAACATCGACTCCACCAAATGTGACATGAAATCTATAATAAAAGGTCAGTGGCTTTATGCATTTTGTTTATTAAAATATTTTGTTATTTTTACTGACGAATAAAAACGTAAACTAAAATTTACGTGCATTTTCATCAACTAAAACTAAAAGTAGATATTTAACTACAGATGTAACAGTACGTAAAATATCATGATACCGTATCTTCAGACGTCTTACATTATATCAAATTACAAGTCTCTTTGCCTAAATATTTATTGTTATGGTGTAGCAATAGCAAAAGAACAAAAAAAAACAGCAAAAACAGCTGGAACTTCATAGACCATGATCCTTTGCTCTGTTTTAGTGCAGACTACATGAAGAAATAACTGTTAGTCTTTGGATTATGACAGAACCAACGGCTTGTAAAAGCATTTTAAAAGGAAAAAGAAGCATATTCACAATTTTGCCTCCTGAAATTATCACAATAAATGTCATGCCGTGAGATGCATATTGTGAAAATATCATATTGAGCGATTTGGATACCGTTACATCCCTATGTTTAACTAAAAGTGCCGATATTTCCATTAAACAAACGTCTAATTAGCATGAAATGTTCATTCTAACAGTACTATACTATTAGTAATGGTCTGTTTTTTCTTATACTCTTGGTAGTTCCAGGGCCTAGTATGTTTCAGTATTTTAGCGATCTCTCCTGAGCTTTATTCAAACCCTCCTTAGCTGTAAAATTCTGTCCAATGCTCCGCCCACAAACCTGCGTTATCCATGCTCCTGAACGACATATACAAAAGAATGATACAAGCATGAGCATGAAAAAGATACACTACAGCTTCACAAACCTGATGCAATGTGCGGTAGTTTCATTAGTGGGATGCACACTGATTGTGTTGTGATAGTGCTCTGAAGGGGGAGTGAGTTAGCGCAGAGAGCAAAGCGAGTGTCAAAAACAAAAGTGAAACATATAAGACTTTAATACATTGTTTTTCGGCAAAGATAACACTTTTAGAAAGCGATGTTACCTTTTATCGCTTTGAAAATGCTAAGTGTTAGCAGATAATATCCCATAGAAGTAAAATAACCCCTCTTTAATATAAATGATTAAGTCCAACATATGTGGATTGGCGTCTTGAATAGTAAATCGATGACATTGCAATTATAGAATTTTTTTTTCAAAAATTTCTTGCATTATTTTAGCCACCAACCTGTGTTTTGGAGAGAAGAACGTTTATACCTCTGAGGTGTTGGCAGTCGTGATGCAGCAGCTGATGGAGCAGAATCCTCTCCCAATGCTCCTCATGAGAACTGTGATCCAGTCCCTCACCATGTATCCCAGACTGGGCGGCTTCGTCATGAACATTTTAGCTAGACTCATTGTTAAACAGGTTTGTACTAAACATTGTAATATACTTCAGTCAGTGTGTGAGTGTGTGGTGTTGCACAAAATATCCCCAACACTAGATCTGTTATCATTATCATTAATGATTATAACAACTTCTATAATAGTTTTTTTGAAAAATTAAATTCAAAATAATTTACCAGCATTGCACTGCAGAAGTTGCCAATCCTACCGTGTTATCTGGATATTTGTTGTTGTGGTTTTTTTTTACTTTTTATATGCTATATAAATAAAACTGAATTGAATTGAATCCAGTAAACCAGACGTAAAATAGGACTAGGCTAGTACCAGGCTAGTGTCCGGCAGAATTAATCCAGGACTAAAGCAGTTAACAATATATTATATAAATAATAATTGTTGTAAAGTCTGTACATTCTCATCCCTTAGGTGTGGAAGTACCCTAAAGTGTGGGAGGGTTTTGTGAAGTGCTGTCAGAGGACCAGACCGCAGTCTTACAGTGTTCTTCTGGCTCTTCCTCCGGCTCAGCTCAGCAGTGTGTTTGAACGCTGTCCAGAGATGAGAGACCCTCTACTGCAACATGTGCTGTCATTCACTCCTCACCAGGTATGAGAGAAAAGTACTTGAAAGTGCTTAAGACAGGCTTTCATGATTCTCTAATTATTACTTCATTTGGTGGGACTTGTGTTAAATATTATCATGGTTTCACATCAGTCAAGAGGCAGTTCTAAAAAGGACCTCTACCTATGTCACACAAACACACAAATACAGGGATCTCTATTTTCTGACAGTTTAAGCATTCATTTTACAAGTAAAAGAGTAGTCATGTATTTTTATTTGTCAATGTAAACAAGGGGAAAAGCTCATCTACATCAGGAAAAAGGAGCATAACTAGAGTGTATACCAGGGGCTCAATAGATGAGCTTTTGAAGGCATCAGTGGTGCCCGTAGTCATCGGATTTGTCAATTAATATATGGTATATATTAATATATATTTGTCAAATAATAACTTGTGTATAAATAGATGAGCTTTTCCCCTTGTTTACATTATGGTTGTTAGACAACCATGGAATTACCTCCACATATGCCATATCTGCTGCTCCAACCAGGAAGTAAAATTATAAACATCACCAAAATTGTCGAGGGAAAACTAAGCAACAATCTTAAGTAAAATCTTAAACATGGTTAACAAGATTCATTCACACATGTTTAACACACAAATCCTTCATATTTAGTCAGTTCTTTTCACTGAAAACACTTGTGATGTCATGCGGTAATACAGGAAGTCCTCCGCTGTATTTCCAAACTCCAACTCCGTTTCTAAAATTATTTGGATAATTTCAGCCCTGAAATTTCCAAGCTCTACTAAACAAAAGGTAAATGTAGCTATTAACTTAAAAGCAGAGCTTCTGAGCTTTGGAAACTACCGGTAATAATAAAGAGTTACTCAAACATGTGTGAATGAAACAAAACACAGCTCCAGGTCAGTTTTTGATGCGGTAACAACATTCTAACATGGCTTAAATACACTTTATCTGAAGAGTTGTATTTACATGTTATTTCTGTGTTACAGCAAGCCCACATTCCTACGTCCATCATGGCCATTCTGGAGGCGCATAAGAAACCAGAGCCCAAACCGGTGGAGCCTGAGAAAGAGGTAATAGTTACGGATGCCTAAATCATAGAACTGTTGTTCTCTACTTAATAATGCATTGGCAAACATATATTTTATATTTTATATATATATATATATATATATATATATATATATATATATATATATATATATATATATATATATATATATATATATATATAATTTTATTATTATTTTTTTTTTACATTAAATTTATTTATTTATTTTTTGCTGATCTGTTGGATCAGCAGGTCAGAGATCCACAAATGCACATCAATGCTATTTTTTTACAACATGATATATAATTGGTAAATATAACAGTTTTGACAATGTATTTAAAAGGCATAGGGGCAACAGTACATCAGTTTTTATAGTGTTTGTCCACTAATCTGAGGGTTGGAGATTCAAATCTCGCTCCCACAGATGAATGCTGGCGTTGTGTCCTTGGGCAAGACACTTAACTCATCTCGCCCCAGTGTCTACGTACACTGCTGTATGAATGCATGTGTGAACGGGTCAGTGGTTCCTCGATGTAAAGTGATTTGAGTGCCTAGAAGGTGGAAAAGTGCTACATAAAAATGTGACCATTTACCATTTACATTATACTGCTATGCTTTTATTTGCATGGGGGCAGTGCACTAGAATGACTGAGACAAGTGTCATAGGAAAGATGCTGGTGCCAGGTTAACTGACACTTGTAGTTCCTTTGCAGGTTGGTGTAAATACTGAAAATGTAGAGTAAATGTACATAGATGAATTGACCACAAGTAAATTAAACAGATGTATAGGGTCACATTATTCAGATACTATGGAACATTCTTGGCAAAGCAATAACATCTCCATGGAGACATAAAAAAATAAATAAATAAAATGTGTCATCTAATTTCATACACTGTATAAAGCACCAGCTTTGGCCCTTGATGATGAGCTCTGTGGATAAGAAAACATTTAAATCTATGTTTGTTTTTTTACACTAATATTTGTGTTTTCCAGACTGAACCAGTTCCTAAACCCGCCACAGCAGAGACGCCGTCTGCCTCAGTGCCTGAATCTGAACAAAACGAACGTCAGGGTGAAGAAGAGGAGCCCATGGAGCAGGAGAGTGTGAATACAGCTGGACAGGTAGTTCATTATGTTCATTATGTTCTTGTACACATATATATGTGTACAATGTACACATATATATAACACTTATATACATATATAGTACTTTTTATGACACTCAAAGACCCTACACAAGATTCAAGAAACTGATAAAAAAGGAGATGCAGTTATTTGAAAGCACTTTTGAACAGGTGAGTTTTCAGGACTGTTGAAGATGCTTAGTGTATAGTCCATTTTATTTTAGACTATGGGGGGCCACCGTGGTCTCCTTGATTAATGGGAAACATAGTAGGCACATATACTACGATTGAACTAATGCAATACACCATAGATTATGATTTGTTTGATTTTGTTTCCTCTTTCTCAGATGGAGACTGCAGCAGCTCAGGAGACAGCTTCTCCTCCCCCAGAGACAGAGGAGCCGATGGACGACACACAGCCTGAGCCCTCAGACCCTCAGCAGCAGCCAGGGCAGGACGAGGAGGAAGGGAATGGAAATGAAGCTGAAGAATAATAAATTTAATAACAGTTTAAAAACAAATGTTCATGTTTTCCTTTGATGTTAGGAATCATTTATTTTGTATTAGGAAAGTGAGGAATGAAAGAGGAATTGAATCATTCTTTGCTTTTGTGTGCAGATTTGTTAATAAAATAACAAACCGTGGCTCTGTGCATGTGACTGCTTTATTATTGAAAGTAATTTGGCACTTAACTGTTGAGGGGGAAGTGTGGTTTAATAGTTTTATTGATTTTAACAGATAATGTATTAATGTTTATCGTTAAAGTAAAACGGTTTTCTTAATTACATATACACTACACAATACAAAAAACAGTACAAATAAGCTTTTAATTAAGTCTCAAATTACCTTTTTTATTTTTGGCATTTGGACAAAATACTGAAATGGGGGATGAAGAATAATCGTATTAATAAACAACACAATTAGACTAAATTAGAAAATGTGCTAGATGTAAACACATTTAAATCGGAGGTACTTCCGCATTAAGATCTCGCGAGATTACATGTCTAAAGCGGAGCTGTAAAGTTACAAGTTGCACGGTTATTTCCTTGTGTCCTGTCATTTCATTCATCAAACGTCTTTATTTGTGTTTGTTTTCTTTATTGATGTATTAATATATTATCTCGCCACAATGAAAGCCGTGATCCTGGCCGCTGGATACGGGACCAGGCTGCAGCGGGACGTGCTGGCGGACAGTAGCGGGAGATTCGTTCACCTGGTCGGGGTCGCCAAGCCGCTGCTCCCGGTGGGACACTGCGCCCTGATCTCCCACTGGGTCAATGCCCTGAGCGCTGCTGGATCTGTGGACTGCGTTTATGTCGTTGTAAGTAGTATGATATTGAACTGTCCTGAAGCTGTCCTGTGGATTAAATTAGATTACACTGGTTTTATTGACTGATCATGTCATGTTTGTCCTGGTTTAATGATTTAAAGATCAGGACCAGGACAAATGTGGCTCTAACTGTAGAACCAGAGTGATCACCTCAGATAGTAAAAGTGGGGCTAGTTGGGAAATATGGGATTGGGATGCAGGACAAACTTGGGCTGCTATAAATCCCTGTGATTTTTATCCTTGGACACAAAGTTTGGAATAATAGATCAGATCATCACAACTCAGAAACAGCTGGAGTTAGTAAATGAACTGTATTTTATGTGCCTATTTATGTCTGTTCAGCAGTGGTGGGAGGCATCTGTTCTTTACTTAAATGCATTTTACAGTGGATACTTTTTACTTTTACTTCACTACATTTGAGAGCAGTATCTGTACTTTCTACTCCACTACATTTTTGAACAGGACTGAAAAGTAAAAAAAAGTCCTTTTCATATGATTTGAGGTGTTAATTTTATCATGTTCGTGGTAACATCTTGACTAAAGGTTTTGAGTTCAAGCCTCGACTTGGAGCAAACAAAAATAAATTCACAAAAATCGTAAGAAAAAATAAGAAATGAATTTGTGTTGTTACTGTTGACCAAAATCTGGATTATTTTTAATTAATATCACTACATTTACATTTGTTTTACTTTTTCCTCATTATGTACATTTTTAAACAGGTGCTTATACTTTTACTTAAGTAATGTTTTTTTCATGTGTTACTTTTACTTATATTTGAGTAACTTTTTACCTCTGTGTCTGTACTTTTACTTAAGTAGAATTGAGTACTTCATCCATCACTGCTGTTCAGTACTATTTTTGTTTTAATTGTACTTAAAACACATTTGGTTTGAATGTTCTGTCTCCTGCTCCACAGACTAATGCTCTTTATTGTGCTGCATTTGAAGAGTGGGCAAAGCAGTTCTCAAATGTCAAGATTATGAGTGACGGCACAAGAACCAATGAGGTGTGGTTTACTTCTATATATTAAAGGTGCACCATGTAGCTTTTTTTTGGTGGGGAGTCTCCTACCTACTTGTCTCCATGGAGATTTTATTGCTTTACTTGCAATGTTACACAGCATGGGAGTAAAACTATACATTTTGCATATTCAATTACACAGTTTTGTTGCTCAAAATTCCATAGAAAACCATGCATTCTTACAGTCGCTTCTAGATCTGACCTGTGACTAGGTCTGTTGTCTCTATGGAGATGCCATACTGTGGAGCACTTCTAGGCAAAGCAGTAACATCTCCATGGACCCTCCACCAGAAAGGTTACACAGTTTACCTTTAAAGGTCCACAAAAGTGACTCTTGTGAGTATTAAGTCATGTTATAATGCTGTTGCCTCCTCAAAAACAGACCTAGAGTTGTGTTTTGTTGTATTCACACATGTTTGAGTAATTCTGCATTATTAGTCCTTCTACATCTCCAAAGCTCAAACTGCTCTGTTCCACCTTGTGATGTCATGAAGTGGTAGTTTTCAAGTTAACAGCTCCTTTTACTTTTACTTCAGTCGAGATTGGCAATTCCAGGGCTGAAATGATCCAAATGATTCTAGTGAAGGTTTATGGAGTTTAAAAACACAGTCGAACACTTCTTATATCACTACATGACATCACAAGGTGGAACAGAGTGTTTTCCGTTTAACAGAATAACTCAAAATATGCAGGGTTAGTGTGTCAAACATGTGTAAATGAAACAAAACACAACTCCTGGTATGTTTTTGATGAGGAAACAACATTATAACTTAGTTCAGAAAATGGCATAATATGAGCCTTTTAAGAGATTCATAAAATGCTGTAAACCAGTTAATTTCCGCTCGAATGAACTCCTTTTACCGTTTACTGGCTTCTAGGAGCGTCTTGGGGCTGTGGCTTGTCTCCAACTTGCAGTGAAGCATTTTCAAATTGAAGATCATGTCATAGTGATTGGTGGGTAAGTGTTTGGCCTGTTAAGTAGAGACATAAACTTCTCCCATATTATTAGTAACATTTTTATTTTTCAACAGTGACACACTTTTCAAAGAAGATTTTAGTCTGACTCAAGTAATCAAAAGATTTCATGAGCTTCAAGGAAAAAGTGAGGATAGCTGTTTAGTTCTGTCCTACCAGTGCAAAGAAGAGGGTGAGTCTTATGTTACTGCAAATTATAAACACATTTATCAGATTCAAAAGGTGCAAAGTCTAAAGAGCACATATTACAGCTACGCTCAGTGTTTGCTTCAAGGTAGATAGAAGTTTTCTATTAAAATGTAATGAGAAGTTTTTATGTTTTTCTCATTCTGACTTGGTTTGGTGGGAAAGCCTCTGTGGTAAGTTCATCACCGTGTTACATCAGTTAAATGGCAGTCCGTGGGAAAAAACTGAGAAAAAAAAAATACATAAATACATGAAGTAGCGCCGAGCTCTACAACAGAATCCCTCCATTTATGTCCTCAACACAGAAAACTCCATCCAAAATGCAGACGATTTACTCACAAGGAAGGCATTTTTCTGACAGTTTAAACCTTTAACTTGTCATTTATTTTCACTGGTCTAATCATAACTATTAGGGATGCACCGATCTGATATTGGTATCAGATATTGGGGTCGATACTGAAAAATTTGCCAGGCTTTCAAATATCAGCTCAGTCGATATTGTGGTTGGGCTGAATACAGTGATGTAGACTAGACTTTACTGGTTGTAGTTGCCCATAAAATGTCATTTGAACTTTTATTTACACACAGTTGTTCTGATAAATAACAGCTACATAAGACAGAACTGATCAAAATGTGGTGTCAGTCTCAGCACCGGTATTGAGTATCAGATACAGATACAAAAAGCTAGAAAAAGCTGGATCGGTGCATCCTTAGTATTGTGCAATGTAAATAATGTAACTCTAATTTAAAATCAGCAGTTTAACCAATCACATGCACTCTAATGTTTCAGAAACCTGTAAATATGGAATACTGGAAGTGGATGACGACTCGTGTGCCATTTGTATGAAAGAGAAGCCCCGTCCAACTGAGACGACGTCTAGAAGAGCAGTAAGTCATGTACAGAGAAAAACATTTAGACAAACATTCAGAATAACTCTACAGTAGACATTTGACAACACTCGATAATCCTAATAAGACCTGTCAAGCTAACACGTTTTGAAGCACAGTATATTACGGAATAAAATATAGATGATAAACAGTAATACTGAAACTATTAAAAATTTATTCTAAAAATATATCCTAAATGTACACTATTATTAAAAGAACACAAGATGCAATATATAAATACCAGAATAACACTTAAGTATTAGTTTTTTAGTTATTTATTCAAACCTTTCCAGCTCAAATCTTAGACAAAATGTGCAGACAAAATGACAAAATATCTCCCCAAATGGCAAGAAATATAAAAAAAAAAGTATTGGATATTGTTCCAGCTTTCATTAGGCCTGTCACAATCGTCACTATATCAGCTCATTGTTCAATAGATGAAAGGTGCAACAATATATTTTCTGGCTCAGTATTTGTCAGTATTTATGTACTATTTCTTTGCAGTAGTCAGGAGATTTTTGTCATTTTTATATCATAACCAAAGATCTGAGCTGTAGAGGCTAGAATATATACGGTAACTTATATGGATAATTACTGCTGTTTATTTGTCGCAGCTCAGGCCATTTAATGATACCGTATATAATTAAAAATAGGTTTACTGAGATTATCCTGCTTCGTGTCAGTAGCATTAAGTTGCTTCAATATTATCATTTATCTCAATACTTCTCTGTAGCGATATATCGTGGCAGGTGTATATTCACAAGTCAGTGCCATGAGCTTAAATCAGCTAACTGTACATCGTTTTGCAGTGTCCTTGTTACTACATGTTTTCAAAGAAGAGCCTGCCTCTATTAGATACTTTTCTTGAGGAAAAGAAGGTAAGAACTTGCATCGTCTTTTAACATCGTTTTAAAAATCGGAACTTAAAATGAGACCTAAACTTTTGTTCTTTTACTGTAGACTGCTCCGATAGAAGAGAAAGACGCACCTGGAATCTTTGTGTCTTGGATAATTTCAAGGTAATGTAAACGTTTCCAGTCACCTGCTTGTCTCCATGTAGATACAGGTTTAATGCCATACCGTGTAACATTCGTGGCAAAGTATTGGCAATAATACACTGCCTGGCCAAAAAAAAAGTTGTGCAAAGCCTTCTCCAGCACATCCCAAAGATTCTCAATGGGGTTAAGGTCTGGACTCTGTGGTGGCTCCATGTGTGAAAATGAGTCTCATGCTCCTGAACCACTCTCACAATTTGAGCCCGATGAATCCTGGCATTGTCTTCTTGGAATATGCCCGTGCCATCAGGGAAGAAAAAATCCATTTATGGAATAACCTGGTCATTCAGTATATTCAGGTGCCAGCTGACCTCATTCTTTGAGCACAGACTGTTGCTGAACCTAGACCTGACTCGTACCTATAGACTCGTACCCATTTGCCTAGTTAAATCCAGGTGGCGACTTTTATTTTTGGCCAGGAAGTGTAATTCCTGGCCAAAAATAAAAGCACGTAGCAAACCCTCCCCCAGACGTCAAGCACGTAGAGAAAATTATCCAATATATCCCACCCGCTAACAGGTCATGGTCATGTTTTTTTCTTGATTGGTGTACAACTTTTGTCTATTTTTTGGGTCACACTTGTACCATTTTTATTAACTAATACTTTAATGTTATGTTTTCACGTGCTTTTTAGGAAGCCAGTGTACGTCTATCCAATCTCTGGCCGTTTTGATGTTGGGAATCTGCCCTCCTACGTCGACTGTGATCTTTACTTCAAAGAAAAACTACAAAATGTCCAATCCTACATGGTCTAAACACATTTTATTCTCAATTATCATATTAATACCCAAAATATGTAATGTATACAAATTATGTTTCATATGATGACATTTTTATAATCATGTTTCTATTTATTAAATTGTTCCTCCTGTTGATTGCAATAAAAGTTTATCCAGTTAAAAGTCTTGTGCACTTGTCCGACGCCTTTTCGTGGTTGTCCTCCATTTTGGCAATACGGGAGCCGAACTGCATGGCTCTTTTGGGCAGGACGGAGGACTGACCCAGGCCCAAGTGTTTAGCAGCACGTCTCAAAAGCAGTTTTTCCCCGACTCCTCGAGGAAGAGACAGATCGGCTTTAGTCCAAACGGGAAGAGAGTTCAGGAAGCTCACCACATCCTCGTCCAAGTATGGGAACCTTTAGGCAGAAATGGTAGAAATAAATGAACAAAAGGTTTATTTTGCTTCTTAATAAAAAACACAGATAAGTTGCTATAATAAGGACACCTGACCAGTAAAAAAGGGTCAAGCAATAGCACTATATCTGTCCTTGAGCAGTTTAAGCACAGTAAAAGCACAGTAAAATACAATAATAACAAAAAGTTCAAACAAAAAAGGGTGACAGAAGTTCAGTTGGTAGAGTGTTTGTTCCCTGAGCCGAAGGTTGGCGGTTTGATTCCCCCTCTTGACAAAAACATTGGTGGAGTGGAGGTGGAAAAGCGCAATATAAAAATGTGATCAGCTCGACAGGTCGGGTCATCAGAAAATGCTTGGAAAGTCCTTCTATGGTGCTATAATTTCAGCATTCATTCATGTGGTTGTATATTATCGTATTGCACATTAAATAATAATAATTATTAACTTTTGCTATGCCTCAATAGCTACTCAAATCATCCTTTGTGAAAATTTCTTTTTTTGTGGTGTGAAATTAGATTTTCACACAAAAACAACAGGATCACTAAATGCAACTTTAAAATGTATCTAAATGTGCAAGTAAGTTAAAGGGACATCCATATCACAACATAAACCTCACCTCAACTACCTACAGGAGTAAGTTTTTCTGTCAAAATGTTTTAAAATGGTAAACAATGAATGGACTGAGCAGTCGAACATTTTGTTTAACATTGGCTAAAAGAAAATACAAAATGTTCGTCTAACCTGGCCTCTTTGCCGTGGTCTCCGATCACTCTGTCGTCTCGGCCCAGGTTCCTGCTGGAGATCCGGTTCAGCTCCATGGACAGTTCCTCCAGAAGTCCCTGAGGTCCGGAGGTCTTAAACCGGACTCTGTGTCTGGAGTATCCCGCCAACTGCTCATCAGCTCCAATCCCTGTCAGAACGATCTATAAAGAGGGAGAATTCATAATGCAAAAAAAAAAAAAGTTATATCCAACAATAGGATCAAACGACATGTATGCTTAAATCTGCTTTTCTGGCGTCTTTCATTTTGTGGTTTGTAGTTTATGCACCAAGGGGAGCTCTTGGATTTGGGGTTTAAGCTTCAGGTCAAAATTTAAAATCATCCTTTTCTCATTTTTATAAAAATACTACTTTTCTGAAAAACTTTGAACAACAGGCTTGATGCCTTACAGTGTGACAATTGTTAAAATGATATTCTTTATGTTGGGACAGTTGCATAATTATTAAACTATCACATTTTTTGATGAATGTGGGAGGGACAGGAGACATCACACACAGGCCGCAGCTAAAATGTCTCACATTAAAAGAGTTACACAAAAAAATATGTAATGTTTGTGATTTGGCTTCTTTACAATTACTGTACAATTTTTTGTGTTTTGACAAAGGTGTAGAAAGGCGTCACACTCCCAAACATCAAGTACCCGTTTACAGAAAAGTGCAGGGTTAGTCAGTTGTATAAAAGGATTGCAAGGAGAAACAAAATTGAGTTGTTTGCAGAGAACATTAAAGCTGAAATCTTAGCATTTTTTTTTTACAACTGCAAACCATGTTGTTTTGATTGCAATTAATATTTCAGTTTTGTGTGTAAATATGAGGATTTGTAAATACAATGGAGTTATACATTGTTATTTTGATATTTGTTACATGACCAGCTAATGCCACATACTGACCTTTGCTTCAGACGTGAATGGCCTCTCCTCACTTCCTTCTCTGATGACCCCTCTTCCTCTCGCAGCAAACCACACGGCACAACCAATACTGTCGTCCAGCACCGTCTCCAGAGGGTAAACCAAGTGACTGATCCTCTCTCTCCTCGTTTCCTGCAGCTCCTCTTGTGTTATATTAATCTCCACAAAATTCCACTTTCTCTTTGAATTTAAAACTTGCAATTCCTCCAAACCAGCTTTCCCAGTGATGCGATCTGGCACATCAAATGGACTAGTAGCTGGTTTCGATTCACAGTTCCCCATATTTGCATTTGGTGTTTTACATTTATGTTTTTTTGACTTGTTCCCAGCTACTTTTGGTATTTTTGGCTCTTGTAGTTTGAAAGCAACATTAAGTAAATCTATAGGTTCGTGCATAGGTATGTGACGGTCAGCCAAAGCAGCTAAAATCATTGAATCTAAACCTCCCGAAAATAGTATCGCAATATTAGCTGCATTTTTATTCAATGACTCAACTTCTTCAATAAAAGGCAATGACTTAACACGCCGTCTTACTGCTTCACTTAAGACATCGATTAGATGATTCACATCGCTTGTTTGGTCATAGCTTGCAAGGAGTTGCGCTAAATCTTTGCTATTCTGATGATTTTTAGATTCCGTTTCATTCTCTTGTAATGTATCTGGCAAAGACCTATTCAGTGGAGTGATTGCTGATGGTATGACGAGCCTTGAGTGGTTTGTAATCGCAGTGCATTCACTATGGACTGTTTCCCATGTAGTGTCATAATTTTCACAATTTTCTGACTTCTTCCAGGGGTATATTTCAAATGTAATACCTTTGATGATTGTCTTTAGGTCAATTTTGTATAGACCAGCGGCCGGGACCTCTTTCCAAGAATTGCCTTTCAAATTATGAGCGGCCACAGAAGACACACTGAATATTTTAACTTCTGAATCAAATTTCCACAACAAACTTCGCCTACCAAAGAAGTCTCGTCCAAACCAGAGGTAGTCTGCAGCTTTCTGGTAATAAATGAACGCCCACGGTCCTTGTATTGAGGAGAAGACATCAAGTACTTCAGATGGGCTGCTGCAAGCTGCTAAATGTTGAGAAAGAATAGTAGTATCGTTTTCATTTGGGGAAACTGGGAGGCCTCCGAATACCTCTCCATTCCACAATAGGACGTTCTCATTGGCGTCTTGAACAGGCTGTGGAGTTAGTGCCCCTCTCATATGAAGAACATGAGCTGAAAATACATATTGGTAACAAGAGCCTGGTCCTTGAATGGTGAGATTATTGCTGCAATTTGGTCCTCGCTTTTTTAATTGTTCATAAACAGTGGCATTTAGTTCAGATGGCGCAGGTGATGAGCTCAGCTGACAAAATATCCCACACATGGTTAAGCTGGACTAGATATCTTGAAGTTCTTTCTTCATGATGTCCAGTTCCTCTATTGAAACACAAAGTCAATGGTTTAAAAGGTTATTATTGCCTTTTTTATAGATTAAATCAGATCTATTTGGCAAGATTTACTTTTCAGAGGTTTTACCCATGCTATAGTCATTTCCCCTTCTCATTTACCCACTCAAAGTTGTATTTGGAGGCATTCATGCATATGTGAACAATCTTTTATTGCTTTTTCCACTCCACTGCTCTGTGCTTACTTCATTTTTCAATTTTATTTTCTGATCTGTGATAAATGTGGGATTTGGCAGTGTTGCCTAGTCATTTTGGTACAATTTTTTTAAAACGGGAGTCACTAGTAAGACGAGCAGCTTAGACATTGATTAGATAATGCACATCGCTTGTTTGGCCATAGCTTGCAAGGAGTTCCGTAGGAGGAGCTGTGTGTCTCTTTGCTGTGATGACGTTTATGGCGACATAAGCTCTCATTGGGGACCACAGTTTTCTAATGCAGAAGTCAGCAGACTTGTTTCTTTTATTAATTTGTTTTAGATGATAATATTACGTTTAAAATGCCCAAATTATAATATAATGACCCACGGGTGTCATAGATTTGAACTATATAGCAGACACATGCACAACAGGTCTGCTTTTACATACTTACTTACTTTTACAAGAGCTAAGAGTCTGCCCTTTGTCCGCAAGGAAAAATATGTTGCTGTTACGTTGCTGGGTGTAAACTTTCTGGAAAAAAAATGACAAAAAAAATCTGTTAACTTCATTATGTAATAAAGCAGTACTAATATTGAAAAGGGCCTACTGTGAAACTTGAACTATAAGTCAAAGGATATAAAAAGAAGTAGGCAATCTAGGCAAATGTATACAAAGAAAGGGCAAATTTTGAAGATTGTATGACATTATTTAAACAACCAAATAATATAAAACTTAACATGTGGGATATAAGAAAGATTTTTGGCTTTGATATACTCTCGCTCAGTGGTGGAAGAAGAAAATAGTATCACGCAAAAAAATTTACTTACGTAAAAGTATGAATGCATCTATTTTTTTTTTTTTTTTTTTTAAAATGTACTTAAAAAGCCAAAAGCATTTCATGCAGATTTTGAGATCTAATAAAGCTTTGTGCTGAATTTTGTTCAACAGAAACAATTGAATCAATCGATTTTTTTTTTTTTTATAAATTTGTTTGTTCAGAGCACGAACGTGTTAATAATAAACCCTGTCAAACTATAATAAAAAAATACTTGATAAAAATGTAGATAATGCAACGTTGGTCGGGAAAACAAATACATTTTCAGCAAAAATGAAACTAACTCACCCTGTAAAACGTTGCAAGTTTTACAGGGTGAGCTAGTTACAGTCAAGATAAGATGAAGAAGAATTAGGTCACAAAACGAAATACAGGTTTACTCGTGGAAGATAAGTGTGGGACAGTGTGATGTTACTGCCAAGTGTTACAAAAAAGTCATTCATCTGGGACAAGCTGCTAGCTCTCGGGCATTTAATTCACTTTAGTATAAATACATGTAATATCCCGTTTTACTCACCCTGCCCTTCTTTAGATTGGACAGCTCATCAACAACTATTTTCTGCTCTTTGATCTGAAATAAACAAGTACACCTTTAGTAGAGCCAAAACAGCAAACGACTACTGCTACTACTGCTAGCTTCCATCATCTCTAATGTGTTTAATAACGCTGCTAATTCCTCATTTCTACCTTCTTATTCATCTCCCCTTCAGTGCACTCAGGCCTTCGTCGTTATCGTCGGTACTTTTTGACATTTTGTTGAAAAATAAAGTAAAACGGAGCACTAGTCACTGCTGTGTAGCTTTCTGGTAGCTATTAGCATCACATGTTTTGACGTGACTGCGGAGAAAAGCACTTCCGGGTTCATTTGCGAACGTCACGGTTCCGCCCTCTTCCGGACAAATTACGAAGTGCAACATCAATGCCAACTGATAAATGTATTTTGATGCCTTTGCCTTAATTTAATACCTTGTAAAAAATCTGAATATAATTTTTAAAAATCTATAATCTATAAACCTGCAGTTTTCAACCTATTTAAAACATTAAGAATCTTCCATATTCATTCTTCATAATGATTTACTAATGCTGCAAGAGTAAACCATGGCACAGTCGTTGGTACCCTGCAGTGCATAGGTGCCTGTCGAGCATGTTTTTTGTTTGTTTGTTTTTTCCCATGGACAAATTTCAAGATAGGTTTATTTGTCCTGAAGGAAAATCTTGTTTTGGACACAAATATACATAATATACATAAAGAAAACATAGACAATAAACTACATGTAAGTGCAGAACATCACTCCCCAGCCTAGACCATATCTACTCCAACCTGAAGTTAGAACAGGTTATTTCACATGGTTGACTGTTCTGAGTGCTGAGTAAAAGGCTAAAATGACTCCAATGTTGACCTTCCCTTAGTCATATGTATTCATATAAAATGGTGGAAGAACTACTCGGTTTTGTTACTTAAGTAAAAGTACAGATACTGGAGCAAAAAAAAAAACAAAAAAAAATACTGAAGTAAAAGTATCACATAAAAAAACATAAAATATTAAAGTACCTGTTTAAAATATACTTAAAAGAAAAAGTAAATGCACATATTTTGAGGAAATACGAAGCCTAAAATGTATCGATTATGGTTTGTGCTGATTTTTTTTCAACAGAAGCAACTGAATCAAACATTTTTTCTAGCTGTTTTTATCAGTATATTTTTGTTTGCTCAAACTGTGAGCCTGAACCCCTCAGCCTTTTCAGCAGGTCTCAAACAATAATGAAAAATACTTATACTTTTCAGTCAAATATGTAGCGAAGCAGAAAGTACAGATACTGCTCTCAAATGTAGTAAAGTGAAAGTAAAGAGTGTCCAGTTTAAAAATAAGTAAAGTATAGCTAGCTTAAATGTGTACTTAAGTGTAGTACTTCACTACTTTTACTTTGTTACATTCCACCACTGCTCATACACATGATATGGTGCACTGCAATGGGCTAAACTGACACTGACACTGCCAAATATGAAAATCTGCAACAATCCAGCATGTTTTCACCATGGACAGATTTCAAGATAGTTTTATTTGTCCTGAAGAGAAACAAACATAAAACATAGACCGCTTAAGTGCACAATATACCTTCCCATAGCAGCTTCACTCTGGTCTGAATGCGGGACAGGTCATTCCACATGTTTGACTACTTCTGATTGTGTAATGGTCTAAGATGACCCAAGAGTTGACCTAAATGTTGACATGTGTCCAGGTGTGTTTGATCACGTGATGTTCAGCTCTCTCGTCTCTTCTCTCCTGTTTGTTCTGGCCTCTCGTGCACTGAAACTGAAGCGGCATCGATCGCAAACAGCTGTCCTATGTTTACTATGTCATTCCCTGGAAAATGGACATGTAATTTTGGGAAATGTAATCAGAAAACAGAAATCAGTGAACTGTGCTATTTATGACGCAAGGGTTTGTGAAAAATGCACAATGAAAGTGAATAAAAGTGACATTTTAATCTTAAGGGCCCTGTACCCGATTTTCTCTCATGTATTTGAACAAACTTTATCTTAGCTCAGTACAGATATATTGTATAAGCAGCTCTTGAGGTCAAAATGTGCATCTAATTTTAAATAGGTTAACTGTCCAAATATCAGGAAGTGCACGTTAGCATGCTACTTGTTGTTAGCTTTACATTACATTAAAACTCTGCACTGTTCTCTGAGAGTCTCTAAAATCACTGCACGCTTCATCCTCAGTCCAAGCTGATCATTAAACTCAGTAAATGATTAGGTCAAGGTCAAATTTATTAATGCAGCACATTTATAACAACCAATCAATCAATAAGTCAATCAATCTGTATCACTTTGTCCCTAAGGGTTAATTTAAGCACATTGAGCAGTAAAATGCACTAATAACAGAAAGATCAAACAAACATCTCCGTGCAGCTCAACAGGTACGGTTATCAGATCCAGTGTCAGAGCGCTTTGAGAAAAGTAACAGCCCTCAAGACAAAAGTGCCCCTGAGGTCATCAAGGGAGGAGCCAGGTGAAGCCAAGCCAGGTGAAGCCCGCCAGGTGAAGCCAAGCCAGGTGAAGCCCGGCCGGGTGGAGTCCGGCCAGGTGAAGTCCAGCCAGGTGAAGCCAAGCCAGGTGAAGCCAAGCCAGGTGAAGCCCAGCCAGGTGAAGCCCAGCCAGGTGAAGCCCAACCAGGTGAAGCCCGGCCAGGTGAAGCCCGGCCAGGTGAAGCCCGGCCAGGTGAAGCCCGGCCGGGTGGAGTCCGGCCAGGTGAAGTCTAGCAAGGTGAAGCCATGCCAGGTGAAGCCATGCCAGGTGAAGCCCGCCGGGTGGAGCCCGGCCAGGTGAAGTCTAGCAAGGTGAAGCCATGCCAGGTGAAGCCATGCCAGGTGAAGCCATGCCAGGTGAAGCCCAGGCCAGGTGGAGCCCGGCCAGGTGAAGCCCGGCCAGGTGAAGCCATGCCAGGTGAAGCCAGGCCAGGTGAAGCCCGGCCGGGTGAAGCCCGGCCAGGAGGCCAGGTGAAGCCCAGACCAGGTGACTCTCAGGCCAGGTGAAGACTATTAGTTGTTTCGGTAGCACATCAGAGATCCGTTGAGCTGGTTAGCATAGCAGCAATTAGTCTGTAGTACATCAGAGATAGCTGGTTAGCATAGCAGCTCCATTCAGGATCGCCATGGATACAGGAAAAACTGCTCAAATCACACAATCCAATAGTCCTTAAAGTCCATCCTTTAAACTGCATATACTGCACTTCTTAGTCAAGTCCCAAAATGTGAAGTTAAAAATGTAAGATCAAATTTCAGTTCAGTTTTAAATGTGCTGCCAGTCAGCCACAAGAGCAGCCAGTCACTACCATGGCAACCATGTCATGAAAGAAACAGAAAATTATAGAGTTACACAGTTGGCTTGCTCTGGATGGCTTATAAACATTCTTTTATCTTCACTTCTGAGTTTACATTCTAGTGTGACGACATTCATATATTTTATTTTAAAGTTCTATGTCTGATGCCTGATCACTCTTTATCCCTTAAGTACACTGCCTATGCTGGTGCCACCTTGTATTTTAAATTGAATAGGCAAATTAAATCACTCCACAACCCAGAATGTAGAATAGGCAAGGCAAGCTTATTTGTATAGCACAATTCGTACACAAAGTAATTCAAAGTGCTTTACAGAATAAGAAAGACATCAACATTACACAAATCGAAACATAAATTATCCCAAATAATCGTCATAAAATTTACATTAAAAGAGAAAAGTGCAGAATAAAAACCTTTCAGTCATATGCACAGCTTTGAGTTGATATATGAACAGTTTTGAGCCTGGATTTAAACATTGTCAAAGCTGAGGCCTGTCTCACATCTTTAGGTAGATTGTTCCAGGTTTTAGCTGCATAAAACTGAAACAATGATTCTTCATCTTTAGTCCTGACTCTGGCACCAGCAGGAGGCTGGTCCCTGAAGTCCTCAGAGTGTGAGATGGTTCATGTGGCTCTAACATGTGGGAGATGTTCTTTGGTGCTGGTCCATGGAGAGACTTGTTCACACAGAGCTGCTTTAAAGTCTATTCTCTGAGCCACAGGAGCCACAGACCTGAGCACAGGACACATGTGTGAAGTACTTTCTGGTTCTAGTCAGGACCCGAGCAGCAGTGTTCTGGATGTACTGTTCTGTCTTAAGGCTCGTTTGGAGAGGCCAGTGAGCAGGACGTTACAGTCGTCTAACCTACTGGAGACAAATGGATGGATAAGTCTCGTTTAAGTAAACCTTTGATTACACAGATTACACCAAATCTAACCCAGTTTAAAAATAATAATAATTGTAACATAACATAACATTTTGCTCTAACTTAACTAGGATATAATACAACTAAACATTGCAACAAATTTGAACAACAACATTATAGTCCACCTCCTCTGAATTCCTCCCTGTACTGTATTTTCCTCCCTCTGCTTTAACACTCCCCCGTTTCAAACAGAACAAGACTTTAACTGCAACAGATACCTCCATTTTGGAAAATAAAATGCCTAAAAGTATTTTTCTTCTTTATATTTATTCTGTCATCATCTTCTACACATATTATCACTGAATCTAATAAGTAGTGGACTTTATCAAGGAGGGATGGAATAATATTTTGATAGTAGTAAAATACATTTGGCTTTTTAAAACATTTCTGTACAAAGAGTAAACTGCAGGTCTCTGATCACTTTTTAAATGGCACTTATCTCATATTTTTGCAATTGAACCAGTGTGACATGACGTCCCTATTGACCCGGGACAGCCCTGTGTCCCCTGTTTCAGCATCTGCAAAATGTCCAGAATGCTGCGACTCGTCTGCTCACAAAAAGACGAGAGCACATCACGCCTGTGCTGTGCAGTTTCATATCGGGTGACATTTAAAATGTTACTGATTGTCTTTAAATATCTGCATTCTATGCGTCCTCTATATTTGGGAGAGCTACTGAAGCCCAACACTCCTCCCAGAGCCCTGAGGTCAGAGGTCAGCTGACCAGCTCCTGCTGCTGTGCCCAGGGCCAAGCTCAAAACCAGAGGACACAGAGTCTTTTTTTGTGGCCGCACCCAGACTATGGAACAGCCCCCCTCCCCCTGTCAGACCCTCTCAGTCTATAACGCAGTTTAAGACCAGACTAAAAACCGACCTCTTCTCAGTGGCATTTGTCTGTAACTAGACAGGATATCTTGGTGTTTTATTGTTTCATTGCCTATGTGTCGTATTTTATGTATATCTGTTTTTGTTTGTTGCTGTTTATGTGAAACACTTTGGGCAGATTAAGTTGTATTTTAAATGTGCTATATAAATAAAATTTTATTGAATTGAAGTCATCCAAACCCAGTGATTTGTCCCAGTTTTATATAACTAATGTCCCAGCTGTTCCCATTTTTGATCAATTTGATACCTGCCAACAGTAAAGAAGGGAATATATTGTTATTTATTTAGCTAAAATACAGAAAATGTTAAATGAAAATGAGCTTTAGGCCAAAAAAATGCAGGTTACTCGCTCTTTTCACATTTTTATTTATACCAACCATCCCAACTAAGCGTGTCCCAATTTTGAATTTTGAAAATCTAGTCACCCCAGATGACAAAAGACTTGTGTGGGCCTTTTAGATCAGACAGTGGCATTATAAAGCACAGGTCTACACACAAAACGCACAAACAGCTTACAGTAGCACTATTATTACTACTTCTAAACTACTACTACTACTATTACTGGATATAGATGTCATTAGATGGTTAGACAAATCATGTGTCATATTGTGGTTTGTCTGTCCAAGCTCGGACTTCTTGTCAGGTCCTAACAGTGACAACAACAACCTGTGTTTACCAGCTAAAGGCTATATTTGTAACTTCCAGGACAAAAATATGCGAATGAGCAAGCTCCAGCGGCCTTAAAGCGTGCACGTTCACAAACCAATGGGATATAAGGGGAGTGAAGGGCGCCTTAGAAGCTAAATTATCTCAATACGTTGGATCATTTTGCAGTTTTTTACACAACAGAGCGATAAGCCAGTGGTTCTTTGTGCCAATACAATGTTTTGGAGAAGGTTTTATTGGAGGTTGGGCAACTAACTAAATATAGGATTTGAGGTTAACCATTATCTTCTGCTCCCTATTGCAATTCTGTGGTTCAATCTGAAATGGCCAGAGAAAAATATTGCAAAAACATGATGCTGACAAAAACAATCGTGAATTATACAGGATTAGCGAACAATATTAACACCGTCCTGAAGTGTATTTGCATTTAGACATGTTCATAATTCAGCAGATTGTTACATTTACAAAACACAGTGCATACACCAGATGCCCTTCCTTTTACAGCCCCCCGCACTGTAACAGGAGGAGGTAATGCGCGTCAGGTGTCTTGCCCATGGACACAGAGTTGGCATGTCACTCTCACTGTGTAGCCGTGCATGTCACTGTACACACACTCTACACAACTTTTCTGGTGGAGGGTCTGCACCTGATTGGCTCCATAAAAACGTTATTGCATCACCTGGAATGTTCCACGGACGTATCCACCTTGCAGTTTTGTCAAGTGTTGAAAATAAATTAGAAAAAAACATGCTTTTTTTTTTTTTTTTTACTGTGAACAAACTCATCTTTTCACAGATCTGACCTGTAACTTGACCTTATGAAGATAGATAAGAAAAAAACCTATATATACATGTAAAAATTTAAATATCCTTCTCATATCCAGTACTTCCTAAATGTTGCACTTTTCAGCATCACTTTTGCAAATTCCTGATATACTATACTGCAATATGAACTTGTTTTTGGGATCACTATGACCACTGTGGCTTTGCGGCGTGATTTCAGCCAAAGTTCATGGATTATTTTGTGTTATTTGAGGTGAACTTTAGGACGATTGAGCAACTGTATAATAATGCTGATCTGGTCATTTTTTACAACATTTTATAGCAGTGAGCACGGCTGGGAAAGTAGATCAGACTTTTGTTTTGGGTGTGACAAACTGAAATATCAAGTTGCAATCATAATAATATTTGAATTTAAAGGCGCACTAACTTTTCTCGCGCCTGTCTCCATGGAGGTATTATTGCTTTGCTTGGAATGTTCCACGGTATGCTATTAAACGTCTTGTATTTATTCAATTACAGATGTTTAATTGCAAAAAAGAAGTACGTGTATACCTCCCTTTGAGTACGGGTTCCACTGGTGTTGTTCACACATGCCTTCACATGTTTCAGATGCCTTCCGCTTCCTTCTTCAGAGGGGTCATGCGATGTCACGCTGACGGTGTGAACAGGGGCAGACCAGCACAGGTTTTGGTGCATTCTCCTTCTCGCTGTTAAGAAGAACTCAGATTTGAGATTAAAGCTGGAAGACCAAAAATGAACGTCTTTGCAGTGTAACTTAGCCAGCTGCTTGTCGCCATGGAAATAGATATGTTTAAAGTTATTCATGCATTTGGTGGACTCTCTTGAAAAGTTACATAGTGTACCTTTAAATAAGAGTAAATAATGCCGAGAGCCAGGTTCGGAGAGTGTTGATTGTGTTGATGAATCCTAGTTAACTGCAGTCACTCCACAGAAGAGCCCTGTGCATTAGTTTACAATAGACATGCGGTTTAAAGGCTATAATCAGAACATATGCTCCGTGTCTCTTAGGTTTAACTTTAGAGAACGTCATGACGCAACTAAATGCACAAGGTTATTTAAGCACACGGAGAAGTGAAATACAATAATAACAGAAAAGCTCAAACAAAAGTCTCAAAAAGGTCAAGAGGTCATCAGAGCCTGTGTTATTGTTACCTGCCCAACCTGAACCACAACTTTGACAAAACTTTGCAAAGAAGAGAGGGTCTGAAACTATATCCATATTGAATTACGAGTCGATATATTTTTGGTTTATTTAGTGACTGTGGCCAGGTCCTTTCTCTTGTCAGTGTCAGCAGTAGTATGGACTTTGTTTATTTAGTATTTTTTTGTCATTTCAGAATACCTTGTCAAGATTTGTGCATTCTTACATATTTCTAATCCAAACTAGTGGACGAAAAGGATTGAAATGAACTTGATACAGCATGAATACAGCACTTTTCCTCCTTCAAGCCTTTACATCAAGACACCACTCACCCATTGACACACACATTCATACACCAGTGTACACAGGCACCGGGGGGGAGGTGGGTTAAGTGTCTTGCCCAAGGACACAACAGCGGCATGCATCTGTGAACGCAGGATTCAAACTTTTATTAATAGACTTATAGAGTAGCATGAACAAAGACTGAACTCATTCTTTATAAATTAATAGAGTCTTTGTTCACACTTTGGTTGTAATTATAAAGTGATCCAAAAATTCCATTTAATATTTGTCACTACTAAGCCAAGTTCAAGTTTTGGCCTTGAGCAAACAAAAATAAATTAAATTAAGAAACTGATTCATATTGCTGCTGTTGACAGTCAGTTTTAAGCAATCACTACATTTACATTTTAACAACACTTGTGTGAAATACTTTTACTTTTTACTCTTTAAGTACATTTTTAAACAGCTACTTAAACACTTTTATTTAAGTAGATTTTTTCATGGAATACTGTTACCCGAGTAACTTTTTACCTCTGTATCTGTACTTTTACTTAAGTAACAAAACAGAGTACTTCATCCACCACTGCATGTGTTCGACTCTGTTTATTGGACCTGCTTCTCTGGACGTGGGCACAGGAGTTCATGGGATGTAATTATAGCCTGCTTTGTTGACACAGTTAGACAAATGCAAGTCATCCAAACTTTGAAATACAATCATCGCAACTTAAGTAGCAGGGATGATATTAATGTGGTAACTGAGTGTACGTGGTCTAGACATCCACAAAAGTTGACAATACTGGGATTTTGTGCTTGTTTTGAATGTAGCACGTCTAACATGTCTTCTCCGAATCCACTGATACCGGAACATTTAATACCAGATCACATGACTGCGTAAGACTGAGGACGAGCCGCACCAAAACTGAGACGAGATAGAGGATTTTAGCTGTTTTACTTCACAAAAATGGAGTAAACTACAAGGACGAGGAAAATGGGATACGCCGGTGACACAATCGCAATTAAATAATGTGGTGATGAACTTTTATACACACACCTGCTCATGTTTTTAATGTGACTCATATACTTTTTGTTTTGTTTGTATTGTATTATGAACAGGACACCCATGAAAAACAGGGCCCGGGTGCTGTAACTAGGTCTGCCTCTATAAATAAAGATGAAGACAGGATGAAAAATAAATGTTTAGGAGCAGTAACCAGTGACCTACTGTGTTTGACTTTTATCACTACTATCCTGTAGTGTAAATATGTAAGTATGAAACAAATGATAGTATTATACAAGTAATATTAGACGGCTTGGGTGTTTTTTTTGTCCTGGGGGTGATGTACAAACTGGACTGTATTTTGTTGCGCCATGAAGTAATCAACAAAATAAGCAAGTTTTAAAGGTCCTATATTAGTTTTTTTTTTTTTTTTCCATCACAAACAGACCTGGAGTTGTGTTTTGTTTCATTCACACATTTGACTCACAAACCCTGCATATTTAGGCTGAGATCTTCTCTCAAACAGAAAACACTCTGTTCCACCTTGTGATGTCATCATGTGGTAATACAGGAAGTGCTCCACTGTGTTTTCAAACTTCATACACCTTCACTAGAATCATTTCGATAATTTCACCCCTGGAATTGCCAATCTCTACTGAACAAAAGGTAAATGGTAGTTGTTAATTTGAAAACCTCCACTTCATGACATCACAAGGTGGAACAAAGGATGTAGAATTTTGGAAATGTAGACAGACTAATAATAAAGGGTTACTCAAATGTGTGAATGAAACAAAACACAACTCCAGGTATGTTTTTGAGAAGGTAACAACATTATAACATGGCTTAAAGCTCACAAGAGTCCAATTCAGATTAATAACGAAGGCTACAGTCTTCCGATGGCTTAATCTAAACACAAGGATGCATAAGATTAGGGTGACCAGGCGTCCCTATTTACCCAGGGCAGTCCTGTGTCCCCTGTCCCACCAAATTTATCCAAAACCATTGATTTGTCACAGTTTTATACAAGAAATATCTCAAGTGTCCCTGGTTTTGATCAATTTGATCCCTGCCAACAGTGAAAGGAGAAATATATTGTAATTTGTTTAGCTATAATACAAAAAACCATGCACAAAAATGAGCATAAGGCAAAAAAAATGCACCGACAGAAGTCCCTCAGATTATGACAGACCCACAAGTGTCCCGAGAATGGACAATGTTATGCTCTTTTCACATTTTTATTTTGAATTTTGAAAATCTGGTCACCCTACATAATGTACCCTACCTTACAATAACACTCCTTTTTGCTTGTTATGCTTCTTGCTTCTGAATATGTCGAAAAAAGGTCATATAAGGCCATTTCTATATACGTAATTAATTGTTATAATCATTGTTATTACATGTATTACAGCTAAAGCCCTATAATGTACTTGCATTTTGCCATAGTGGACTAGTTATGTACCACAGTGAAAATGAGATTAGTACAATATTGAGCAATAATAACCAAAATGCCTGACTACACATACTAATCTCACAATTTATCAGTTTAATTTCAAAATAAAACTTGAATTGTATGTTTTATTTTACTTTATTAGCACCGGATGTGCTTTTTGGCTAGTTTATTTTGGGAAATCCGTCGCTAAACAAGGTATTTTTAGCCTTAAATTTATAACAAACGCGGATCTGAATTGGCTTAACGCCTTTCTCACCACTGTAAACCATATTACTCACACTCCCACTAACAATTGTGCATTTCTAGCCCTAAAGTAGCTCATAAATGCGGTTCTTTTCGTCTTTTCTGAGCGCGCTTTGGGGGCGGGGCCATGACAGTGACATCATGTAAATAAAGGGGCGGTCACGTGACGTCGCGCGAGTATATCCGCGGCAGGACGTAAACACGCAAGAGACGCACAGAGACGCACAGAGCATCTGGATGGTCGGTCCTAGCCTTTCTCTCCGGCGCCTAACTAACCTGTAGTCTTTTATTTTTATTTCTTTCCAACTTCAGCTACAGTGTTAGCTAAGTTTGGAGAGGAGAAAAGAGAGGATTTGCGCGTTTTGTTTTGTTTTGCTTTGTTTTTTTCTCGCGTTGCCGTTTGCAGGATCAGGGTCTGGCAGCGTCAGTCGACCCCCTTCTATTACAAAAGAAGAGAGATAACCCAGAAAGAAGAAGAAAAAAATCATTATTAGCCTAGATATTTCAGGATATTTCAGATCTAAAATGGATAACACCGGACCAAAGAAGACTTGTTGTGGTAGGGCACCGTACATTGCATGGGGAATCTGTAACCAAGGGATACAGCAATAGGTATATGACATAATTCACATTTTTCATCGATTATATGTTTTGCAGAAGCTGTCCGGGACTTCTTTACCTCAGCCAAATTCCTGATTTACATGGGGCATGCACTGTCAACATGGGTAAGTGTAACTACAAGCTATTATTACCACATTATTGTCTGAAAAAACATGATTACTTCGTGTATCTGTATCGCCTTAAGCTGCAGTCTGTGTTTTTAAAGTCTCAAACAAAACGTTACCCGTTATTGTCATGTTACAAACTGTTATTAGGGTTATATTGTAACCTGTATAATGTAGTTAGTTTATAGGTACTATATTCATTCACAGGATATTTATATTTCTTAACAGTGAGGTTAAGTTAGGAGGATAAGTAAGTGTGATCTAAGCAGTGTCAAGATTGTCTTTTACACCTTGAAACAAAACCAGGTCTTATTTATTTATGAATTTGCTGTAATCACTTCATGTTGAATTAGTAATTGTTAAATCTACACCGTCATTTTTTAAGAGGTTAAATAAAAAAATAGATAAGTAAATAAATAGATAAATAATTAAATAGATAGATACATAAATACATAAATAAACAAATAGTCTTTTGATCCCCAGGGCGACCGCATGTGGAACTTTGCAGTGGCCGTCTTCTTGGTGGAGCTGTATGGAAACAGTTTGTTGCTCACAGCGGTCTATGGACTCGTGGTGGCCGGCTCTGTCCTGCTTCTTGGGGCCATTATCGGGGACTGGGTCGACAGGAATCCAAGACTTAAAGGTAAAGTCTGAGCACAACTTTTATGAAACGATTATGAAAGTTTTAACTGTACATTTGTATGAGGACCATATCATTTTTATAATGATAAATAACTTCTTACAAGAAATTGCATAATCTCAGAGCCCTTGGTACTATAGACTTATGTGCATAAAGACTGCAAAATATAATTTACTGGTAATGGCATACCACTTGCAACCAACATTGTCTGGAAATTGACTAAACTGAAACAATGCTATTTGTCATTAGTAGAATCTTTAAAACAGAGCAGTTTAAAGTTGAAAGTCACAGTCTTCCAGTGGTGGAAGAAGTACTCTGTTTTGTTACTTAAGTAAAAGTACAGATACTGTAGCAAAAAAATATTCATGTAAAAGTAAAAGTATCACATGAAAAAATCTACTGAAGTAAAAGTATTAAACTCTCTGTTAATGTACTTTAACACTAAAAAGTAAATGTATTTTGCACAAATTTTGAGATGTAATAAAGGCTTTTCAGCAGGTCTCAAACTATAATAAAAAATAATATTACTTTTCAGTCCTGTTCAAAAAAGTGAAGTAAAAGTAAAAAGTATCCACTTTGAAATGTCGAGTACAGATACTTGTACTTAAGTTCAGTACTTTACTACTTTTACTTTGCTCTGTTCGACACTGCAATCTTCCATTGCTTTTTAAAAACATTTTAGTACTGCTTCATTCAGTGCACAAATCACAAAGCAAGAACATCTCCATAGAGACGCCATAAAAGTTACATAGCACATCTTTAAGTGGCAAATTCTGCAATAGAACTGTCCTCCAACCCAGTTTAAACTATAGTGATTCTCTAATGTGGTGTCGCCATGTTATTCCTCACCGTATTCCTGGGTTTCAAGTCAAGGAGAAAAACATGTTTTTTGGCTGTGGCAACATTTATTATACCAAATTTTATGTAATTCAAAATGTTATACCTTTTGAATAAAAGTTAGTCCTCACAAACTCTTTCAAATCAGGAAGGTATCATTTGCTTGAAACACAATCTATTCCCCCTGTTGTCACCTTTTGCCCCTATTGCCCTTGTTATAATGTGTACTTCATGCTGTTTCTGCAGTGGCCCAGACTTCGCTCATTGTTCAGAACAGTTGTGTGATCGCGTGTGGGGTCCTCCTCATGGTCGTGTTTCAGTTCAAAGAGCAGCTCAGTGTCATGTACAATGGATGGATTCTGGTAAGATCCCCTTTACTATGTCTGCACTAAGCATAGTGCTATAGATTATGTCCATACTTGTCCTGGTTTGGCCCTGTTCTTGTCGGGTTAAGTTCGAGGATTAGCCCTAGAGTGCATTCACATTTGCAGATTCACCACAAAATTGGAGCTATTGGGATTAACTGGAACTAAACCAGGACTAGACCAGGACCAAACCAAGTCTACGTCAGGACAAAACTGGGCTCAAACTAGGGATAAACGAGTGTGAATGCCACTATAGTGTAGTTAAGTGATGATGGGTCCAACTAGCTAATTCACAGCTTTCATATCTTTATTTTTGTTTTTAAAATAACAGCTCACGTAACAGCTCTATTATGAGAATGTGTTTTTGCATGTATTAAAATAGTTTTGAGGTCAGATTGATAATAAAGAGTTATTATCAGCACATTTGTACTTGTGAACCCTATCAGATGGTAAGTACTGTATGTGGCTTTCGACTTTACGCTAACCACAACAACTAACGGTGCTAAATTTGTACTAGATAAACCACGACCAATAAAACTAGGACTAATCCAGGCATGAACTCGGACTAAACAAAACCAAACCAGGTACTAAACTGGGACTAAATGGTCTGCAACTAGGCCTAACCCAGGACTAAACCAATACTAGTCTAAACTAGAATAAGGAGAGTAAAACTTACCTAAATATATGGTTGCATCTGCAGCACAACCTAAAACAAACCTATTCAAATTCTCATTCTAGGACAGTATTCTGCTGGGTTAACACTATATTAACATAGATCCTGTCTTGTAACCATAATGTTTGCTAATTGAAAAATGTGTTGACAGTAGCACATATAATATGGTTTTGGGGTCAGGTCATGTTGAAGATCTATAAATGTGAATTGTAAATACTTTGACCTCAATACTAGAGCAGCAATACATTAACTGGCATGAACCTTGCTGGTATTTTATTGATACACAAAAGGAGTGTCCTCACCTCTTGGATTATAAAAGACTTACTTAAATTGCTCTGTAGCTTAAACTTATTTAATTATATTGCTTAAATGTTAGTTTCCTAGCAACATAAAAGATAAACTTGAATGTGAAGGCCTTTTATGGAGAGGTGCAATCTGAGTGTTTGTTCACTGATCCGAAGGTTGGCGGTTCGAATCCCACTCTCGACGTAAATATCATAGTTAGAGCGGTCAGATCCGTTGACCCACAGGTTGGCGGTGCGATTCCAGCTCTCACAGATGAATGCTGCCGTTGTGTCCTTGGTCACCCCCCTCACCTCCAGTGTCTGTGTACACTGGTGTATGAATGAGTGTGTGAATGTGTGAGTGATTCTTTGATGTAAAGTGCTTGGAGTCTTGAAGATGGAAAAGTGCTATATAAAAATGTTACCATAAAATAATCCTAGATCTTGAATAAACTAGAATAAAAATAGGACTTAACCAAGAGCCAGATCTAAACCAAGACTAAACAAAAAAAAAAAAGAAACCCAGACTATTAAAAAAAAAAAAATAAATAATAATAATAATGATAATAATAATAATAATAATAATAATAATAATAATAATAATAATTTACTGAACAAAGATTCTTCTGGTAGTAAAGGATCCATATTAAACTATTCTTTGATCTATGTTATAATGTTGTTTCCTCATCACAAACAGACCTGGAGTTAGGGTTAGGGTTAGGGTTAGGTTAGTTTTTTTTTTGTTTGTTTGTTTTTTCATTCACACATGTTTAACACACAAACCCTGCATTTCTGGAATTTCTACTAAACAAAAGGTAAAAGGTCACTGTTAACTTGAAAACTACAGCGTCATGACATCACAAAGTGGAACAGAGCATTTTGAGCTTTGGAAATAGACAGACATTAATAATAAAGGGTTAGTGAAACATGTGTGAATAAAACGAAAGACAACACCAGGTATATTTTTGTGCAGGTAACAGCATTAGAACATAATTTACAGCTCACAAGAGTCAGTTGTGTGTAATATAGGACCTTTAAAGATACATTTTCAACCAGACTATGCCATACTCAAGTGCGAGTAGTTATACCTTTGTTGTAGCCTATATTATCTCTGCATTCTTCTAGTTGTCTCTTTACACTACATATAATATTTGTTATTTGTAGAATTTGCCTGCATTGCTTAGACGCTGGTGTTTTTGCTTACAAACAAATGCAGTATGTCCACAATTGAACAAAATGGCCTCTCCTCTAAAGCAGCCAGACAATATCATTCAGTGGCAGAAGAAGTACTCAATTTTATCACATGAAAAAATATACTTAAGTAAAAGTATTAAAGTACCAGTTTAAAGTGTACTTAAAGAGGAAAAAAGTATATTTTGAGGTCTTACAAGCTTCAAATGTAGTGAGTTTGACAAAGATTGGTGCTGAATTTTGCTCAACATAAACAACTGAATGACTTGTTTTTTCTGTCTGTTTTTATGTTTGTTATTCAGTTCAAAAGTGCAGCGGAGTAGGACGTACAGATACCTGCTTTCAAAAGTAGTGAAGTAAAAGTAAAAAGTATCCACTTAAAAATCTACTTAAGTAAAGTACAGATACCCAAAATGTTTACTTACAGTACTTTACTACTTTTACATTGTTATGTTCCACCTCTTGTATTATTACATATCAGGATGTTTAGATGCATAGCAATAGCCAGGCATGTGCTCCTTGCCTTACACAAAGAAAAACATATGGTGTGCACATTTAGACTAGGAAGTTGTTGATTTAATGATCTTAAGCCAGGATTAACTGTTGTCCAAAGGGAGTGTGTATACTTGTTTAAACAACACATCAAATTTGGTTCTAAACTTGGACTAAACCAACATTTTAACTAGGGGTGCACCTAACAATTATTTTAGTCGACTAGTTAGTACTATTGTCATAATACAAAAATTTCAAACTTGATTTTGATTCTAAGGAATAGTCTTGCAACTCAATCCCAATTCCAATACCACAATGATAATAAAACTTTTCTCTTTCTTTAGACAATAGAATGTGATTTTCAACATTAAATTGTAGTACTTTCTTTTCTATTCCCATGTATCTTGTATGTGTGTAATCCCTCAGTCATCCAGGGAGGTTCATAGTGGTCCATGGGTGTACACTAGTCTATGTGTCTTATACTTGTTCTGATACAGCTCATGATCAGTCTAAAGATATTCAAAGGTTCATTTATGTCCTGTCAGTGGGACTTTTTCAATATCAATATCTGCTCAAATGAGTGTCTAGTTTCAGTACTAGTTTCAGTATCGATTAATATCAGATTTTCAGTACTTTGAAATCAGAAGTAGTTTATTCTTTGTTTTGACATTTTGATTTAATAATGTCACTGTCTTTGTTATAAAAACTCCTTTGGCACGTGTGTTAGAGTCTGTATAGTGTAGTTAACAACTCTCAAAATACAATTATGAATATATATTTAGACGATAAGTCACAGTTATTGCGATTAGTTGTTGCAGCTTTACCCAGAACTAAACCTGGACTCGACCAGAGCTAGAACAGAACCAAAGCAGGACTTCAGCCGGACAACGCTAGCCAACTTCTCTTATCATTATTGTGTTTCATGGGCTTGTTTACGCGGGAGCTATGCATCTTTAAACTGTAATCTGCCCCTGACCAACCCTCAAGGCTAAATAAACACTACACATATATTTGCATTCAGGCCATGTAGTTTGTGAAGAGAGCAGACTGGGTGAAACACAATAGGCTTTCTGTATTGTAACAATCCCACTACATTTCGAGGGTCAAGGGAACAAGGGTAATTCTGCAAACTTTACAGAATAAGACCAAGAGGAAAATGATTTCAACATACTTTGGCAAAATCTAAAAGTGAAAAAAAAAAAAAAGTTGGTTCTAACTTTATTGTAATGGAAGTTAATTATGCCAACAACAACATACAATGAATGGTTCAGACTTCTACTATAAATACTTGATTAGAGATTATAGAAATTACCAAAATGAATAACTCTATAATAACATAACCTTTTAATGGAATGTTTTTCTACTGTTTTGTTTAACTCATGTGTTGTCCTATATGTCAGAATAGGTGTACTAGTTCAGTTGTATAACTTCAAAATATTGAATGCTTATCTGTTAGTATAGGGGGCCTTCGTACTTGCACAAACACTTTATCAAAATTGGGACTAAAATAGAACTAGACCAGGACTAAACCAGGACTAGAACAGGACCAAACCAAGTCTACATCAGGACTAAACTGAGCCCAAATCAGTGGATGTGAATGCACCTTTTCTTTGCACTTCAAGTCAATATTTAGTAAAACAATAGAGAGCCATAGAGATTTTTCAAAATGATCAAATATTACATTTCGAAATGTTAGTTTTAGTTTATTTCCTCAACCCGACACTTAAATTCACTTTTGATCAGAGCTGATGTGTGATAGTTGTGAAAGGTTTTGAGAGTAGATTGTAATGAAATTGGAGATGGTATGTTCTTAGTCTGTGTCAGCAGCAGCAAAGTCACATGAGCCACAAACCAACCAGGCCAGTTTAAAAGCATTCACAGGATTAGGACAGAACAGGAGGGCAAAAGCTACAGTGTTTCATTTAGTGCGTGTAAACTGTTATGGAGTTTGATTGATTTTGTTGAATTTGTAATACCATTAGATTATATTTGAATTCTTTAACTATATATTGACATTGTTTAATCTTAATCACTGCCGTAGGCCACTGTATTGCTACAACCATTGCTCCTACATTTTACTTAATTAATAATTGATCAGCATCCAGGAAACCTCATTGTTAATGACTCTTCCTGTCCAAGTTTATCTATATGAGATTTTTGCAGAGTCATGCTAAAATGAATAAATATTTAAAGACAAGGCAGTTGACAGGGAGCAGAAAGAGAGATGCTTGTGTCTAAGTGCTAATGCTAATGGTAACTTTGAGGCATAATAAATTAAATAAAAAATTGAAACAACACCACAAACTGAAGTATTCTACATTAAAAAAAAAACAACAAATGTATAATATAATGTAAAATTTGAATTTTTTGAAAGTTGGTTCATTTTATATTTTATGCTTTTAATAAAAGTTAGTTAAGCTTTGAGACACAGCAAGCTAGCTAGCATGCTGCTGTGTACAGAGCCATTTATGCAGCAGCAAATCTAAATAATTTTACCACTATAACCTCATTGTGATACAGACCAAAAATAAATGTTCCGAGCTTTACTAAAGGTACGATGGCTCTGCTAGGGTTGTCAAAAGTATCAAAAATCAGATACTAAAACTAGTAATAAAACTAGATACTCATTCAAGCAGGTATCAATACTAAAAAAGTAAAAATCACAGGGCAGAAATGAACCTTTCTTGAATATCTTTAGAATGATGTTGAGCTGTATCAGAGCGAGTATGAAGTATAAGACACATAGACTAATATACACCCATGGACCACTATGGAACCTACTGGACACTGAGGGATTACACAGATATCACATATCTGTCTACATGGGAGTAGAAAATAAAGTACTGTTATTTAATACTGAAAATCACATTCTATTGTCTAAAGAAACAGTGTTTTTTTATTATCATTGTGCTAATGGAATTGTATCGAGAGTCTTAGTATGAAAATCGAGTTTGAAATGTTTGTATCGATATTAGTAACACTGTTAGTCACTGAATGTTTAAACCAGTGCGATAGTGTAAGCCGTTTTGGTCCTTCAACCAAATATACTGAATAATGTTCTGGAAATAAATACATGATTCATTGAATGATAAGGTTATGTTATCATCATGAGCTTTGATTAATCAATCAAACCCTAATAAACTCCTTTTGCTTTGTTTTTCAGACCACCTGTTACATCTTGGTCATCACCATCGCTAACATCGCTAACCTGGCTAGCACAGCCATGTCCATCACTATTCAAAGGGACTGGGTGGTGGTAGTGGCTGGGCAGGACAGCAGCAAATTAGCTGGTTTGTACTCATTTTGCTCCTGATTCATTGATTATGTTATCTTTTTTTATTAAACAACTATTTGAAAAGAACTATTAACAAATCTATAATTAACACGCCTATAATTAACAATAGAGCAAAGATTTTTACTCACTTGGACCACCTTGGGAAACTAGATTTAAGGACTAAACAAGTTCTTATTTTGGACTAGGACTAAACCAGGCCTAGCAAGACAGCAGCAAGTGACCTATATTAGGATTTAAAAAGGTCTAGGACTAAACCACTCTTCCTAATCAGGACTAGACCATAATTAAACCTTGACTTATCTAGAATTAAACCATCTCTGGAGACTGGACAAGCCAAGGTCTAAACCAGGTCAATCAGGACTTCAGAAGGTTTTGCTAGAACATCTTAACCAGGACTATACCAGGGCCCAAAGGATCACTAATCTAGGACTAAACAAGGTCTAAATTCAGACTAACGTAGTACTGAACCATGTCTAGAGGCTTGGCATAAATTAACTTAACAAGGACTCAAGTAGGTTTAAGATAGGACCTCAAAACCAGGACTTAGGTATTGTCTAAAACTAAACCAAGTCTATACCAGGACTAAGTAAGGACTGAACCAGGATTAACCTAGGACTAAATCATCTCTGCCAGCTTTCACAATAAGCATAAATGAGTTAAATCGGGACTTAGTAGGTTTACATTGGACCTCAAAAGTAGACTCCCCTGATCTATAGCTAAACCAGGGGTAGACTCGGACTAACCCAGGCCTGAACCAGGTCTGGTGAGATAGCAGATTCCTCTTATCAAAAGTAGGCCTCACGTGATCAGTTTATCAGATATTGTTTCTGTGTTCAGACTTTGACCTCCGGATGCTGACTCAATAACTCTCATTTTTTCTCTCCTCATAATGTTCCAATCATTCTTGCAAGCCGGTCGTTGTAAGCTATTTAAAAGATCTCCTCACATGATACTAAACCTCCTTTGCTCCAATGAACCTGTTGAACTTCAGCAGCGAGAGGGCTATTGCTGTTGTAAATCGCTTTGCTGCTAAAGAAAATTTGTTCATCTTATATAGGGAGTTGCCATGGCCGCTGCCGTCATCATTGGGGTTGTATTACTTTGCTTGGGGCTGCTGATCTGGACAGCAAATAAGTTCTATTCATGGGTTTCAGACAAACAATTCCTTCCTGATTTGCAGGACTTTGTGAGGATCCATAGAGGACCTTTCCCTATTCAAAAGATATAATATTTTAATTTGAATTGCTTAATTACTATGACCACGGAAGACGGTTGCCATAGCTAGAAACTCATGAATACGGACTACAAAGTCGTTTTAAAGCCTCCCAGAGAATGGGTGCATTGTAGACTTGTTGGCACACATGAACATTGAACATTGTACACAACTCAATCAATATGGAGCTCAACAGTCAACAGTGACCGCACTCCGCTTGTTTCCAGAAGTAAATTTCCCATTCATTTCTCCCATAGTTTTTCTGAAAAAAACTTTATCTAAAATCTGTTATAGAAACATTTTTAACAGCTATATTATGAGAACATTTAGCTGATTTTTAAGTTTTACATGCGATTTTTGGACTTTATTATTATTATGGACACTAGTTTGCACACTGCTGGTTAGCCAACACTATACCTTTAAATTCTTAATATTTTAAAATCTATGAGAAAAATGTATGGGAAATCAATCCATTCATAAAAAAACATTTCATAAACTAATTTTTCTCACCCCCTTGTCAATTAAAGCAACACTGAGTAACTTTCTGGAGGTGATAGGTCACTTGCTTGATTCCATGGATACAGAAAGTTACATCCATTCTTCGGAAAATTCTCCATGAAGATAGATAGGTGCATAGTACGGACTCATGTTTTTCCTGTTTTTCAGCTCAATAATCACAACGAAAAAAAAAAAGAAGAAAAATATGCTGTATGTCAGTCCAAAAATCTGCTAAAATTTTACATACTGTGGCTTTAACTTCCCATTATACAGTATTTTGACCAAGAAGAGTCGTTTGGTGCGCCCCCACCTCAATCAACCACAAATATATGTTGTTTATTCTGCTATATGGGGCCCAGCGATAACCCTCTGGTGTTTTTGCAGACATGAATGCCACTGTCCGGATCATTGACCAGTTGACCAACATCCTGGCTCCGATGCTGGTGGGGCAGGTGATGGCGTTCGGGTCACACTTCATCGGCTGTGGCTTCATCTCGGGGTGGAATCTGGTGTCTATGTGTGTGGAGTACGCACTGCTCTGGAAGGTCTATCAGAAAACCCCCGCACTAGCAACCAAGGCCGGACAGAAAAACCCGCAACAGCAAGAACTCAAGGACCTCAGCCCTGTCAGAGGTATATTCACAAAGATCTCTTACAAAATACTTACTTAAAGCAGACTTATTATACAAAAAGAGATTTTAATCATGTTATAGTTGTTTCTCCTTCTCATTTACCCTCTCGAAATTGTATTTGGAGTGATTTGTGCCTGTTTGAGAAATCTTTAATTGCTTATTTTCAAGACGCCATATTGACGAGCAGTACTTGTTTCCACTGAACTAAGCCTAAGCAAAGCATAATTTGGAATCGGGATTGACAATATTTAAAAAAATATATCTACTTGTGATTTTTCTAACAAGCATTGTGATTCTCAAGTTCACTTTTGTTACATCTTGATTCTATTCTGCGCATACTTTCATGTTACAACAGCGCAATTCCCCAGAGAGTTGTTAAGTGTGATTGCACTTCCAGGTCAGTTGATTGAAATCAGTAAATATGTTTAAAATGTTCTCTTTTTGAAGCGACAGAACATCTGCAACATATGCTTTTAATATGCTTTTAAAAGGTAACTGTCTCTTGTTTGATGAGTCAGGAACAAAAACAAAACTAGAAATCGGCTGTGAAGTTTCTGTTTCAACCCGAATGTGACTTAACACCTCTATTGTTTGACAGGTAAATATCTAATTTAATCGTCTCTTCTTTCTTTCACAGAGCTGGAGAACGGTCAGAGCCCAGAGGAGTCATCTCAACCACTCATGACCGACTCTGCAGCAAACAGGCACGAATCTCCACAGAAACGCGGGTGCTGCTACCAAGTTACCGAACCTCTACGCACTCTAAAAGCTGGCTGGGTCTCTTACTACAACCAAAACATCTTCTTTGCTGGCATGTCTCTGGCCTTCCTGTACATGACTGTCCTCGGGTTTGATTGTATCACCACGGGATACGCCTACACCCAGGGCTTAAACGGGTCCGTGCTGAGTTTGCTAATGGGCGCTTCGGCAATATCTGGAATCTGCGGCACCGTGGCCTTCACCTGGATTCGGAAAAAGTGCGGTTTGATCCGAACCGGGTTCATTTCGGGCGTGGCTCAGCTGTCCTGTCTTATGTTGTGTGTGGTGTCGGTATTTTCGCCTGGGAGTCCATTCGATCTGACCGTTTCGCCTTTCGAAGATCTCTACACACATCTGGTGGGGGAGAAGTCGTTGCCCGAAGCCGATCATAGTTTGACGGGACTCGTGAGCAGCGTCAATGCTAGTGCCATGACGACAGCTGCGAGTATGACCACATCTGCGGAGGAATTGCCCCCCCTGCAGTCGTACCTGTCTGTGAGCCTGCTGTTCGCTGGGGTCATCGCTGCTAGAATGGGTAAGAGTTAGATGTATAAAAAACATTATTACAAGTAGGGCTGGGTACCTTTTCATTTGTTTCACGAACCAGTACTTGAACAATACCAGATTCCAGAGTCATAATCTAGATTTAAAATAACTTAAACAGACCCACTTTGCATCATTTTATTAAAAGAAAAAGTAGTCTTTCTGTATCAGTTTTTATTTCAAATTGTTTTCTGGACCAATTGCAGCCAGTACTTTTCTTTTACCTTTGAATGTTACCCAGCCCTAGATAAGAGAATGTAAAAATCCTGATATATACAGTAACTAATGTGGAATATGAAGTGACTGGTGTACAGTGGACCAAAACAGGTATCAGGTGTGATCCAGAACAGGGTACTCTTCAGGGTAGGGCTGAACAATACCCACTACTACAACACTGTGAATGTGAATCATTGCCATTTAATGCATAGAAAGGTCAGATTTCATCCACCAAAGTCTGAAGTGCTGCTCTACACCACATGCTTCACAGAAGATTGTAAAACACAGCTGATGATTACAAATGAATTAATCTTGATCTGGAATAAAGTTTGATAGAGGTATAGACATGGGTTCGTTAGAAGGTTTACCAGTTTACGAGATTACCTGTCAGAGTTTACACTGAATGATGAATGAAATGTTAGTCAGCACTTCAACATTGTTGTTAGTGTATTTGGACCAGCTTGGGTCAGATGTTCTCTACAAAAAATGTAAAAAAAAAAAGAGGCACAGTATGTATACCCAGTTCAACTTATTCTATGGCAGAGTATTGCATATTTAGTTTTAGTTAGTTAGAAAAACACATTTTATAACATATAAAGTCAGGCCCTGGCCAAGAGTTGCTGAGCTTTTCTTCTATGAGCTTCCCTAGATAGGTACAAAGTGTAGACTCACAGACTACTCGACCTGACCTTGTTCAGGATACATAGGATGTTCATAAAGATTTATACCACTAATTTCCAGGTTCAGCTGAAGTTCAATTTTAGTTTGAGACTTGGCACATTTCACTTCCTTCATAAAACAAATAACTTGAACTTCCTCTAAAAACACTTAAGGTCACAGATATGTACGAGTCAGCTCTTTCTAATATAGCAGCAGTCCTCTTATCACTTAATATCGTCAACACAGTCAAATAGAAAACTGCATTAAACCAGGGCTAAGGAGATGGGACTATACTGAAACTAAACAAGGACTAAAGTGAGACTGAAACTAAACCCAAATACATCTAAACCAGTTCTTTCGTTGGAGTCAAGTAAATGACTAAAACAGGAGTAAACCTATACTAAACCAGGTCTTTTTTCATTCACATGTTTAACACACAAGCCCTGCATATTTCGGCTGCGTTCTTCTTTCAAATGGAAACTCCTGTTCCACCTTGTGATGCCGTGTGGTAACACAGGTAGTGCTCCACTGTGTTTTTAAACTCAATAAACACCCTGGAATTGCCTATCTCTGCTGAACTAAAGGTAAAAGGAGCTGTTAACTTGAAAACTACCACTATATGACATCACAAGGTGGAACAGATCATTTTGAGCTTTGGAGATGTTACAGACTAATAATAAAGGGTAACTCAAGCATGTGTGAATGAAACAAAAACACAACTTAGGTAACATTATAACATGGCTTAGCAACAAAGCTCACAATTATCCATTTTTAAATTTCATTCCTAGCTGAAATAAAAAGCAATAAAAGTACCTCTAAGAATCTAGACGTCTCCAGTGTAACAGTAGCTCTGCGGTCACTTGCATTGGTTGCGGCTCACCCCTTTCACATCCCTTCTTGCTAACTTTCTCTAATCTTTCCTTTTAGGCTTGTGGTCCTTCGACTTGACCGTGACTCAGCTCATTCAGGAAAACGTGATGGAATCGGAGCGCGGTGTCATCAATGGCGTGCAAAACTCCATGAACTACCTTCTGGATCTTCTTCACTTCATCATGGTGATTTTAGCCCCCAATCCAGAAGCCTTCGGCCTCCTCGTCATCATCTCTGTCTCCTTCGTAGCAATGGGTCACATGATGTACTTTCGGTTTGCCTTTAAAAGTCTCGGTAGCCGTCTGTTCCTCTGTTGTTCCCCCGAGCAGAAAGTTGAAAATGCAGAAAGTCCGTCCTCGCTAACTGCTGCCACTGTCTAAAACTAAAAGAGACTCAATTCTAGTTGCATTGTTTTTATATACGTACTTCTTCAAACTTTGCTAGCCTCGTCATCACAACTAACAGCTTTGCCGTAGGGTAGATAAGCAACTTAAACTATACACAATAAGTAGTAAAATGTGTATAAAAAGCACTTTTTTTTAAACTGCCCATGGGTTTCAGAATGATTAAATGAAACGGACCGTTGCCATAGCAATTAACAATTCAGAACAAAATATTTTATCTTAGGAATGGTCAACCGTCCTCAAAATGGCACCATATAACAGGAAGCCATTATTTCCATGTGTTTCAGAATGATAAAGGGCGAAGAATTTGGACAGTGGCCATAGCAATTAAGTCCTCAAAATGGCATCCGTAACAAGAAAAAAGTGATGTGACTGAAACTCGTGGATATATTATTGCACTGATTGTAATTGGATATTGACAAAAATTTAAATTTAGAAATCATATCCAGTGTGACATAACTGATTTAGGTGTAGCCGTAGTTGCCCTTGGGCAGACTACATTCAGATGTGGCTGCTGTTCTGTTCTGCTTTGTTATAACTTAACTATAAGAAGTTAAGTAAAGTGTCTTGCCACAGAACACAACAGCAGTGTACAAATGGTTTAGTTCAAGAGGGAATAATTTGATATCCCATTTCCATTTTCAGTGATTATGTCCGACTGGCCAGGCTGGTTCACATAAGCTTCTTGAACCACCTTCTAATTTGGTTATAAAATCAGGCTTGAGACAGGACAGGCACTCTCGTCCGGCTAACAAATACATTCACAGGTCTCATTCACCATACCCATTTTGAGGACTTTTTTCCATTCAAAAGAAATAGCATTTAGTTTTAAATTGTAATCGTTATGGCAGTGGTTCTTGATCCTGAAACCTATGGATAGTTATCGGAGGTGCTTCGGCTTTGTAGAGTAGTTTTTATTTCTGGATAGCACCAACCAAGTTTAACTATTAAAATTAGAACTTATTAGATACGTTCTAATTTTAATTAGAATAGGACATTATTCTAAATTATGTAGAATAGGACTGTGCAAAAAAAAAGTTTTATTCGTGATTACAATTTTTGCTCTAATAATGATACTGAGGCTACACAATGACATTGTGTAGCCTCACAAACCCTGAAGAAAAAACACTTAATCTTTTAAAACTAAAAAACACTAAAACTAAAACACTTGTAATCTTTTGACATAAGTTGTTGGCTCTGTGCACAATAGCGCTCAGCAACCTCACTGTTTTACTGTTTCACTGCATCACTACTTAACTTCAGTTTTATCTCTATGAGGTTTTTGTTGAGTCACACTAAAATATATACATATTTAAAGATCAGGCAGTGGACAGGGAGCTGCAGGTGGATGCCACTGAAAACATGTTAAAAACTACACAAATAAAACAAATACTTCACCAGAGACGCTTCTCTGTTTAGAAAAAGAGATGTTTGTGTCTCAATGCTAACGCTAACGCTAATTTTGAGGTAAAGAAATTATTTAAACAATGCCACAAACTAAAGTATTCTACTTATAAAAATAATTATGTAGTTTTTATTTAAATTATTATTTTAATAGGTTGTTTATTTTATGTTTCTGTTTTTAATAAAAGTGACTGTTAGCTTTGAGACACAGTGAGCTAGCTAGCCTGCTACTCTGCACAGAGCCTATTGTTTCAAATGATCACAGTTTCAGTTATGACCCAAATAATCCGAATTTGAGCACTTGTAGTATGTATTTATCATAGTTTTACATCATTTAATTTTTTATTTTACTAAAGTGAAATTATATATTAGCAATAATTAGAGTTTAAAGTTTTGTTGGTGCTATCTGCAGTTTAACTCATGTCTGTCTGTAGTGTTGTTCCTGTGGCTTGCTTCTTTTTAACAGTCACTTGCATTGGTTGCGGTTCTCATTTATTTAACTAGGATTTAGTCTCTCCAAAATGCACATATGCACATAAACAGGACAGTTATATTTATTCAGGTGATGTTGAAATGTTTTTATTGTTCGATCAGTATTGTGTGAGGAGTGCTTGGTTCATACTATGCACCGTTACCAAAGTTTAAAAGTCCATACACGTGGCATTCAAAGGGCGTGAGGGAAACTAAGCATTCCAAATGTATATTTTTAAAAACATCAGGTGACAGAAATGAGTAGTGTTCATGCGGCGGTTCCACTGGAAGTATCGGAAGACTGCTTTTCCGAGTTGAGAAATGGAATAGAAACTTAAAATAACTCACAACCGACCAAAAGTGTTACACTGATTTTATGTCTTTAGATACAAGTACAGACGGGTACAACATATAACTTTTCTGATGGAGGGTCAGTTTGTCTCCATGGAGATGTTACTGCTTTGCCTTTGTCTGGAATGTTCCACAGTATAGCATTAGTAACAAGCAGACAAGAGACAATGTCACCAAGCCAAGTTACAGGTCAGATCTTTGGAGAGGAAAGTCTCCTCACAGTAAGAATGCATGTTTTTGAGTGTATTTTTTAGCCAGAAAACACCTGTATTGAATCACAGAGATATTTTAATGCCATACTGTGGAACATTCACAGCAAAACAGGGGATCCGCCTCCAGAAAGGTTACACAAGAGAGTGGTGAAGTTAGTGGACAAATCTAGACTTGTAATAGCCTCTCTTTCAAGTAAAAAGAAAAAAATTATACATTGTTTAGTGTAGGGTAGTTAGTATTTTTTTGTCCCTCTCAACCAAATTTTATGGTTTTAAACTAATTTTGGAATAAATAACTTCTCAATTCGGAAAAATCAGTTTTATAAGACCAGATGAACACCATATTTTCACATAACTTGTTTTATACCAGTAATATTTATCTATTTTACTTTACACCGACACAATAATACTTCTAATGTACCTTACTATTAGTTTACTGTGATCTCTTTGCTACCTTTGATTTTAATGTTTGGAGTGATTTTTCAGACGTGATTGTTACACAGGCACTTTAAGTCATTGCTGATCAATACTTTTGCACAATCCTGGCTTGCTCCTTTGTCCCGGTAGCACAAACTTAATCTTGATATAGACATTTGAATTTTGAGAGGTGTTGGTTAAAGAGGCACATATTTTAACCTACAAAATGTACCTTAATGTTTATTGAAAGATTGTGCAAGTTTTCTGGAAAAGTTGGTTTCTAATTGTAGCCTCAAGCAGATAGCTTTTAGCAACTTATGCAATAGCACTTAGGCTAGTCATTGTCACTTTACTTCTGAATATCTGTCTTGGTTCTTAAAGAGGGGGTATTATGCAAAATGTACTTTTTTCAAATCTCTAACACGCTCTTTTGGGTTAGGTATACAAGACCACACCCTCCCCACAAAAACAAACCTGAAACTATTTCAACTTTTTAATACATTGTTTTGGGCGAATACACCATTTTCAAACCAACAAAAGGTAACATGGTGGTTTAAATGTTTTCTGTTTGGACAATGAAAACCCCACAGAAGTGTAATACCCCCTCTTTGGCTGGAGAAAATGGCAATATTCAAAATCCAAGCAAGCAATTACTGTTATTAATGTTATTCTGTTTTCCATTGTGCTATAAACAGCTCATGAATATAAATGATACACAGGGTGGGCGATATAATATAATCATTGTGATCCACTAAGGTGAGAATAATGTGGCAATTCAGGGTGTTTTGTTTAATTATGAAGCTTAAACATAAACTTCGGCCACTCCTCCTGTTGGTCAGGCTCTGAGTGAGTGGCAAGTGGATGTGACCAATCAGAGTGAAGTATCAGCTCAAAGCTTTTGTCATTGAAAAGATTTAAATATTTAGATTTGATTTGCTTAATTACTGTGACGATTGAGGGCCGTTGCCATAACTTACCCCAAATCGTTCAGCCCAACTTAAAATCCATAAATAGTTAAACATAAAAGGCCATGATATGATAAAAAAAAATGTAAATTCTAATCTTTAATCTTTCTTCCAAATTGTATGTCATTTTGGTCGCTGTATCGTCCACCTCAAATTCAACTCAGTTTGCATCAAAAAGCAATGCACTTAACCAGCAGTAGCCAGTTTCCTGTCCTTTAATCCTCTTGGTACATCTTTTTCTCAGTAACTTCCAAGGCCTTATTTTAAAACATGCCTTCACAGCTGTCCAGCGCACATGTGACCAGAGTTCAAAGGTCACCCCAGTTCTGTGAAAAAAATATATAAATCAATCCAGATTTCTTCAAGCCATATTTATTTTTGAAAATCCAAGAATAACAAAGCACTATAATGTACTTAATTATGGGATTCCTTCATAATAAGCAATATAAAACTTTCAACTAGCATTTATTGTAATCTGTAATATAAATCTACTTGTACTTCTTCACTTACTATATTAAATCAAACGTTATATTGGACAATTCCAGCTTTTAAAAGTTGGTCATTCAGGAAACAATATTTTTTGTAAATACTTAAAAGTGTCTGTCAGTACAAAATGTTCAAGTGTACTGTATGTTTTTATTTGTTTTTTTATATACATATATATGCGAAATTTGTGTTTGAAGCGATTTCAGTCTGAATGCATCATATGTACCTGCTTTAATCTTTGTATTTCAGTGTTATTATTTGTATTTTACTACGGTGAACAAAAGCAATCAATGAGACAAAATCATATCTGTAGTAATCGCACTCCACTTTTATTGTACAATGCCGTTGGTACTGCTTGTAACGCATGAAGTCTTGAATAAAACAGAAATATTCAAAATGCCTCTGTGTTATTGACCGTGTTAAAATAATTTTTAAAAAGCCACATCTGGACCTTGGATAGTGACATTTTTCATCGCATTTTTGATGAATTTGTTGGCAAATCCAGAATGATACATCTGTGTATTTTTCAGAGGTATCAGTTTGTCTCGAGTCTGACCAAACATGATCGTGTAATCAGATCTGTTTTTTCAGTGATGTGTGTGAAACCAAGCGTCAAACTAAATCACATTCCCCTCATGTTAGATTTTGGATTTTAGAGTTTAGTGCTTCGCTCTGCAGTGTTTTTCAGTCCCTGATGAAAAGCAGCCATATGTTTTGATACAACAAACCGAGTCTTTGACACCACGGACTGTGGAGAATGAGGGATTACATGGTCGTTGATTTAAAAATAGCACTTTGTAATAAAAGCCCTGCACCAGTACATGCAGAGTCTGTGTGCTGTCACTTATTTTTCCCTACTAAATAATAAATTATTGACTAGTAAATTTGGCATAAAATGGTTTGAACATTTGTTTTTTTTTTCTTGAACAAGACCCAAATTCAGTTTCTATACTTTTATCCCACGCTGGCCTGGTTGTAATAGATCTATTCATGAATTAATTTCCTATTAAATTCAAATGTGGGGTGCATCTTTAAAGGGGCATTATGTAACTTTTCAAATGGGGTCCGCCATCATGGAGATTTCTTTATTTTCCACAGTATAAACTAATCTAACATGCATTTATTTAATTACTGGTGTTAATATTTCTCAATAATACCTTTGAAAACACATTTCTTCCAGTAAGCAGGGTCATCTCTCCATAGATCTGACCTGTCCATTAGCCTAGTGGCATCTCCTTCTCTCAGTGGAGATAGATTATAGGCACCATACTGTGAAACATTTCAGACAAAGCAACAAAATCTCCATGGAGATGAAAATGGCGGCGGGTCCTCTTCCAGAAAAGTTACACAGTGCATCTTTAAGGGGGTCACATACCAGAAGTCTCAGCTAAGTTGTTACAAAGGAGGAATTTTTCTCACTCAGGGTCAGACTGACAGACTAAGGGTGGAGCTGCAGAGGCTTAAACAGGAGCCTGGACTTAACAGCGAGAAACAGCCGTGTCTGGTTATAATTTTTACTTTAGTCTTAGCCCTGTGCCCAAAGTTCCCCATGTATTTGAACAAAATGTCTCTAACACCAGTACAGACATATTGTATAAGCAGCTGATGAGGTCAAAATAAGTCTGCTGTGTGTTGTCTAACTAATTAGAAACCATTTTATTGTCCGGTTATCAGGAAATGTGTGTTAGCATGCCAGTTGTTATTAGCATTACTGTAACAACAGAACTCCACTCTGGCCTCTGAGAGATGTGAAAAGTGCTCATAAACTCATTGCATTGAATAATTAGGATAGAAATGAATAAGGTAAGTCAGGAATAACTTTGGACCACAGCAAACCGTTGGATTGGGTGGTGCTCTTGCCGGGTGGGTGGAGATTCCCTGCCTCAAAGGAGTTCAAGTATCTCGAGGTGTTGTTCATGAGTGAGGGAAGGATGGAGCTTTAGATTGACAGGTGGATCGGTGCAGCGTCTGCAGTGAGGCGGTCACCTCATTGGACTGTCGAGGTAAAGAAGGAGCTGAGTCGAAAGGCAAATCTCTCCATTTATCTGTCAATCTACGTTTTTTCAGTTTCTTACACGCCCTTTAAAAATTGTAATTGCTTTTCTGTTGAGAACCACATGTGACTGGTGGACTTCTGCATTGTGTTGTTTTGTGCAGTTTGTGATGCATTAAGGAGACACGGGACACAGTAGAAACTTTTGGAGGTGATCTCCAGTCCAGATCGGTCCAGCCCAGACTACAGCAGAGAAGATAATGGACAGAGTGAGCTTCTTTTTCACAGGAATAAATGAAAACAACGGAGCAACATCAGAGCTCAACACCAACTTAGATACAAATAAAATACAATTACAAAAGGACATTTTTATCATGAGATTACAATAGACGACTGACCTCTTCTCAATAATGGAAGAGGCAGCGGTCAACACCAGAGTTTATATTAAGTCAAGGTCACACAAAGAAGAAACAAAAACACAGAAGAAGTGTCTGGAGGACCAAGGCTGCACAGTAAAACCAAACGCCACGTATGAGCAAAACTGTAATAAACAAAAGCACCATCCGGATACACACATAACAGCCTGAACTCCCTCAATCTATACAAATTCAAGTTTCTAGGAAGTTGGCCCTAAGATATGTATGAATTGCAATGGCAGCAACTCAGGTTTTCTAATAAAGATCACATAAGGATATGAAGTACTGATGTGCACTTACTCAGCTCCACAGGTCAAAGTAGTGTATATTTCCAGGTACTATGAGCTTTTAACATTTACAGTCATTTCAAAGGTGAAATGGGAACATCATTTCACTGATAGCAGAGGAGATAACACCGACATATACAGACCTGCAACCACTTTTATCACAGGGAGATGTCTAGAAAATGCCCTATACAACATGTTTGAATGACAACAGGCAAATATATATATACACATTTATATAATCTGTACTCTATTTCTACATATTACTAAATGTGTGGAATTAAGATTATCTCACACAACAAAACTTTTATTAAAACCAAAAAACATAAAATAAACAACCTATTGAAATTCAAATTAATTAAAATGAAGATTACCCAATTATTTGTACATGTAAGATACTTCAGTTTGAGGTGTTTTAATATTTATTATGCCTCAAAATTATCCTTAGCGTTAGCAATGGGACACAAACGTCTCAGATTCTAAACACAGAGCCAATAATTAGACAGTTAATAAAAGAAAGTTGTGGTGTTTTTGATACATATGAAATAAGCACAGGCAGAGCATAACTGAGTCAGTCTTTGGCAGACAGAAAAAGAAAGTGTCAGCCAGTCTGTCTCTCTAAAACCTTCAAATCAGGATAGAAATCTAGAGGTAATAATGACTCAGACTTGAACTTCAACAGCCACATCAAATCACTAACATCTGCAGCTTTTTACCGCTTAAAAAACCTTGCAGAAATCAAAGGTTTACTGTCAAAACCAGACTTGAAGAGACTTATCCCTGCATTTGTCTCCAGTAGGTTAGATACTGTAACGTCCTGCTCACTGGCCTCTCCAAACGAGCCTTAAGACAGAACAGTACATCCAGAACACTGCTGCTCAGGTCCAACTAGAACCAGGAAGTACTTCACACATGTGTCCTGTGCTCAGGTCTCTGGCTCCTGTGGCTCAGAGAATAGACTTTAAAGCAGCTGTGTGTGAACAAGTCTCTCCATGGACCAGCACCAAAGAACATCTCCCACATGTTAGAGCCACATGAAACATCTCACACTCTGAGGACTTCAGGGACCGGCCTCCTGCTGGTCCCAGAGTCAGGACTAAACATGGAGAATCAGTGTTTCAGTTTTCTGCAGCTAAAACCTGGAACAATCTACCTGAAGATGTGAAACAGGCTTCTACTTTGACAATGTTTAAATCTGGGCTCTGTTTAGCTGTGCATATGACTGAAAGGTTTTTATTCTGCACTTTTCTCCTTTAATGTTAATTTTATAATGATTATTTGGGATTATTTATGTTTTGATTTATTGTATTGCGATGTTAATGTCTTTCTTATTCCGTAAAGCACTTTGAATTACTTCGTGTACAAATTGTGCTGTACACGAAGCCTTGACAGACTTTGTTCACCTCTACAACAGTCACTGGACACAAAGCACATGACAGTACACTTTACAGTTTCTCTAAACATATAGGGAAATGAAAATGCAAACATTAGCGTCGCTCTTAAAGATGAGCTGCTTTCTCACTGGGCTGTTTCATGTTGTCTTAATACAACTGTGAGAACGTGTGCGATTCCCATCAGTCAGCAACTGTGTCAAAGTTCAGTGGATTATATAACAAAAGCTGGATGCATAACCTTGACCTGAGACTAGTTACTTCATACAGTCAAGACAATGGAAAAAGAAACGTGATACGGACTTTGGACAAAAGCCATTTAAGATTTCACAAATTCTGGTACTGCAGTTACTTGCACATTCAAAATCAGATTCTTGGATTTTTTTTTAGTCATATGTTGATATAAGTACCTCGATTCTACAAGTGCTGTATATGTTATGAGTATTTGCACTTTATGAATTGAACTAATATTTGCCCTGTACCCAAGCCTTTTCTGTAAAGTGCTCGTGATGCTATTCTCTGATGTTATAATGTTGTTTCCTCATCAAAAACACACCTGAAGTTTATTTTTTTCGTTTCATTCACACATGTTTAACACACAAATCCTACATATTTAGGCTGAGTTCTCCTCTTAAACAGAAAACACTGTTCCACTTCGTGATGTCATGTGGTAATACAGGAAGTGCCTCAATGTGTTTTAAACTCCACACACATTCACTAGAATCATTTGGATTATTTCAGTACTGGAATTGTCAATCTCTACTGAACTAAATGTAGCTGTTAACATGAAAACAACCACTTCATGACATCACAAGGTGGAACAGTGTATTTTGAGTTTTGGAGATGTAGACAGACTAATAATAAAGGATTATGCAAACGTGTGAATGCAACAAAACACAACTCCAGGTCTGTTTTTGATGAGTTAACATTATACACTGGCTTAAAGCTCAACGAAAGAGTCATTCATGTGTAGTATAGGACCTTTAATGCTCTAGATGTAATTTCGTTGTTACTTGTGAGAATGACAATAAATCACTGAATCTTGAATCTATTAAAAAGACACGTAAAAAGTAGAATAATCACATTTCTTTCTTCTGATCATTCACATCGTTGTGGTTTCCAGGTCATTTAAACCATTCTAAAGGTTCAGAAATCAGATTATAATCAGATTTTGGTGTGCATGTAACTGCAGTCTGGTAAAAAAAAACAAGGAAAAGAAAAAAAAAAAGCATTGCAATAAAAATCTTCTCTTACCTTAGGACATTTAACATTTGGCTAGTCAAAAACGGACTAACAGGACTAATGTGCATCTATTTGCAGATAGAATTACCCTTAATAAACCACGATCAAAGAGTTAATTCATAATATACAGTTAAATAAGAATGATTCAGGATTAGTAACTACCTCATTAATATCCTAACTCCTCACCCTTAGGTAGTTACCAAGCCTGGATGATGCTTCAAAAATATTTGTTTAAATATTTGTTAGTGTAATTATTATGACACGGGTGACAGCAGTTCAGCTGGTAGTGTGTTTCTCCTCTGATCTGAAGGTTGGTGGTTCGAATCCCGCTGTCGACATAAATATCTCTGGTTGTGACTTATAGTTCAGTACGACTTGTATGTTTTTTAAATTCATTATCACGCATTTTTTGGCTGGTGCAACTTATACTCCAGAAAATATGGCAGATAAAACCAGGTGGATTTTAATAAACAAATGGCTTGATTTGGAATTGAAGATAACCCACACACAGAATAGTGGTCATAATCAATTAGCAAAACATAAAATAGAGTCTTGGTGGCATAGTAAAATATTTATTTACACCATTAAAATCCTGACTACTGCAAAGTACTTGGGTTCATACAGTGGCACGTTGTGACTCTGCTGACACAGGCGCCGTGTACATGGAAGTAAATGCATTTGGTTCACGTGATTTTCACATGAGTAACAGTCGTTTCCAATCAACTTGTATGTGAGAACTGAAAATATCAGTTACAATATTAGAAGCTTCTTGAAGGCAGACTTTTCCATGTCCATTGTAAAAAAAAAATCAATGTATAATTTAAAGGAACATTATGTAACTTTCCGGGTGGAGGATATACCACCTGATGTCGTTGCTTTGTATGGCATTAAACCTATCCATGTTTTTATTTCATTACAGGTGCCATTGCTCAAAAATGCCCTGATATTTTGAGATGAGATGTTTAAACCAAGTTGTTGGGGGTAATAAATATGAATATCTTGAATTTTCAATGCAATTTTGAGGCTTAACACAAACTTTAAGCCCCACTATGGCATTAAAGACCCTGTACCAGAAGTATTTGAGCAAAATTTGTCTTTCCCCAGTAGAGATATATTGTAAAAATCAGCTCTTGAGATCAAAATGTCTCCAGCGTTTTATTGTCCAATAGTCAGGAAGTGTGCCTTAGCATGTTAGTTGTGCTTAGCTTTACCATTGTGGAAAAATTCAGCTCTGGCTTTGGTCTTCTCTCAATGAGCTTTATGATGAAGTCTCCTGAAGTGCTTTTCACTTCACTGCTGTGCCTTATCAGGGTCAAGAAATGCCATGAGTGGAAAGTAGTGATAAAAACAAAGGATGACCAAGTTTTTTTTAATTTTTGTTTACTGGATTCCATGTGTTTTGATGCCTTGAGCGTGAGTCTCCAATATAAACAGATATGAATATTTAAAAAAAACAAATGTCCAAGTGCGTCCAAACTCTTGACCGGTCGTGTATTTATCATTAAGAAAAGTATTACATTTGCAATCCTTCAGTCCGCCAGGTCCCTGAGCCAGCTGTAGTCCAGTTTTCGAACCCGTCTCAGTTCTTTGGTCTGGGCCTTGGTTAGTCTTGGGTCAATGGAGTCTCCTGTCTGCCCCCATCCTGAGGCCTGGGCTGGTTTCACAGCGCTGTTCTGCATTTCCTCATCCTCAGAATCATCTTCCTCTTTCTCACTTTCCATTTCCTCCTCTGTCACATTGTTTTGTTCCCTAAAATCCATGAGAAACAAAACAAAAAACACAGTGGTTAGATGTAGAAGAGAAGAGGAGAATCAGTGAACACTCAGCATCTTCTCCTCAAGTAGAATTTACCGGTATAACAGATACCAGGGCACTTAAGATGTGCAGATTATATTTCAAATCAATTTATATTGCTCTTTCAATAACCAATGTAAATAAATGTGTAGGTGTTAAGGCTGCAAGATCAATCGTAACTGAATTGAAAATGCAATTGAAAAAAGGCAATGAGCAAATCGCAAAGTCTGCACTTCTTTAAGTACCATAATTTCCTCTACAAACAACAAAATATACAGTTTTATTCTGCACAAAAACAGCTGTAGTTTAGATCTGTACAAACAAGTACTGAAACATGCATTAGTTTGTCAGTTCATATTTAAGATGTGAACTTTGAATATAACCACATTAATAAATCATGCATTTAAAAGCTAAATCACATTCGATATTTTTTCCCCAAATTATTTAATCCGAGTATTTTGGTTGCTAGTTTTAGAAGACCAAAATTTGAAGTCGAGTTCTTCTCAGATGTGTAAATGTTAGTAGGTACTAACCCTAACCCAATAGATTTGAATTTAAAAGCTGAAAAATGTATTTAAAACTGAGTTAATAATTATTAGACAGTTGGTGACTCACACATCACATTCATACACAGACAATGTGGGTGAAGTGTCTTGCCCATGGACACAGAAACAGCTTTGTCTAACCGTTAACAACCACATCACATTTAAATTGTTTTGGAATAATGATTACACTGGCAACTTTTTATGTAGCTTCTGCGTAATCTGTCCTTCCCCGGGAAAACAGTCAAAATAAGAGGAAACGTTCCACAGTGACACAGCAGATGTTGCCGACCCTCCGCATTGTTCCACGTGAACTTGTTTTTAACCCCATCTGCAAAGTTTATGCAGTGTCACCAAAAGTGCTTTGTCATTTTAACTATGTTTTGATAATGCCAAATGTTTCCATAATGATGAAAAACACAAATAAGGATCAAATGATAACCACTCTTCAACATTATTTGAAGAGAAGCTACAGCAACATCAGCAAATAAGGTGAACCTAACAGCATTTTAATCGGAACATTTTGGGGAAAATGAGCATTGAATGAGAATTATGGTATTGACCAAAAACAAATAGTTATATGAAATAATAGTTTACATTGTCCAACAGGGATAAAACTATTTTGGCAATTCCTGGGTTTTAGAGGACACCGACAATCCAGATCAGGGGAGGTTGAATTTGCATTTTGGGCATTTATCATCAAAATATAATACACCAATAGCCAAATGTATGATAATTGTGAACGTTTACAATATATAATGGTCAATTACTGAAGCGTATTAAAAAAAAAAAAATACATGGACCATACTCTTTTGCAGTTTTAGTTCTTCCAGCAAGAATAAAATACCTGATGAAGAATAATTAGCATTTTGACAATATAGTGACTCTCCCCCACAATGCTGTAATGTAATTACACTGTTAAATGACGCTATATTGCCAAACCATAATATCTGGACTTTGTTTCATCTCTAGCTTCAAGTGCAGAGAAGGTTTCAGGTTTCGATTTCATCATGATTCATGTAAACTTAGTGTGTTATATTGCCTGTATAAGCTCTTGAGAGTTCAGTCTTCACTATGATTATTGCCACTCGCTGAGAGCCTGACAGAGGCTGACCAATAGGAGGAGTGTGTGAGGAAAAAGGAGCCGAGAGCTGTATTAAACAGAAATACTGAATACCTATCTGACAATAGGAAAAAAAAATAAATAAAAAAAAAAAAAAAATCGCATATTGTTTCTCTACACTGTACAACTCATGGACAAATTAGGGATTACATTGTCCCGCTCCAGAGTCAGATATAAATCCATAATATATTTAAAATAAAATAATAATCAGAAAACTTAAATATGTTTAGACTTAAGTGTGTGTTACCTTTTGTCAGTGGTGGAGATGAGCAGAGACTGAACAAACATTGAACAGAGATACGAGGTGGAGGGCAGGACGTGGGCTGGAGTCTGCAGGAGCTGTTAGAGAAGGGAGAGGAGTTTAGAGGGAAAATCAGGTCAAGAACGAGTCAAAACGCGTCGGGGTTGGCTGCTCTTGTGGTCAGATTTTTATATAGCTCTTTTCCACTTTCTAGGCAGCCTACACAGACGCTCGGGCGAGATGGGTTAAGTGTCCTGCTCAAGGACACAAACACAGTATTCATTTGAAGGAGCTGGAATTCCAGCTCCAACTTGTGGGTTAATGGATCTAGCTGCTCTACCGATGATGTTTAATGATGTCAAGAGCGGGATTCGAACCGCCAACCTTCAGATCAGTGGACAAACTATCAACTGAGCTACTGTCAGCTACAGCTTTTTACCTTTTTAAATTTGCGTCTTACATTTTTGGGCTTGTAGGCAGTTCGACGGATAGAGGTTAAGAATTTCTATTATTGTATTTTACGGCTCAATGTGCTTGGATTGCCTCTCAGGTTGACCGATTGAAACATAAAGGGGCTGGTTAGATATTGCAGTGAAATGTCTGGGATTTTCAATGCAAGTTCAATAGAGTCAACGTGATTTCAAACTAAAATTGACAAAGGCTAAACAAAGTCTAAAGGAGGACATAAGGAAAATACCGCATCTACACAATACAATATGCACAAACAATATTTATCTCCACACAAAACACTGTAGTCAAATTTACACAAAAAAAAAATGAAATAAACATAACATCATAATCTTGTCTTCATTATATTCGCAGGGTATTGGTAGAATAGCTGCAGCTTTTTTTTGAGTTGATCAGAAAATAATTACAAACCTCTTTGACAGCGGTGGAGCCCTGTGGAGGGTGAACTCTCTCTGACTCCGCGGCAACTTCTTGACCTTCAGTTTGACCCCGTTTCCCCAGTAACAGGTAGAACGGAGTCATGGAAACGTGGTCGTCAATCACGAGCTGAAAAAAATAAATATTCAAGAATTATATATTCACAACTGGATGGGAACCAAGACTTGTATAATTCTCTTGTGCGTTTAAGCCCTATTACAATGTTGTTACCTCCTCAAAAAACATACCAGGAGTTGTGTTTTATTCACACGTTTGAGTAATCCTTTATTATCATTATTAAGTTTACTATAGAATTGAGTGCTGCTTAAATGCACATCCTGAACACTGTTAGATGTTAAGCTTGTATCACAGCAACAAAAATGGTCAAGTTTAATGTTGGTGAATTTTATGATCAAATGCATCTTTTGAAATCTGTGGTAAGTCTCAGTATTATTGTTTATTGTGAGATTTTCTGCCAATATATCTCACTTCTAAATGTGTTATTGTGACAAGTAGGGGTGTGCTAAAATATCGATACACCGATATGCATCGATATGATTAAAATCGATACGGTATCGATTCTTTGTTTCCTAGTATCGATATTCCCCCCAGACGTTACTCCTTACGGGTGAAGAGAAGCGAGAAGCAAGAGAAACGAAAATGTCAGAAAAAATGTTTCAACTGCCTTCCTCCCTCGAGTTAGAAACATGCATTAATCAAAAAGCACTTCAATGTGTTTTTTAATCTTCAATAAATGGAAGATAAATGCACCATTTACTGTTTTGTTTTTGTTTGTTTTTTTTGTGAAAATTGGGTTGACCATTTAAGTAAGGTTGAAGGCCTTTATTTTTTTCTGAATCGTATCGTATTGATTTGAAATATATCGTATCGAATCATATTGTATCGAAATGGCACTGTATCGAGATACGTATCGTATCGTGGAGTGTGTATCGAGGTACGTATCATATCGGCAGCTTCTTGGTGATACCCAGCCCTAGTGACAAGTTGGGTTATCAAACGTATCAAAAATCTGATACTAAAACTATTATTGACACTAGATACTGATTTGAGCATGTATTGATAAAAAAGTCGCATTGACGGGACAGAAATGAACCTTTCCTGAATATCTTTAGAATAATCTTGAGCTGTATCAGAGAACTGAGGGATTATACAGATATAAGGCTACATGGGAATATAAAAGAAAGTACTACCATTTAAGGCTGAAAATCACATTCTATTGTGTCTGCGTCCCTCTGTCATCCAGAACTGATCCAGAGTAAAAGCCAAAGTTAAAACTCAACTAGACAAAAAGTTGTAAGAGTCGTCTTTTGTCTTTACTATCATCGTGGTATCGGAATCGGTATTGAGTATCGAGTCTATTCCTTAGTATTGAAATAGAGTTTGAAATGTTTGAGCCTGTCATGAGTGCTGTCACGAGACACTTGGAGACGGCTGGTACCTGTTTGCTTGATGCCATCAGTCTGTCCTCTTCAGCTTTGGTACTGAAAGTCATCAGGTCCTGCAGGGAATAAAATACAAGTCATCTCTGGAGGTAAAGAGTGGGGAGAGACATTCAGCAGAGATTAAAGTGCTATGTGTTCTTGTGTCACCCTGGTAACCGCTGAACATTCCACCATAGACATGCATGCAGTACACCCCCAGTGTGTGGTCATGTGTGTACCATGTTGGAAGTGAAGAAATAGAGTTGTGAGCTGTTGAGCCACTGGACGTCCTCCTCGCATCCCTCCAGCAGCTCCTCTCTGGGACTGAAGATCGCTCTGAGCACCCGCCCGGAACACACGGCCTTATGGGAAAAAAGTGGACGGGGCTCACTCGGCTTAAACACAAACACTGGGGAACACAAGAAGAAGTGGTGTTACAATAATGAGCATATTATAATATCGCGGTGTTAAAAGTATCAATATTCTCATTATTGTTGTCACGATTGTTGTCATACTAAAACTGTTCAGGAAAGCTCAAATTTTGTCCTGTTAGATTTTTTGCAGTACAGACACACGTAAAGAGTATCTAGTTTCAATATTAGTTTTAGTCTCGATTAGTACCTTTGATAATTTTGACAACCCTAATTCTCATGACATTTCACAACACATAATGTAAATCCTGGAGTCTAAAATTTTGTATTGTTGCAGCAATATGCAAGTGCCATGTACCATGATAACACCATATTGTAACCTTAACTGTATTCAAAGTTGAATTTAAAAATTCATGTTAAAATGCAGTTAGATGGATTGGTTAAGACACCTTTTAGAAATAGGTCTTTAGCTTGCAATGGAAAAGTACACTGCCTTCAAGGTGGAAAAGCGCTATATAAAAATGTGACAATTAACCATTAACCATTTACCAAAGCCTTAGAACATAAGATCACACCACTCAACCAATGATGTCCATGTCAAGAGCGGGATTCTCCAACCTTCGGATCAATAGACAAACACTCTCAACTGACCCACCATTAGTAGTGTAAAAAAATTCAACACTGAAATGTCTCCATTGTGGGATAAATAAAGGTTTTCTCATAGCATATTCTGATAATCTGATGATTGTTTTCCCCCTTAAGAATACTAAACAGTTTATCATTATTGCTATTAAACTTCAGAACAGTTTCCTTAGACTCACAGTCAGTGCTTCCGGCCTCAAAGCAGAAGGCGGCCATGTTTTCTGAGAGAGGGTCGGATATCAGCAGAGTTACATCCATCGAGGTGCTCCACTCCACTGACCAGGGCAAAAGAAGAAAAGGGATTAATGATCATGTGACACTTAACATAATACTCATACAAAAGCCTACAAGTACAACAGATTTTCAAGAGTTCAAGCAGAAACACATGGTAATGTTAAAAGTTGCCATTGCAATAGAAAAAAAAGTTAAGATACAATCGTCTTTAAATCTTGGTGGGAGCTGGGAAAGCACTATGGAAAGATACTAGGCCAGTAGTAAATGATGAGAACAAAATGGTATTTAATAGGCTCTGTGCACAGTAGCACGCTACCTAGCTCACTGTGTCTCAAAGTCACTTTTATTAAAATTGGAAAAAACAAACTAAATAAACAAATTTTATTCTAATGAACTAAAATAAAGACTGCCCAATTAATTTTAAATGTAGAATACTTCAGTTCGTGGTGTTTTAATATTTATTACACCTCAAAATTAGCATTGTTACTGGGACACAAACACCCCTTTCTAAATGCAGAAGTGTCATCCAGTAAAGTATTCATTTTATTTGTGTAGTTTTTAACATGTTATCAGTGACAGTCACCCGTAGCTCCCTGTCCAGTGCCTTATCGTTAAATATTTATTCATAAATCGTTGTGACACGGCAAAAACCTCAGTGATACAATTACACAGGTAGTAGTATAGTAAGCCAATAGTGAGGTGGCTGGCCGCTGTTGTGCACAGAGCCAGTTAAATTCATGAACCAGCTACCTTGCCTTGCCTTGCCTTTGAAAAACATGCAGCACAGTTTTGTGAGATTAAATATTCTAACATTATGATGAAGGTTTATGTAGTTATTGTATTACAGTAGACTTCTTACAGGAGCAGGTGAGGAGGTTCCAGCAGCACAGTTGGTTTTTGGTGGTGGTCCCCATTAGATACTTGGAGCAGCTTAGTCGTCCAAAACAAAGATTTCTGGAAAAAAAAAGGAGAAAAAAAAAAAAGTTGGCTGCTGTGAATACCAAGTGAGTACATTCATGAGGTTAACCAAGCGGCCTGTCACACGACATATTTCACAGGATTAGGTCTGTTCAGACTTCACACGGAGGCAGTCAACTCATTTAGTTTGAACACCCACAAAGAACCACCCGGGCTATTCGTTTTTTTTCTCCTTACCTAGGAAGATCGAACAAAGTCCAGTGCATAAAAGTTGAATTTAAAGCAGACCTCATGTGCTCGTGTCTGCTGTATAGTTGTAATCTATGACAACTGTGGACCATTATGTTATAATTTGCACATTTTAATATATTTTACTCTGAAACGACTTGATAAAAGAAACACGTCTGCTGACTCCTGTGTTAGAAAACTGCAGTGTCCAATGAAACCTGATGTGGTAAACTTCAACACAACAAAAGAGTGATGTAGCTGTTGGGACCTCTGGATAGCTGCACATCACGTGAGTCAGCAGCATTCTTTTACAAAATGACACCTGTATCACAGATTACAAAAATTAAATTGGAGAATGGAGTAAGTAGAGAGCAGTAGGCCAGTGGCGGTTAAAATGGGGATGGATTGGCAAAATGGCGTCTTGAAAATAAGTGATTTAAGATTGGTCAAATATTCACCAATCACTTCACAGTAAATGAGAAGGAGAAACTATAACATAGATAAAGCGCTGAAAAGTAAGTTTTGCAGAATAAGTGTGCTTTAAAAAGAGGCAAATGAAAGCTGAATTAATATAGGGTTAAGATTATTTGGTTGATAATGGTTATTATTTGTGTAAGAAGTGTAGGAAATAAAAAAAAAACTTTTAAAAATAAAGATGTATCATGCTTTCAATAATCCTATTATTAATAAACAAACCTATGATTTTACAATTTTATATCATGACATCCGTACATAATAATATTCACATACAACTGATCAATGTGGTTGAAATTATCCTCACAACAACAACAACAAAAAAATAGCCTAAAAAGGATATGATACAATATTAATTTATTTGGGTTTCAATAATTGTAACAAATGCATATGTAAAATGTAAAAAAAAAATACAAAAAAATCCCAACACATCAAAACTTCTCATAGTACCTCTAAGTGCCCTCCAGAAATACTGGCACTCCTTGCAAATACAACTTTTCAAGTTGGTGGTTCACCATCTGCTTGTCTCCATGGAGAGCTTACCGTTTTGCCTACAATGTTCCATTGTATAGCTTTAAACTCCCTTAGTCTTAGTCTGGTTTATGGCCTGGCTTGTCGTTGTCCATAGGTGGTAGTTGCACAACTGTAAAGTGGGCAGCTGTGAAAACATCTCACCAATAATGTTGTTCTTGCTCCTCATGTTTTTACACCCACTAAACATTCCTAAACTTAACATTTCTGACATGTTTCCATATCCAAGACGTTTAGAAATATTTTACTATAGGGGCAACAAATGGGACAAAAGAACAAAATGGAATATTGCTACTAAGGCATGAAACGCTTTCGGATTACAGCCAAAAGAAACAAAAGCTGGACCAACTACAGAACTGAACCGGAACTACTCCCAGGATTAGTCCTTGTCTGAACTTAGGACTTAAAGAATCACTATGTAACTTTTCTGGTGGAGGGTCTGGTTCATGTTATTGTTTAGTCAGGAATGTCTCACAGTAACATGAACTTTTCTCCATGGAGAAAAGCAAGTACCAGGACAAACTGCATGGTCAGACAACCCTGCTCACAGTAACACCTGTTGTTCAAGGTATTTAAGTGATTAAAACACCTTGAATATAATAAACACAGCCTAGTTAAATACTGTGAAACATTCCATGCAAAGCAATAAAAAATCTTCATGATGGGCAAAGGGGTCTGTTGTCTAGATGCCTTGATTTTATTCTGTATAGACTGTATAACAGCTCTTGTTAATCTGCTGCACTTTATTATCTTGTGTGCTGTTTGTGATTTTATACCTGTGTACAATTTATGTTAATGTGTCTGTTTTTACAGCTGGACAAATGAATGTCCCTGGTCTGGGGATAATAAAGTATTTATCTATCTTATCTATCTATTGCCCCAGGATCTGAGGGGCCCAGAAATGGAAATTCCTATTACTCTATATTAAAGGGGGGCCCATGTGAGGCTTCTTCCCCATGCCCCTAAATGTCTGTTGACGGGCCTGCTCTTACTTGATGCCTTAAACCAGATGTGCCCATCTAATCATTCAAACTGAACATCTCACACCTCATGATTAAAAGCGTTTTACAGAACTGCCAACAGGGTCTATGCATGTCTGAGAAAGCCTCCAATTGTCAATCTCCTTGATTTAAAAGACCAAATCAGGTCTAAAACTGGCTCCAAATTGGGAACAGAAACTGCTAAATACATAAGTACAGAAAAAAGAAAATATTTCACTTTGCATTGTCGTATAATGCCAGTCATCAGATTCAGTTTTTGCTTGGCTGGCAGCATTGGCCTCATGGCTCAATGAGGAAACCAACTCAACTATTACCACAACTTTCTGTGCCACTTCCCAAGACTGCTCCATTTTAAGAGGAGATCTGCCAACATTTGTAGGACATGAGCAGCATTGCAAAACAGTCTTGTGCCTGGGAAGCTCCCCTCTCCCTCTTCTCTTTTCTCTTCCTCATCCCCCCTCCCCTCCTTCACGCTCTCTCTACCTCCTCTCCCAACTTAGTCTCTCCTCTTCTCTCCCTTTCCCTCCACTTTTCTCCTCTGTCCCTTCCCTCATTCTGGCATCTGTCCTTTCACTCTCCCTTCCCTCCCCTCCCCCATCTCCTCCTCCATCTCTACTTTTCTCCTCCACTCCCTCTTCTTTCTCTTCCTCCCTTTCCCTTTCACACTGTCTACTTCTCCCCATGCTCTCTTTTCTCCTTGCTCTCCCCTCCCCTCTTTCTCTCTCCCTCTGTACATGTGTCTGTCTCTCTCTTGCTCTCTCTGTCTGTCTCTCTCTGTCTCTCGATCTGTCTCTTTGTCTCCCCTCTTTTTAAAAAGCAGGTCTTCCATTACAAACAGTTTTTAAAGTCTCAACAGTGAATATGATGGTACATGTATAAAACAGACTGTCTCTTTCTGTGCCTGGATGACATTGCATAACTAACACCTCAACTTTCCTCTTACAGCTCATACATGTGTTTTACTTGTACCTGATGTGTCCCGGGGGCTGGGACAGAGTAGTGAGGAGTTCCCATGATGCCGTGCTCCAAACAGTGACCACCTCCTGAAAACCCACTGCCAAAAGAGACCCATCGGCCGAAAAACTGCAGCACTGTGGAGCCAGGCCGTGGTACGTCCCAACGAAATCACAGGACCAAGAGGGACTTTCATCTGAGAGGAGAAGGAATAAGGATTAGTACAGCGTAATAAGTATCAAAGATAAGATTAGTCTGCATGGAAAGTCTTTAATCAAAGCATTTCTTTACACCATTTCATCCCCATTAGATTTAAAGTGGAGTAATAATTCCAGCTTATACAACTTCTCTAGAGGCAGAATTGACAATTTTTGGGGAAAATTTGGGAAAAAATTTGGCAAACATCAACTCCAATTAAAAGCTTTGCGATTTTACAACGTTCACAGTGCACATTTTAGACATGACCAAGAGAATAAAAATAAATATTGCTAAATAAATTATTTTGTTTCAAGTCAAAGTGTTTGATGTTTTATGACGTTATTGGGGTAATTAATAATCTTCAAGCTTTTATTTTGACGGCAAACAGTCTTTGTTTAAGTCAGGCAGTTTCCTTTCTCAAAGTGTATTTCTCCAAGTTGAAAAATAAAAAGAGAATACTGCTTAAGATGAGCTTTTCCATTCTCAACTTGATCAATTAATATTATACTTTATACACACACCAACAAAACAAACATTTTAAAAGTGAAACACATACACTCATGTTTCCTTATTGTGACGTTACAGTATCGTTTTGACTGGTGAGAGGAACAGAATTGTTTCGTTTTAAGTTTACCTTATTCTAATGTGCTACTTTGTGAACTTTTACAGTCACTTGGATGAGTCCAGCAGAAACAGAGGAAACAAAGAAAACCATACTTCGGAACATTAGCCATGAAGATAAACAGGTTTTATGCCATATTGTGGAATATTATAGCCAAAGAATCAACATTTCCATGGGAAAAAGCTGGAGGCGGCCCTCCTCCAGGACAAATAAGAGTCAGGTTTGCGGAAATGCAAGTCCGCTTACAGTAGGGACACATGGTTTTCTGTTTTTCAGTGCGATAAATACATGTTTTTCTTTTAGTCAGATATAGTCTATGACTTTAAAGATCCACTAAATCCATTCATTTTCATCCAAGAATGAACAAAAGTCATCTGCTCATTCTACACTAGGTTGTCCCTCCACACCCCCCGTACCCTCAGAGTCTGTGGGAGGAGCCAAAGCCCAGGCCTTGAAGTGTCCGTCTCTGCTGGTGGAGACGAGGAGGGTGGTCCGGTCTGGACTGAAGCTCAGGTCGGAGATCCGGTCTTCGTGGGGGGCCGAGACAGTCGTGTTCAGCACAAAACTGCAGGTGAACCAAACCACAGAGTTATTATGACTAAAAGAAAACAGACTCAAAAGACCAAGGATTAAAGAGGCACTTTGTTAGGTCTACTGTACTGTGAAAAAAGGTCAGGCAGGTTTTATAACGGGAGAAGGAACCACTCACAGTTGACTGATGTTGGAAAAAAACATCTAGCTATAACTAATCTGTATAGTAATGTTTTAACTCTTATTCATTTTTAAAGACATTTCAGCTGGTATGCTTACTTTGACATTTTAGTAGAGACAGACTGATACATAGGTTGGCTGATACATCTGTATAATCTTAGGCAGTGGCCGATATTTTGTTTGGTCCAACCAGCTGCTTAAATGTGCATAAATAATGTCTTCAATTCAAGTTTATTTGTATAGCACATTTAAAAATAACTTCAGATGACCAGAGTGCTTCACATTAAAAAAAAAAAGATCCATGTATAAAGCTTATTTTGAACACTTTAGTCTAAAGATGGTACTGCAAAACAGCTCTTAACCAATTTGTAGTAAAACTAGGTTGTAGATGAGTTTGTACTTAATGCAAATTAAATCATTAGGGAAAAATTATCAAAATCAGCCCTACTTATCGGCCCAAAAAAAAATATTGGCAGTACTTATCGGCCATTGGATTATCTGTGTTAACCATGGAAAAAAATCAATCTCTACATTTTAAGACACATGAGTTTTTGTGGGATATGTAGACAGCTTTAGAACAGTATTTTCAGACAGTGGAGAAATAGGATGGACCACAAACACACAGCCAGTCACCTCTCACCCCAGAGCCATGCACACCGCTCTTTGTGAACTTCTGGCTGATCAAAAGTTTACAGTCAGATGCAGACAGAGACAGGTCTTTTTGTCGCTAAGCTCTAACTAAATTAACTCAGGTTACAGAAGACTATGGCAGTTTAACAGTCTTTACACAGTGCCGTTATTATAATAACTGAGACGGCATACCTCTGAGTCTGCTCGTCGTTGAATGCCCACAGCTTCAAATTCAGCTCGAGCTCAGCAGAATTCTGTTTTCTTTCCTCCACCCACCGTTGCCAGCCAGTTTCCACCTGCGTCAAAGTCGGCTTCGACCACATCAAACTGGTCCAAGCCAGACTCGTGAATGTACTCCTGCTGCACTATGTCCAACTGAAACAAGAAAAGGATTAGAAACTTTAACAAAATATTTTATAGTCCAGAGAAACAAATAAGGAAATATCCTTGGGTCATGTTATAGCAAGCCAATGTCCACCTGCAGTCCCTGAACGTGTTGAAAAATAACATTTTTAAAAGGTCCTTTCAAAAGACTGAACTAGTGTATTCATATATAACAGAAAGATCTCACTGAGCCCACACAGGCTCTTTACACAGTGAAAGGTACTTACATTATAAAGGAGTTTGTCTCTTTGAAGGGAGTAAAACTGCAAATGCCCTGGGTTTCCCATTCATCACCAAAGCTTTGCTCCGAGGGTCAACTACCAAATCAGTCCATATTCTGTCACCTGCAAAACAAATATAAAATCATAATTTCAGTTTTTTTAACCACTTCAAACATCACCACTATCAATCATTTATTGAACAATAAGTCAATATATGAAATACAGTGACAGGCCAGTGCTACATGCACTGGACTATAACACTGAACTTACTTTTAACCAGGCCTTGAATCACAGCAGACACTTTGACATAACTATGGATGAGGTGATTTCTGAAAAAAATTAATACATTTTATATATTATTAAATACAAAAAAGGATAAAAGATGCTTAGTATCACCTAAATGATTAAAGCAATAAATACATTTATGATTTTACCAACAAAAAATAGTTAAATAAATAATTAAATGTTTACTAAAAGTAGTTTGTAACAAAGGCTAAACCCAAACTAACCAGCAGTGGTCTAAAGCATCAGTGGTCAACAAAAGCAGGGCCTAAGGATAAATCAACCCAAACAGTAATATAATAATTAAAGTTTATTTGTCACATACAGTACAATATGTAGTGATTTTTTAAAGGGCCCATATTACACTATTTTCTGATCTATGTTATAATGTTGGCTCCTCATCTGAAACTCGTACTATTGTCAGAGTGGGAGGTGGAGAAGAGGGACCCATCGGGTGACACTGCGATGTGGGTGATGGCCGCTCCCAGACGAGGTAAAAAGTCCTTCTGTGTTTCCTGGTTGTACCTCCACTGAACCAGCACAGACTCCACTCCTCCACTCAGCAAGTTAGTCCCTGCAGAAACATACACAGCTGAATATAGACTAGTGAGATATCCAATGGTTTCAGAATGATGAGAAATTAGGAGCATGGCCGTAGAGATTAACAATTTAGTGCTAACAATTACTTTAGTAGTTGACAAGTCAGTGATCAATTTTTCAGCAATTATTTCTATTGTACATTCAGACTTTTTAAATAAGTTATTGACAACATGTAGTTTGAAAGATGATGACCGAAGTGTTCTAATAGAAAAAATGTATTAATAAAGTGCACTGGCTTATTGTGGCTCAGGATAGACTTTACTAGCACCAAAGAACATCTCCCATATGTTAGTGCCATATGAACTCGAATGTCTCGTACTCTGAAGACCTCAAAACGGTTCTGTTTAGCTGTGTATATGACTGGAAGGTTTTTATTTTGTACTCTTTGCTTTAATGTTAATTTTATGATGATTATTTATGTTTTGATTTGCTGTATTGTGATTTTAATGTCTTTCTTACTCTGAAAAGCATTTTGTGTACATATTATTCACTGTTCCCTATACAGTCCAGATAATGATTAGGATCTTTTTTTTTTTTTTTAATAGCTGAGTCACAATATGTCGATGAATTGTTTAAACCCTATTTAAACAAGACTTTTTAGGGAATGGGATGGCATGGGAAAAATACCTCAAATGTTGTATATAAAACAAGAAGCTGAAACCAATGAATACATTTGTTTTGGTAGGTTTTTGGTGAATTTTACCTTCTGGGGTAAAGCTTAAGGCACCAACTGCATTGTGATGCCAGTGAAAAGCTGAATAAGTGTACTCCTTCTTATGGTTGAAATTTCTCCTGCAAGACAAAAAAAAAAAAATTATTCTTTAGGACAGCTGCATGAGTCCCCTGCACGGCTGCTCAATTATACATTAAAAGATGGAGTATTTTACATCTAGGGGTATTAACTGTTACTACGTAACATATAGATCTCCATGTTATCTCTCATCATAAACGATGTGCTAAAGGGTTAGTGAGAGCCTGGGATGATTTAAGGGGCTCATATTACTCTGTTTTCTGATCTATGTTATAATGTTTCCTCATCACAAACAGACCTGGAGTTGTGTTTTGTTTCATTCACACGTTTAACAAACTATTTAAACTATTTAGGCTCTTCTCTCAAACAGAAAACACTGTTCCGCCTTGTGATGTCATGTGGTAATACAGGAAGTGCTCCACTTTGACTAGAATGATCTGGATAATTTCAGCCTGGGAATTGCCAATGTCTACTGAACTAAAGGTAAAACGTAGGTGTTAACATGAAAACTACTACTTCATGAAATCACAAGGTGGAACTGAGCATTTTAAGCCTTGCAGATGTAGATACATTAATAATAAAGCGTTACTTAAACATGTGAAAGAAACAAAACACAACTCTCAAAAAATTGGAGGTAGCAGCATTATGAATTGTGGAGGTTGCAGCATTATGACATGGCTAAAAGCTCACAAGAGTCATTTTTGTGTAATATAGGACCTTTTGTATCTTTTGTCTGCATCACGAGGCCATGACTGAACTTACCACAGCCGTATTTTGCCGTCTTCGTGTCCAGTGGCAATGCAATCCTCTTTAGGATGACAGGCAGCACATGTGAACGTATTCTTCCCCCCCTTTTTGTTGTCTTCTTTAAGAGAAAACCTATGAATTTCATAAAGTACATTGTTTTACACAGCTTAAAGATGATGATCTTTAGGAATTGTAAAGTTTATGTGTACTAGTTATTCAAAAACTTATCAGTAGCATAATAAATGTGTACATAGTAAACAGAAACCCAAGTAAAAAATAACATTTGCAAATAACATTAAATAAGTTATTTTACCTGTATGACTTCTGTTTTTTGAAGAATAAAACCTCCAAATGCAAACCATTGACTGAAGCAATGTATTGGCCCTATAAAGAGAAAAACAAAAGAAGGTCAAGGTCAAGTTTATTTATAAAGCACATTTAAAATACAGTCACCACAGCCCAAAGTGCTGTACAATATAACACATAAAATGACAACAGTAAAACTACAGTGTACAAACAAAATTATAGCAACAATAACTCATAACTAAATAATAATGTCTTGCTCAGCTTGTCTCAAAAGCCAGAGTAAAAAGGTGAGTTTTTAACAGAGACTTAAAACTGTCAATGTCAGACACAGACCGAATCCTTATGGGAAGACTGTTCCACAGTTTGGGACCAGCCACAGCAAATGCTCTGTCCCCCCGGGTTTTCAGTCTCAAGTGAAGAAGAGGTCTTACATTGTTATTCTACAAAGCTGTACATTTTAAACACAAAGAGAGTGATTCATTTCAATAACACCTTAGCCCCTCATTGGAAACACGTTTACAATTAAACAATTAAAATGTTGCTATTCTTGCATTTCAGGACCAGTTTTCTAAACCACACGGGCACGAGTTTTTTTGTTTATTTGTTACATAAGATACGTTGAGGATATGTTTGCAGAGGAGACTATATTTCATATGACATGTCTTATGACAACATTGCAATTTTGATTCAATTGCAACTAAAACCGTGGTTATAGTCAGTTTCATACTTTTTCTTTTAGGATTTTTCATTAATATTACATAAAAAATAACCCATCTCTGTCCACAAAGCAAACATGCCAACAAAAAAAGCCCAAAAACCATGTTTTACATGGTTATATTTTGTGATGCAGTTCTCAAGCCAATTTACCCATCAGAAAGCAGAATGAGTTCACTTAAGTGAAGTCACTTAAGAGCTCTCTACGTGTGTCCTCAGTATATGACAGTGACCTTTTTAAGCAGAAGTGCCTATGTTAAAGCTATTGCCTTAAATGATCAATAGAAAATGTAACCATGATTTGGTCCCTTGTGTCATTTATGTTCGTACCGCTCGTCCAAAGCTGATGGCCCCGGGGTTTGCACTGACGTCGGTGAGAACAGCAGAAATCTCCCGCGCCTTGACCAACTGCTCCGAGTTCTGAGGCAACTGCACCGCAACCAACTGAAACGCATCTGTGGACACACAAGAGTCATTTTAGTATAATATATAGAACCTGGTTTAGGCCTGGTTTGTGCACCTGCCAAGTGACTGCAGATGGAAAATAGCAGTAGCTAAATCTGGTACAGATCATCTTTTTATTTATTTGTTATTTGTGAGGAATCACCTAATTTTCTTGACCAATGTATTCAGCATCACTTTTGTCAATATTTTACTTCCTGTGGACTAAAATTAAATATAAAATGTTAAATTAATAGAAGGGAGGAGGTTCCTGTCGCAGTTTAATCCCAATTGTGATGGTGTGTAAATGTCAACACACCCTTAAGAATTATTTAATTAAAGCAGATATTTTTTCATTCTTTTTAAGATTTAAGCAATGTTATAATGTTGTTATCTCATCAAAAACATACCTGAACTTGTTTTTAGTAGTCTGTCTATACCTCAAAAGCTCAAAATGCTCTGGTCCACCTTCAAGTTAACCTTTTACCTTAGGGCTAAAATCAAACAGATGATTCTAGGTGTATGGAGTTTAAAAACACAGTGTGGCTCTTCCTGTATTACCACATGACATCACAAGGTGGAACAGAGTGTATTACGTTTGAGAGAAAAACTCAGCCTAAATATGCAGGGTTTGTGTGTGTGAATGAAACAGAACACAACTCCAGGTATGTTTTTGCTGAGGAAACAACATTATAACATAGATCAGAAAAAAGTGTAATACGGGCCCTTTAAACCAAGTCTAAACCAGGTCTAAACCAGGTCTAAACCAGGTCTAAACCAGGTCTAAACCAGGTCTAAACCAGGTCTAAACCAGGTCTAAACCAGGTCTAAACCAGGTCTAAACCAGGTCTAAACCAGGTCTTTAAAGAAACAAGGATAAATTACCTGATCTCTTGTCATTCTTGGCTGGTATAGTGAGAAATAGGACTCCATCGTGGCTTCCTGACGCATATATCGAGTGAATTGGATACCCAATCACAAAAGTCTGGAAGACATTCAAAAATGAAAATCGTACCATCTAATGTTACACTTGTTTATTTGGTCAGTTTGATTCCTTATGTGATGTACCTTGCCATTTTATACATTTAATATTAATTACATCTAGATGTGGAAGAAATTAAAGCCTGACGTTAACTTTACCTTTATAAGAATGCCGTCATCATAGTCCCACAGTCTGACAGTGCCATCTAGTGAGCAAGAAAAGACCTGCAGGAAGACAATGTACAAGACACAATGGTCAAAAATTTCAGTGTAACGATATTAAAAAAAAAAAAAAAAAAAAAATTATATTGCATTGTAATTGTACTGTATCGTTCTGGTGTAAGGAAACATGCAAAATTTTCTTCTGAACACAAGAGCTACCGTAGGCCGTAACCCACACCAAAGCAAGAGCAAAACAGCAGTCTGAACTCACTAGAGCCAGTCTCCAAAACGCACCAGAAACTGAGCAGTAGAACCTTCACATCAACCTATCAGCAGAGCAACCAAGTGTCACATACAAAAGCACAGTGGCAAGAACAACAAAAGGTGTCAACTCTGAGCTTAACACAAATAGATCAGATCAATACTATACACAGGGATGAAAAAACAGAGCAGGCTAAAGGTGTTTGATCAGATCTGGTGCAAAGTGTGTATGAATGACATCTGGATGTTTAGGCACAAAATCTCATCCATTTTCCTGTTCTTGTGATAGGACAAACATATATAATAAGAAACCTGCTGTTTTTGAAAGATGTATCCAATCTTCACAAATGTTGAACCTTATCTGTTAGGGACTGGCTCCACAAATTTACCATTTAACAGTAATTACAGAGATAATAACCACAACTATAAACCAGGTCAAAAAATCTACAATCTGACAGTTAAACAGCAAATTCCACCATAGAATTTTGACCCCTCAGTTTTAAATTACAGGGATTCACTCATGACGCTAATGCTACATGCTAACCCCGCTACTAGCTTTCATGATAATTACCATGATAGAGGGGGTAGGGATTCTCGAAAGTTGTGACATAATTTGAACATAACCATTTAACCTCCCCAAACTCAAACACACAATACTATACACTGAAACTAAGAGTCTGAGAGGGAATGTAATATAAAAACTACCATGAGAATCAGTCATGTTTCTGTCAGTAGTGCTCAACACTCATTGGTCATTTACAGATTGTAGAATGTAATGACGTCATACTCACAAATGGGAGGCAAAAGACAGTTTTCCCTATTGATTACATTGTACTTTGCCATGAAATATCCCAGAGGTAAATAAACAAATGTTGAACCAGATCATTTCTATGAGTGACTAGACTGATCAACCTCCTGTATTACAACAAAGAACTGCATTTTAGCAATACTAATTTTAGATACCTCCATCTGTATTGAATATTATTGGCCTATGGGATGTTGTGATGTCATCTGAAACCCAGCAACAGAGATATATTAACCAAATCAATGCTAAAACATAAAACAAAAGCGACTAACTGAAAATTGTATGTTGTGTATAAAAATGCTGTATCATTAAAGAGCCCATTATTATACCATTTTCTGATCCATGTTATAATGTGTCCTCATCACAAACATACTTAAAATTCTGCATATTTAGACTGAGTTTTGACTTCTCTCAAACAGAAAACACTTTGAATAACACTTAATTATTAGTCTGTCCACAAACGTGTGTGAATGAAACAAAACAACTTTGGGGTATGTTTTTGAGGTAACAGCATAACACCATGGCTTAAAGATCACAAGACTCAATTTGGCGTAATATAGTATAGTAATATAATAGAAAAGGCACGTGCTACTATATATAAATAGCAGAAGGAAAAAATAATAAGCCATAGAAGTTAGTTATTTTACCCTCTACAGCTCAAATCAAAATGACAAAAATCTCCCGACTACTAAAAATAAATTGTACACATTAAGTACTGATCCCCAGAATATATTGGTACAGTTTCCATGTATTGAACAATGCGTCAACATAGCAATTAATTATCGTGACAGGCCTAAAAACGATGCATGCCTCCATTTCAGATTCTTACCTGCAGGTGGTTAGAGGGTCGTAGTATGAGTCCAGTGACGAGGTCCGTGTGTCCGACGAGGTGGTGGACACACTCCTCTGTGGAAGCACTGAAAACTTTCACTCCATATCCTGACGCACACAGCAAGAACCTGCCCAACGATAATACAGCCTGGTTTAGTATGTAGAACAGCTCAGTTTGGGTAAATAGGGTAATAAATGAAAGCACAATTATCTCAAATGATTACATGAACTTCTACTAGGGTTGTAGTGGACTAAAGACATGTCCTGCCAATCGATTAGTCAACTAAAAAACAATGAAACATAAAAAAAGCCAGATTAGAGTTTGCAATTGGCCACAGGGGACAAAGACCTTAAATTCTGGAGACATGTCCTGTGGTCTATCAAAACTAAAGTTGAATTTAATGAGCCTTAGAGATGTTCCCCAAGTGATGTTCCTCTCTCAGCCTGGGAACTCAGGGTCCCACTGGAGGAGCTGGAGAAAGTGTCTGGGGTGTGGGAAGTCCCTGCTTAGACTGCTGCTCTCACAACCCGGCCCCAGAATAAAGTGGATGGATGCAACTATGAGACGTATTTGATCTTGAAATTCTACGGATATGAAATTAGGGATGAGAGATGAAGAATTTAAGATTAAGAAACGAAGTTGGTTACAATCATTTCCACATGTGGCGACTGCGGCTCAATCACACCAACATTTGGATAAATGGCTAAACTGTTGCCACCAAGATAACAAAAAAAAAAAAAAAAAATACTGAATATTTGTCAATAATCACCCATCTCTATAGAAAGTTGGTGCTTCCTCGAAAGTGTGTTACCTTAAACATGGCTGAACATCTGAATTGACGTAAATCTAAATTTCCTGCCAAAGGTTACACTATCACAAACATTTCTGCATAATATCCCTAAATAATAAGCCTGGAAAACGACGGAACGTGCAGCTACAACATGTAAACAGCTCTCACGCCGCTAATGCTACATGCTAACACCGCTGCTAGCTGTCCAGGTAATTACCATCATAAAACAAATGAACAAGTTATCGCTGTCAAAAAACAAATGCATGAGTATAAAAGGGCTCCATACCGCGAGTCGTGAGTGAAGACAGGCTGCCTAAAGTTTATTTTACTGCCTCCTCTGTGAACCACGCGGATCTCCCCGTGTTCCACCATGTTTGTACCTTTCACCTTTGACGCTTACGCTTCTTCGCCTCCTTTACGTCAAACCGTCACAGCGCCACCTACAGATCTGGAGGTTTTAACGCTATTAGCTGAGATTCAGATGACATCACAACATTCAATCGGCCAATATGTTATACAGATGCAGGGTCAGCTAAAATTAATTTTATAAACATGTATTTCTGTTGTAATTCAAGAGGTTAATGGGTCTAGTCACTCAGGTTAAACATTTGTAAATTTAACTTTCAGATATCTCATGGAAAAGTACAATGTAACCATTAGGAAAACTTTAGAGGAATTTTAGAGTGGAAATTAATATAGGCCTAATTTATCAAACTACTGTGCGTAGGTTATCTTATTATCAATTCAGGGGCCATTTTTGTGAAATAGATTTATTTATATATGGATAAATATCAGATATACATTGAGTGATTATAATGGTACAGCATACAGGAGATTATGCATTAGGCCTGTACCTTGATGCATGCAAGTCTAAGGCACTTAATGATACAATGAGTTTATCTGTCCCACAATTGGGGCGACAGTAGCTCAGTAGGTTGAGTGTTTGTCCACTGATCCGAAGGTTGGCGGTTCAAATCCCGCTCTCTACATAAACATCATTGGTTGAGTGGTTAGATCCACTGACTTGAAGGTTGGCGGTGCAATTCCAGCCCTCACAGATGAATGCTGTCGTTGTGTCCTTGGGCAAGACACTTAACCCACCTACCCCAGCCCTTGGGACAACGGGTGGAAATTAGCCTCTGGCTATAATCCGGCGTGTTTACGTTCATGTCTGTCATGTCATGTCCGTTCATTAACATGCACTGTCCCAACCAAATAAAATAAATAATAATAATAATAATAATAATGAGGGAAGTCCAGTGATGTTACTGTTAGTAGCACATACATTTTGAATTTATACACATTTTCTTAACAGCATAAAAAGGGTACATTTTGCAAGCTGCTGATTGACACAGGAAAGTCATTAAGTAAGAGCTGGAGTGTATCACTACACTTGACACAAAAATAAAGCATTACTACAGCATTAAAATTAAATGATAAGCAAATTATAATATCATACATTTTTATCTTGACCAGAAAAGTTGTATTAAAAAAATGTATCAAATCTCAAAAATACAACTGACATGATTGTTATAGTTGAAAATTACTATTAAAATAAGCCGAGCCATATTTAAAATGTTGATTCTTTTTGCCCTTTATCTAATCTGTAGATAGTTGATACATTGAAAAGAATATATGTGATAATGATAATAATACTCTTGGATTGGCAACATATGGCACAAGATTCTCATTAAACCCAGAGCAGTGTGTATTACATTATTCATTCACTCCACACATTCATACTTAATATGGCTGAAGTATTTTACTTAAGGACAACAGAATCTCCTGGAATAGAACCACCAAGGCCTCTAGTTGACTAAAGACGTCCCCTGTGCATCATATAATTGACTCAAAAGGAGCATGTGGTGCTGGAAAAAGCTCTAAGCAACTGCATCAACAAGAACACAAGTCAGCCCTGGTTTAGTCCTGGTTTAGTCCTGGTTTAGTCCTGGTTTAGTCCTAGTTTAGTCCTGGTTTAGTCCTGGTTTGGCCCCGGTTTAGTCCCGGTTTAGTCCCGGTTTAATCTTGGTTTAGTGCTGGTTTGGCCCCCGGTTTAGTCCTGGTTTAGTCCTGGTTCGGTCCTGGTTTGGCTCCGTTTTAGTCCTGGTTTAGTCCTGGTTTAGTCCTGGTTTAGTCCTGATTTGGCCCCGGTTTAGTCCTGGTTCAGTCCTGGTTTAGCCCTGGTTTAGTCCTGATTTGGCCCCGGTTTAGTCCTGGTTCAGTCCTGGTTTAGCCCTGGTTTAGTCCTGGTTTAGTCCTGGTTTAGTCCTGGTTTAGTCCTGGTTTAGCCCTGATTTAGTCCTGGTTTAGTCCTGGTTTAGTCCTGGTTTAGCCCTGATTTAGTCCTGGTTTGGCCCCGGTTTAGTCCTGGTTTAGTCCTGGTTTAGTCCTGGTTTAGCCCTGAAATAGTCCTGATATAGTCCTGATTTAGTCCTGTCATAGCCAAACACAGACCTTCATGAAATAGTACAAAGTTGTCTGCCAGCACTTTGTGTTCCGTGAATTTGTTGAAAAAGGTTCTGCAGAGTTGAGAGATAGACAATAGCTCCTCTCAGAGCTTCTTCGGAGGGCAAGTTAGCCCAGGCCCAAGCAGCACCATTCTTTGCAGTCATGGTCACCCAGTAACTGACCTGGGCCCATGGGATAGTCGCGTACAACAGACACCCCACCGCAGCTACACCCAAAAATGCAGCCACTTTAACTCCTACTGGGGCATCTCTGAATCTCTCCCACAGAGATCTATTTTCCAGCGGTAGCGGTGCTGGTGAAATGTGCACCACCATTAGCTGCAACCGCCCGGTCGATGGTGTTGAGAAGATCCTGAACTTGATGCTGGTTGTTTCGATAGATTCCCTCCCCCTGGTTTCTCCACCTTATGTTATCAACCACGTGACAGCGATTCCCACATCTCTCCAGCAGATTTCTCAAAGCATCGTTTTGTCGGGCCCAGTCTTCAATTCTCATGCCGGTGGGGAGGTCACTGCCGTGAGTGAAAAACTACAGTTGTGTATCGGAGTGCTTCTTCTGAAAAGTACTGCAGAATTAACTGGACAATTCTCTCCTCTTGTGCTGTGTACCTCTCAACCTTCAGGAGCAACAGGAAAGCGTGAGGTCCCGGGGCGCATGCTTCCAGACACCTACAATTACATTCATGATGTTAATGACAATGAGGGAGAAGAAAGTAGCTAAAACATATTTTGTGTTATTGAATCTGATGCTGTAGAACATAAGCTTGTCATTTTGAATGTAAATGAAAAAACAAAAATAAAAATGCCTGCTTTGACCAAATGTTTTGGGATATTTTGAGGCATGTATGTAGGGCTGATTTATTCTTACCGATTTATGTGGTGTACGAAATTACTGCTTGTACAATCGGCAAGCTGCTATATGTCAAGTAAAATAAGGAAAATAACAAATAATCTAGCAATGATTTTTTCTCCTCTGCACGTTACAACAAACTTCTAACACTGGAGAGTAGCACACAGCACAGTGGCCTCTCCCGATGGACTGAGGGCTCTGCTCACATCAAATTGTATTTATTTGCTTTGGTCAAGAAATCAGCCCAAACTAAATACTGACCTATGCTGGGGCTTTGAGACCAAAAGATAACACCCTAAAAAGTGCAAATATCTGCTCCAAATACTGGGCCAATATCAGTGTTGAGAATAATGGAATTAAACTACAACGGCGTTACTAACTGCCTTGTTTTTTCACTAACGGAGTAATCAAATTACTTTTCCTAGCGTCCCAACGCTGTTACCTTTACTGACAATAAAATGTGCGCAGATACGATCGCTGTCGATTGGTGCGCGGTGCATGCCGGTTAGTTTTGTGTCCAAGATGCCACCGACCTGCTCTGACAGCTGCACCGGTAATCTCATGAGAGCAAGGTTGACGCAGCAGCTCCACTGACTGCGGCCGCCTGCATGGACTACAAACGCTTAATGCATGATGGGAAATGGTGTCCTGTCACACGTGCATTGACAGCTGATTGGGTCCGAGTTGTGTTTTGATCAGAAACGTGACGCCCTGACGCACGGCGCCTCCTCCAACTTTACACAAACTACTGCCACATATTTGACATGGACATATGTTTAAATGTGACTAAAGTCTCCAGGCTGGTGTCACATGTGAATCACTTTAAAGAAATACAATATAATTACAATCTGTTAAAGTGAAATAAATGTTAAAGATTCACATCTGTTGTGTTTTTATTGTTTTTTATTGTTACAGTAAGTAACGGCATAGTTACTTTGCCTAGTAACTTGTTACTTCTCCCAAAAGGGAAATGAGTGGCTAACTCAGTTACTTTTTGGGACAAGTAACTTGTAACTATAACTAATTACATTTTTGAAGTAGGATGTCCTACACTGGCCTATATACAGCTCTATATAAAGCTCTATGTTCAGCTCTATATACAGCTCAAAATTTACAAACTGACCTCAGGATTTCCGGACTGCCGTCTGTGGAGCTGTTCGGGTCTGTGTCGAAGAATCCCGGGGTGTCGATCACAGTGAGGCGTCTTCCATGGACCGTCCCAGTGACAGGGTCACAAACTCTGGTCTCAGAGTTCGGGGTGTGGGACACTGCAAAGGCATCACGTCCCAAGATGGTGTTACCCAAGCTGCTTTTTCCTGCTCCTGTTTTCCCGAGGAGCACTATGCGCCTTGTGTCTGCAAAACAAGAAGTCACAGCATGAACTACAGGGTTGGGGTTAAGTTACAGATACTTAATTGGATTACAGTTTTAAGTAATAGAGTACTGTGAAAATACTTAAATTACAGTTACCGACAAAATACTTAGTGACTTACCCTCTCATTTGTTCACCTCTGTTTAAATGTCTCTAATAGAAACACATATTTGATTTATTTATATAATATTGCAAAATGTAATCCCAAAGTCATGTAAATGACTTTATTGAGCCAGTAACTAAGTAGTGTAATATTTTACATAAAAAAACTAACTCGGTTCATTGCACAGAAATCCTGCAAAATTACAACTTTGACATTGGATTTATGGAAAATAGAAGAGTCAGTTTAACAAAGTGTATCTGTATGAGCAGAGATGGGTGGGGTCAAAAGACACGATAATACCAATATTTTTTTTACTTTTTTTTGGTTGTTTGGGGGTTTTTTTTGTAATAAAGTGCATTCTTTAACAGTAGTTTTTCTTGTACTTGATGATAAAGGGTGTGTAAAACTCACCACATGAGTCTATATTGTAAAGGTGTGGACCCCTGGAGTTTTACTGTGACCTAGTTCGTCAATTTAGACCTGCTTCAGTTTTTCTTCACTACCAGCCTCCACATCAGTGGGAAAAAGACTGAAATAAATCCTCGCTCGAGTCTACTTCACCTTAACACTGGAACATTCTGGCCTCAGATTCCCGAGGGAACTTTTCTTAAATGTGCGGAAAAAGTGTCATTACCCACCGCTAAACTACTCACATGCATTTTAAAAGACTTTAAACAGTTAAATCTACAAAAAAAGTCGAAATGACAGAGTTTAGGTTACTTACCCATCTTGAAGTTTGTGGAAAACTCTGTGCGCACTTGGATTGTCTGCGTCAAAGCGAAAGTGAAAGCAAATATTTCCTGTTTGCGTCTAAAGGAGAATCATGAACAGGTAAACGCCTACAAGAGAAAAATACCCAGCTGCAAAATATACACCCAAGAAATCATCATATCACCATGTTTTCTTTTTGATTTTTACATAGTCTAAACTGGTTTCTTTGTAAAAACACCCACAGTGAAATAAAATATTCTGTTGTAGTGTATTTTCTAGCTGAAATCTTACATGGTGAATAAAAGTTGGTTTATTACATTTGTGGAGTTACATACATTTTATCAGTGGGACATTTAAGGACCTTGTAAACTGATGTGAACATATTAATTTGTAAATCTGCAAAGAAGACCGGAGACGTCATCATTTAACTGAAAATATTTAATGAAATCAAAATATTTGTTTCGGATCAAAGACTGGAGGAAGACGCACACGAGACGCACCAGACGATTCTGAAATACAAGAACAAAACACTGGATTTTGACTTTTTCCCCAAAGAATTTCATGGTTTTACTCACACTCCGAGATATTAAGGCCTTCAATAATAATGAAAAAATTCACCAAACTGAGAAAAATATAACCTGAGCGTTTTTTTTCATACTCCAAGTCCCCAATAATTGCATACTTCATACTTAATATGGCTTAAGTATCTTGCTTAAGGACACAACAACAGAATGCCCTGGAATAGAACCACCAACAAGGCCTCTAACAGACTAAAGACGTCCCCTGGGCATCATATAGTTGACTCAAAAGGAGCAGGTGGTGCTGGCAAAAGCTCTAAGCAACTGCACCAACAAGAACACAAGAAGTTACAGATGTTGACGCAATTACAAATATGTATGCCAAAAATGATCAGTAAAAATATATTCACATTCTGTACCCCGCCTGGTCCCTGGTTCAGTAATGGCTGTCCTGATTTAGACATACTTCCCTAATCTCACTCAACGTTCCTTGTTCAGTCCTGGTTTAGTCCTGATTTTTTGTGATCAAGTTTTTATTCAAGTATAAATGTCAAGTGCAAATATACACTGACATTGTGATGTACAAATAAACTTGCTTTGTCTGGTTTAATCCTGCTTTAGCCCTGAAATAGTCCTGATATAGTCCTGATTTAGTCCTGTCATAGTCAAACACAGACCTTCATGAAATAGTACAAAATTCTCTGCCAGCACTTTGTGTTCCCTGAATTTGTTGAAAGGTTCTGCAGAGTTGAGAAATAGACAACAGCTCCTCTTAGAGCTTCTTTGGAGGGCAAGTTAGTCCAGGCCCAAGCAGCACCTCCCTTTGGAGTCAATTCAATTCAATTTATAACTTTATTGTCATATGTACAGTAAGAAACACGTTTCCCCATACAATGAAATTCTTACTTTGCTAACCACACTGGGTGCCAAAGTATATAGAAAATCAGATACAAAACAGATGAACAACAGGATAAAAAGAGCATATAAAAGATATATATATTTGTGTTTGTGTGTGTGTACACGCTTCTGTACCTCCGGCCCGAAGGCAGGAGCGTGAGTAGTCCATGCTGGGGGTGGGTGGGTCCTTGATGATGGAGGCAGCTCTCCTGTGGACTCTGTAGATGCTCTGCAGAGAGTGTAGAGTCCTGGTAATCTTTGTGGCAGTCTTTACCACTCTCGCAGGCGTTGCGGTCCTTCACAGTAGTACTGCCGTACCACACAGTGATGCAGTTGATCAGGATGGAATTGATGAAGCAGCTGTAGAAGTTGCTGAGGATTTTGGGTGACATGCGAAATTTCCTCAGCCTCCTCAGGAAGTACAGCCGCTGTAGAGCCTTCTTCAGCACCTGTGCTGTATTCAGTGTCCAGGTGAGGTCATCACTGATGTGGAGTCCCAGTTATTTAAAGGTGCTCACTCTCTCTACTTCAAGGGTCCCGGATAAACAGTGGCTGATGAGGTCTCCTCTTCTTCCTCATGTCCACTATCATCTCCTTCGTCTTGTCAGTGTTGAGAGTGAGGTTGCTGACTCTGCACCCATGTCACCGGACTGTCCACCTCCGCCTCGTCTCCGCCTCGTCTCCGCCTCGTCTCCGCCTCGTCTCCGCCTCGTCTCCGCCTCGTCTCCGCCTCGTCTCTCCGTCTGTGATATGCCCTATCACAGCTGTGTTGTCAGTAAACTTCAGAATGATGTTCTCAGCAACAGATCGGAGACCATGGAATAGTCACCTACAATAGACACGCCACCGCAGCTACACCCAAAAGCATAGCAACTTTAACTCCTATTGGGGCATCTCTGAATCTCGCCCACAGAGATTTATTTTCCAGGCGGTAGCTGGTGAAATGTGCACCACCATTAGCTGCAACCGCCTGGTCGATGGTGTTGAGAAGATCCTGAACTTGATGCTGGTTGTTTCGATAGATTCCCTCCCCCTGGTTTCTCCACCTTATGTTATCAACCACGTGACAGCGATTCCCACATCTCTCCAGAAGATTTCTCAAAGCATCGTTTTGTCGGGCCCAGTCTTCAATTCTCATGCCGATGGGGAGGTCACTGCCGTGAGTGAAAACTACAGTTGTGTATCGGAGTGCTTCTTCTGAAAAGTACTGCAGAATTAACTGGACAATTCTCTCCTCTTGTGCTGTGTACCTCTCAACCTTCAGGAGCAACAGGAAAGCGTGAGGTCCCGGGGTGCATGCTTCCAGACACCTACAATTACATTCATGATGTTAATGACAATGAGGGAGAAGAAAGTAGCTAAAACATATTTTGTGTTATTGAATCTGATGCTGTAGAACATAAGCTTGTCATTTTGAATGTAAATGAAAAAACAAAAATAAAAATGCCTGCTTTGACCAAATGTTTTGGGATATTTTGGGGCATGTATGTAGGGCTGATTTATTCTTACCGATTTATGTGGTGTACGAAATTACTGCTTGTACAATCAGCAAGCTGCTATATGTCAAGTAAAATAAGGAAAATAACAATTAAATGATTGCAATAAATGTAATGATTTTTCTCCTCTGCACGTTACAACAAACTTCTAACACTGGAGAGTAGCACACAGCACAGTGGCCTCTCCTGATGGACTGAGGCTCTGCTCACATCAAAAAACTGTTTGTATTTTGGTCAAGAAATCAGCCCAAACTAAATACTGGCCTTTGCTTGAGCTCTGAGGCCAAAAAATAACACCCTAAAAAGTGCAAATATCTGCTCCAAATACTGGGCCAATATACAGCTCTATACAGCTCAAAATTTACAAACTGACCTCAGGATTTCTGGACTAACGTCTGTGGAGCTGTTGGGGTTCGTGTCGAAGAATCCCGGGGTGTCGACCACAGTGAGGGGTCTTCCATGGACCATCGCAGTGACAGAGCGACAAACTCTGGTCTCAGAGTTCGGGGTGTGGGACACTGCAAAGGCATTACGTCCCAAGATGGTGTTACCCAAGCTGCTTTTTCCTGCTCCTGTTTTCCCGAGGAGCACTATGCGCCTTGTGTCTGCAAAACAAGAAGTCACACCATGAACTACAGGGTTGGGGTTAAGTTACAGATGCTTAAAACTGTAATCCAATTAAGTAACAGAGTACTGTGAAAATACTTAAAATTACAGTTACCAACAAAATACTTAGTGACTTACCCTCTCATTTGTTCACCTCTATTTAAATGTCTCTAATAGAAACACATATTTGATTTATTTATATAATATTGCAAAATGTGATCCCAAAGTCATGTAAATGACTTTATTGAGCCAGTAACTAAGTAGTGTAATATTTTACATAAAAAAAACTAACTCGGTTCATTGCACAGAAATCCTGCAAAATTACAACTTTGACATTGGATTTATGGAAAATAGAAGAGTCAGTTTAACAAAGTGTATCTGTATGAGCAGAGATGGGTGGGGTCAAAAGACACGATAATACCAATTATTTTTTACTTTTTTTGGTTTTTTTTTTTTTTTTTTCTTTTTTTGGTAATAAAGTGCATTCTTTAACAGTAGTTTTTCTTGTACTTGATGATAAAAGGTGTGTAAAGTCTGTATTTGAAAGGTGTGGACCCCTGGAGTTTTACTGTGACCTAGTTCGTCTATTTAGACCTGCTTCAGTTTTTCTTCACTAAAAGACTGAAATAAATCCTCGCTCGAGTCTACTTCAATTTAACACTGGGACATTCTGGGAACTTTTCTTAAATGTGCGGAAAAAATGTCATTATCCACCGCTCAACTACTCACATGTTTTAAAAAAAAAAAGATTTTACAGAGTTAAATCTACAAAAAAAGGTCTAAATGAAAGCGTTTAAGTTACTTACTCATGGTCTCGTCCTGAAGTCTGTGGAAAACTCCGTGCGCACTAGACTGTGTGCGTCAAAGCGAAAGTGAAAGCAAATATTTCCTGTTTGCGTCTAAAGGAGAATCATGAACAGGTAAACGCCTACAAGAGAAGAATACCCAGCTGCAAAATACACACCCAAGAAATCATCATGTTTTCTTTTTGATTTTTACATAGTCTAAACTGGTTTCTTTGTAAAAACACCCACAGTGAAATAAAAGATTCTGTTGTAGTGTATTTTCTAGCTGAAATCTTACATGGTGAATAAAAGTTGGTTTATTACATTTGTGGAGTTACATACATTTTATCAGTGGGACATTTAAGGACCTTGTAAACTGATGTGAACATATTAATTTGTAAATCTGCAAAGAAGACCGGAGACGTCATCATTTAACTGAAAATATTTAATGAAATCAATATATTTTATTGGAAAGGGAAAAAAAAAGCAAGTTTTAAAAAGCACAGGTTTATGTGATGAGGTGTGGGGACATTTGTACATATTTAGTTCAGGGTTGGGGACAGTCCATTGTATTATTTGGGAGGTTTTGCGTCGGCAGGGCTCTCTCCGGTGTCCAGCGTCTTGAGCAGTCTGAACAGCCCCGCAGCCTCTCGGATCCGACTGAACTCTATACAAAACGCCTGAACCTCGATAAACAAGTCCTGAACATTTATGATTTTGTTTCGGATCAAAGACTGGAGGAAGACGCACACGAGACGCACCAGACGATTCTGAAATACAAGAACAAAAAAACACTGGATTTTGACTTTTTCCCCAAAGAATTTCATGGTTTTACTCCCACTCTGAGATATTAAGGCCTTCAATAATAATGAAAAATGCACCAAACTCAAAGAAAAATATAAACTGAGCATTTTTTTTTCACTCCAAGTCCCCAATAATTTGATATATTTAGAAAAACGTTGAATGTATATTAATAAAAAAATAAGAATAATTTGTAAATTTGTAAATGTAAATATGAGGTTATGCAGCTGTGATACTAATTGGAAAAAATGAGCTGATGGCAACGAGATACAGAATCTGCTTAAAAAAAAACTTGTCACTCGTTCATAGTCACACTTCCTCGTGGTACCTGCATGTACTTGTCCTTGATCTGTTCACAGGTGGAGATGCAGTTGGAGATGTACAGGTGAATGAACTCGGGAGGTAGATCCACGGCTGTAGTTAGCCTAAAACAAAACAGAGAATACATCTTTTTTATGTGATTTCACAATAGTTGCTAAGTTGTTCCAAGAAACTATCACAAGATCTTGAGCTAAGATCATGGTTAGATAAGGCTGGAGTCAAGACTGCACTAATCGAGAACAAGACTTATCCGAGGGGTCAAGATGAACACACCTAAAGGTCACTGTGAGACTCACTGTATTTAAAGGGCCCATATTACACTGTTTTCTGATCCATATTATAATGTTGTTTCCTCGTCACAAACAGACCTGGTGTGTTGCTTTGTTTCATTCACACATGTTTAACACAATCCCTGCATATTTAGAAAACAGGAAGTGCTCCACTGCGTTTTTAAACTCCATAAACCTTCACTAGAATCATTTGGATCATTTCAATCCAGTCTCTACTGAACTAAAGATAAAAGGAGCTGTTAACTTGAAAACTTGAGCTTTGGAAAAGTAGACAGACTAATAATAAAAGGATTTCTCTGACATATGTGGATAAAACAAAACACAACTCCAGGTCTGTTTTTCATGAGGTAACGGAATTATAACATGGTTTAAAGCTCACAAGGGTCAATTTTTTGTAATCTAGGACCTTAAATGCATCTGTTTATGCAGTTGAGACTTACAAAACGGTACCGTGTAAAAGCTGGTATGAACCACAACATGTTCATTTCACATAGATCTGAGGTTTCAGTAACATCCAGGCTCCACAGTGAAAACTCACAGCCTTTGCTCAAATCAGCACATGGCCAATTAACAAACATTTACCAAGAAAACTACAGGTCATATTTAAAATGAAGGACAGGTTTTCATGCTTTTTTTAAAAAAAAATTTTCTTTTAAAAGACATATTTATCTTAGTTTTACACCAGTCAGCTAAAAAGAAAAAAAAAGAATTACAGGACTAAACATTTAACTGACAAAGTAAGTCATATTTTTTATTTGTAAACTAATAACTACTGTGTAAACTATTGTCCAAACAGGAAGTAAAATTATAAACCTCACCAAAATAAAAAAAAAAAAAAACTAGGCAACATTTTTGGTAAAATTTGGGAAATTAATAGTCTAACCTGTTATATGCACATTAAACAAAATACCTAATCTAAGTGTGAAAATTATGAAATGGATTTAGGTTTAGGAGTTTGATTGTCAAAACTTTACTAATGCTAGCTAACAACTATAATGTTATATGAGACGGACTTGTTTATCAGATCACAAACTAGTTCCAACTAAGTCAATTCTCTATGGTCAGATTGTGTTAAAGCTCAGATTAAAGTCTAACTTGAGTAACAGCTTCAGGCAGAGCAGTGCTTCCAGTTAGCATCACACCCCCAGGTATTGTTAATGGCATCAGCTGTAAAGTATAAATTTGGGATTTATGAGTGAATGGGTCTTTGTTAGGCGAGTGTTACCTGTTGACGACTTCCATGCTGTGCAGAGACATGTCCATGTTGACCAGTACAGAGAAGTACTCTGTGATCTGACTGCTCGGCATCAGTTTGAGAAGCATCTCTATGGCAACCAGAGGGTTGTTCTCCACCAGGTCAGGGAGCTTCGACGGGGACAGGCCGATGTGGTACACAGCTTTGGGTCCTTCTCCAGCTCCGCCAGTAACTGAACCACACACACAAGCAGTCAATGAAGAGTTAAACCCTCTCATGTTTCAAAGTAAAGCTAAACCATATTAACAAAAAAAAATATATAATAATTTTGAGAGAAAAAAAAAAAAAAAAAAAAACATGTTTTTTGTTTTTTGGCTACATCGTTGACATTCATATAGTCCTAATGCTACACACCTGTCCAGCCAGAACACCCTTTGACAAAACTTTTCAGAGCACTATGGAACCATGTCCTATCTCCCTGATTTGAGATAGGCGTGACTGACAGGTCGACTAACCAATTAGAGAGAAGCATGGTCTGTTTGTGTCAAAAACAAATGTTTTTTACAAAAGCCCCCGACTTTCACCTGGGATTGTTGCTGTGCTGACAGGGGACTCTTGAAAGCTTTGGCCATAATCCGTTTGATTTCCACACCGGTGCTGTTCTTCACGCACATGGAACGATCCCACTGGACGCTGTGCTCCGGCTCCGTGGGGTTGAGCCAGGCCAGCTCGTCCTCGCACACGTGCAGAGGGGGAGGGGGACGGATCAGCTCAGGGCGGAAGTGACCTGCAGACAAGAAGAACCAGGATGAACACAAGCTCGGAGCAGAGGGGAGGTGTGGAAGGTAAAGTGCATATGACAGACTCAACTACTCGTTTCACTAAAACAGTTACCATTATATAGAAGAAATCTGTGTAAACCCTCAGTCGTCCAGAAAGAGTTAGCCCCTCCCTGCAGATAGATATAAGGCAGTGTTCACTAGCAATCTGATCAGAACTGAAGAAGCGGCTTGGATGAGCAGCGAAACGTCTTCACTCCTACAACGATTTGTCCAGTTGACAGATTTGAACTTCGTCTTGCCATTATATAGAAGATTTTACTACAAATCTTGCCTAGTTCTATGTAGTAATTTCATTTTACTCCATGACTGGACACAGGCAGGAGATATGACAAAGGTAATTCCACAACTGTTACCTAGCAACGATAATGTTAACAAGGGCCAAAACTTGTCTAAATTGCACAATAGTTATGATTAAACCAATACAAATGAATGATAAACTGTCACAACTGTCAGAAAAGGTCTTCTTTGCGCATAATAAATTGTCCCTGTATTTTGGATGGAATTTCCTGTGTTGATGGCATAGATAAAGGGATTCTGTTTAAGAACTTGTTGGTACTTCCTGTATTTTTGTACTTTATGGTCTTGTTTTACTGGAAAATGCAGTTCAAACATAACTTCTCACCGCATTATACTTATGTTAACAGTAACTTGATTGTGCATGTGAGTGTGTGTGTGTCTGTGTGAGTAATGCAGTCCTCTTACTCTCCAGTGGGGGGCGTGGTCCGGTCACCAGGGACTCGATGATCTGATTGGCCACTGAGCTGTCGAAGCCGGAGTTTGACGAGTCTGGATCGGGGTCGTTGAGGATACTTGGGAAACTGGCTTTGCTCTGAGTGGGCAGCTCCGACTGACGCTCTGCACAAAACAATACACAGGAAATAAAGACAATTCACAATGTTATAGCGGTGTGATGATGATGTCACTTCCAGGTCTAACCAGAAACTTCACATCTGATTTCTAGCTTTGTTTTTTGTTCTTTATCCATCGAAAAAGTGACAGTTGCCTTTCAAAAGCGCATGTTTAACCACAAATTGTATCAAATATGTAAATAATGTAGCACAATATAGGATTACCAGTGTGTATATCTCACTAGCTGTTCTCTGCTAACACTATCTTAGCCCAGCCTCTTACCTCAACCTCTCTTGTACTTTCTGTCACAGTTACAAGCACAGATCCATGTTTATGACCCTGTTAGCTTTAAAGGACTGCAGTCTCTTTTTAACGTGAAATCTGTTGTCGCTAAAAGGAAGGAGGAAATTGTAAACATATTGATGGTCCTGGAGCCATACCACAGAAAACTTTGTGAACTTTGTGTCAGTTTTTGTTTCATGTGGATAGGCCCAGTGATTACAGAGATATGAACCATATCAGGTCAACAAATCTGCAGTTTGACAGTTAAACAGTAAACTCCACCTGAGAATTCTGACCTGTCTCCAGCTCAATGTTAAATTATAACTGATAAAATACTAAATATGCTGTAATTTGGGGCTGCAACCAATAATTACTTTGCTAATTGATAAGTCTGATGATTATATTATGAATTAATGAATTGAACAAAGGGATTTTTACAAAATTTAAGACAGATGAAGTGGGTGGTGCTTGAGGACAACTGGATAGGGTACAAAAAGGTTTTCAGCAAAAACTAATCAGAAACACTGAATGTACATTGTTCTTGTGTTCTGTTGGTTGATCAGGAAACTCAAAATGGATATCGCATCGTTGTAATGCCATGATACTAAAATGGATATCATGCAACATTTTGGTAAAAGGGTGTTGTTATGATACTAAAATTTCAAACTCTCTATATTGATACTAATAGAATAGACTCAATACTCAATATCAATTCTGATACCACAATGATAATAAAAAATAATTTCTTTAGACAATAGAATGTGACTTTCAACATTAAATCATTTAACTTTCTTTTATATTCCCATGTGGCCTTATATCTGTGCAATCCCTCAGTGTCCAGGTAGCTTCCATAGTGACTCATGTCTATGTCTACGTGTCTTATTCTTGTTCTGATACAGCGCAGCATCATTATAAATCTATTCAGGAAAGGCTCATTTCTGTCCTGTGAATGGAAACTTTTAGTATCAATACCTGCACAAATGAGTATCTAATTTCAACGTTAGTTTTAGTATCTGATTTTTGATACTTTTGACAACCCTACTAGGGAGAAAGCTTTATACTTGATAATGACTTTAAAAAATCTATCAATCTCAATCTTTTCTTTTTTTAAATTCCCGGACCTGCCAGGGCGAGCTGCAGTCCGCTGATGTCGATGCTCTGAGGAGCCGTGCCCACGTCCAACACGACACCTGTCTGGGCGTCTTCTTAAACAGGTCCCGAGGAGGAGCCAACATCAGCTGAGACAGGAAGAACTTCTCCGCCTGCGTGATGGGCGGAAGGAAGCCTGTACAGACACAATAGGGACATCAAGGGACTTACTTTAGGTGTTTTGCTCACTCTGTGATGCCCATTAGAGGTCCCATATGATGATGATATGATGTTATAATGTAGTATCCTCATCAAAAACATACTGGAGTGGTGTTTTGTTTCATTCACATACATTTAGCCTACAAATCAAGCATATTTGTATGCTTGGGACTACTTCCCTCAAACAGAAAATACTGTTCTACCTTGTGTGTATGTGGTAATACAGGAAGTGCTCTATACACTCTATACATCTTCATTAGAATAATTTGGATGATTTAAACCCTGGAATTGCCCATCTGTTAACTCTGATTCTGTCAATTTGAAAACATAAAAATAGACTACAATGGTCAAAAAGGACTGGTTAAAGATGAAATATTGTCAGCAAATGACATTTACCCTCCACAAATTGAATGACACTAAATTATTCAAATAAAAATAATTTGTGCCACCATGATTTTAACCATCTAACCCTCTCCTCTGCATCTTCTGCTCCATCTGACTCTTTCCTCTGCATCCTCTGCTCCATCTGACTCTCTCCTCTGCATCCTCTGCTCCACCTGACCCTCTCCTCTGTATCCTCTGCATCCTCTGCTCCACCTGACCCTCTCTCCTCTGTATCCTCTGCATCCTCTGCTCCACCTGACCCTCTCCTCTGTATCCTCTGCATCCTCTCTCCCTCCTGACCTCTCTCCTCTGCTACATCTGACTCGCTCCTCTGGTTCTTCTGCTCCATCTGATCCTCTCCTCCATCTGACCCTCTCCTCTGCATCATCTGCTCCATGTGACACTTTCCTCTGCATCCTCTGCACCATCTGACTCTCTCCTCTGCTACATCTGACCCTCTCCTCTGCATCCTCTGCTACATCTGACCCTCTACTCTGCATCCTCTGCTCTAACCTCAGCACTATACTACCCATATATTCAGTCCCTCCTCTGTATGTCTAAACTGAAACGTAACCTCCAAAACACCTAATCTCCATAACTTACCAGACAGGACTTTTTCGTGCTCCTCTCCATGTGGCGCAGGGTTCAGCAGGTGCGCAAAGACAGCGGCAAACGGGTTAGCGGCCATCGGCTCGGTTCGGTACATTTCCCATAGCAGGTACAGAGCTGTAAGACGCTGCGCGGAGCTAGGAAGGAGATCCGGCTGCTGCAGAAGCATTACCAGCACCGACCCAACCCTAAAATGCTCCCCTTTCCCGAAGTAATGGTGAAAATGCGTGGACAGGCTCTCAAATGTGTTCGTGCATGCCTCCTCCGAAATGATGCTCAGTAGATTGGACAGTTCTTTGGGGGCTAGACTCATTTTTGAGGTAACTTTTTGTCATATATTGCTCCGAGAAAACTTTGTAGGTACTGCACCGAAATAGGCCCCCAGTCACAATGAAAATACCGCATCTAATTCATATTTTTTTATACAAATATCGTTATGTTCTTTTGAATGGGTTAGCTAGCTTAGCATGCTAGCGCTAAATGACAACACCGCAAGAATCATGTCCACAACAAATACGTCCACATGTAAAAATATGCCCTGAGTAGATTTGCTCCCAACGCGAAAGTATTATAAAAAGATCCCGTTAGAAATGCGTTAAATGTCTAAGTTGAAGTTTTTTTTTGCAGGGTTTTGTAGCAGCGTTAGCCGTTCCTGGCTTGGTTAAAAATGTGTCGGGTGTTGTTCTTCCGGGAAAGTGCATTCTGGGAGATGTAGTGTAGTGTATATAAGTGTGTCAGATGCTGCTGTCTGTTGATTACGATATGTAGATACATTTAATAATGCATACTTAGAAAAAATAAGTACAGAAAATTATTTTTACAGAAAATTGAAGTATTTACATTATTTAAAATCGCGCCCCCCTCAATAAATAAATAAATAAATGAATAAAAATGTAAATAAATAAAAAGATTGCAAAAAAACTACATACAAAAAAGTATGGAATACAATTAAATAAACGCTAAATAACAGCATCTGAAATATTAATATTAAATAAGCCCTGAATGTATGTGTGTTAATGCATGTATGAAAATGTTTGCAAGTTTTGAAGAATCATTGTAAACACCAAACTAAAAAACAAAACAACACATCATTTAAACATTTAATCAGAACTTTTTAGATTTTTATTTATATTTATTTTACCAGCATTCTTCTTCAGTAAGCTTTGTCTCAGAGGAAGCTCCTCCAGGCGGCACATCTTCCAGGATCAATACTAAGGCATAATTTATTTAAACAACAACAACATAATAATAATAATAATATAATAATAATAAAAAATAATGCATAAAGGGATTGTCTAATTGCATCTGACAAAAAAAATAACATATATGGCTTATTGTATGGCTAATAAGTGAATGGTAGTAGTAGTAGTAGCAGTAGTAGTAGTAGTGGTGGTGGTAGTAGTAGTAGTAGTAGTAGTATGTCGTAGTGCAGTAGCTGTAATACCTTATTTATTTGCAGTGTTTATAGGCTATAGAAGTGGCAGCAACAGAAGTAGTAGTAGCGGTAATTTTAGTAGTGTGACAGTAGTACCAGTGGTAGAAGAGGTAGTAGTTGGGACAGTAAAATGCAGTTAATTACTCAGATACATATTTGATCCTGATTAAAATCAGCCAATGAGCGAAGCCAACTGTAACTCGCACAGAGACGATATTTAAAGGGAGATTACGAACAAGACCAACATGGAAGAGAATGCTCAGGATGCCACAGAAAAGTAAAATTTAACACAATATTAGGAAGAGAGTAGTAGCTGCCATAGCCAGTATTCTGGTATATATGTATTTGTGTAAAAGAAATATAAGATAATTCCAGTAGTCCAATCTGATGAGGATTTTTTTTTAAGCCAAACATGTTCTGAAATGCATGGAATACTTGTATTAATAGATCATATTTCTGTTTCATGCTCAATTTAAGACAAGTATATTTCCTTTTATCTGGATAAATTAAATGAACAAATCCAAATTTTACATTGGTCAAATTCTGTCAGTCTTTTATCAGACACTTCTCCCCAAGATTCAAATGGGGCTATTCTTTATCTAATAACACTTGTAGCAGTGGGGTTGCCTGGCCTCCGTTCTAATCTCCTTGTATTGGAAAAAAGTGTGCGTGGCAGGCCAGGAAATATGTAGTTGGGGTTAACCTGTATTACAAGAAAAAATCAATTATTTTACTATGGATCATACCTGGATGACTGAGGGATTACACAGACAGCTTAACCTGTTTGTACTCATGCTGCATTTCACAGACGTTTGGGAGGGCATCTGACACGCTCGAATATGGATGTGTTATCTACACCCAACAGTTGTATGGCAAACTGTAGCGTTCTCTTACTTCCAAATATCTGTGCTTTTTACCATGAAACACATTTTAAATAAAGTAAAATAAAATCAGGTCCATCGTTTTTAGGCAAAAATCACACCAATAGAAACTCATATAGACTCAAATACACACAAAGTCCACAACAACCTTCAGTTTCATAGCACCAAATAAATAACAATTTTACAAAATGTTTACAACATACAAAAATACAGTTTATAAGTATTATGGGGTAACTACATTAAAAATAAAGCATATAATGACAATGCATGACACCAGTTTGTACAAGGAGGTAAAGTCACTGTAAACATTTCACTTACTCCACAGAATCAGGATAGGCACCTCCAAAACTACAGGATAAAACCAGTATTTAAACAAACACACTTCACAGGTAAGCCTTTTAAAGCTGTTCTATGTAACTTTTCTGCAGTGGAGTGCTTGTCTCCAGCCTGAAGGGCAGAGGATCGATTCCCTTTCAGACTAATTCTGTCGTTGTGTCCTTAGGCAAGACACTGCAGTTTCTAGTATGAAAGTGATGTGTGTGAATGATGGTGATGGTTGAGGGGCCAGTGGTGCAGATTGGGAGTCTCGCTTTTGTCAGTCTGCCCCAGGACAGCTGTGGCTACAGAAGTGGCTTGCAACCACCATTACCATGGAGTGAATCAATAAAGACGACAGAGTAACACTTTGAGAGGCTTTGTTATAAAATGTATGTTACTGCTTTGCCTGGAATGGTCCCATAATATGACATTAAACTTATCTATCTTGTGTTATCTTGCTGGTGTGTTTTATTGCTAAAGAAGTTTGTTTAAATCAGACCTTTTCCTGCAAAATCAACTTTTCAGAGCTTTTAATTATGTTATAGTTATTTCCCCCCTCTCATTTCCCCTCCCAAAGTTGTATTGGGAGTGCTTCGTGCATGTTTAAACAATCTTTAATCACATATTTTCGAGACACCATATTGCTGATCAACCCCCGTTTTCACCATCACTGGTACACGCCCACGGCTCTCTACTTACTGCGTTCATCAAATGTATTTTGTTGTTGAGTTGTGCAGTCATTTTGGTACAAACCAAAAAAATAAAATAAAATCTGAGTCTTGCTAGTGTGATCTGCAGCTATGAAAAGGAGAGATTGACAGCTCCACGGCTCTTTGTTGTAATGACATTAAGAGCGACGTCACCACTGTTTTCTACTGCGGAAGTCAGCGGACTTGTGTCTTTGTATCGTTTTAGATGCTGCGATTTAAAATGTCCAAATTATAATATAAAGATCCACAGGTGGCACAATAGGTCTGCTTTAATAACATGCTTTCTACTGGGAGCAGTGTTGCCTCTTCACAGATCTGACCCGTAGCTTAAGCTTAACCCTCCGCCGGAAAAGTTACATCGTACACTTTTAATTAAAAAGAAAATTTAAAAATCTGCACTGTGGCTGCTTTCAAAATGTGTTTCCCTTTTTGATTAGACAGTTGCTATTGCACAAAAATGTAAATATAATATTTTTTATATCATGTAATGTACTTTGAAATACCTCACACGTACAGGGTATACTGCATATTTCTATATAAACTACTAATACTTTGCAGTGACATCACGTTGTGGGTGTTCTGCGTGTATGTCTATAGTGGGATGTTCAGCAGTTACTATGGGGACACAATGCACACATTAGCAAACGCAGTCAAAAAAGTTTTAAGATTGTCTGAAAGTTCAAGAAAAAATACAAGATATATGTGAAGAGCTAATTTTCAGGAGCCAGTGATGAATGTGAGCGTCCATGGTCTGATTTTCTCTAAAAATACTTAGAGTACTAGCTCGATTGTAACTGTAATGTTTAAGAGAAGGACTTGTTTAACAGCACAAATCAGCTCCCCTGTTCTTTGTGTCAGATTATGTTAAAACAAGCTTAAATTTAAGTCTGAATTGAGAAACTGCGCTTCAGACAGAGCAGTGCCTACAGTTAGCATCACCACCTGGGAATGTTGATGACATCAGCTGCAAAGTATTAGTTGGCTTTTTGTATTCCAAAAATTTGCACTGGATAAGCTTTGTTAAATGTGCAATATATTTGAGAACTTGTTGATGTGAAAATTCTTACAAAAGGCACAAACTGCTAAACAAAAAAAAAATTCAGGCATTATTTTGATTTTGTAAGTAAATCATCTTGTGCCATTAGAGTGTCTTCATTTCTAAAAATCTAATGAACTAATTTAACTGATTTAACAGAATTCACCAGTGATTTCTCAGCTCCACTCTCCTGGGATATAGTGGGGCTAAAAAACATGGTACATTTCTGCAGAATCAATGAGCGAAGCATGAACACGGTTAATGTGAGGTGAGATAAGGAGGAAGAGAGAACCAGACTGATACCAATCTGTAAAACACATATACAGAGATATCAGTCTGAATTTACCAGGCAACAGCTCCACAAAATGTCACTTGACTGAGTTGTGTTACTGCCCTCTCAATATGACTTTGAATATTTAACAGGAAAAAAAAATCACAAATAGGATAGAATCTCTCTCTTTCCTCCATTCTCCTGTCTCTCTTATCTCTCTCTCATCCTTGTCTCTCTCTTCCTCTCTCTCTCAGTCGTTGTAGTGCATGATAGACTCCACGTAGCTGCTCCTTTCTCCTCTCTTTCCTCTCTCCTGTCCTCTCTCCTCTCTTCTCTCTCTTCTCTCTCTCCTCGTTCCCTCTCCTCGCCCTCTCTCTTTTTCCTCCTTGTCTCCCTCTTTCTCTCTCTCTCTCTTTCGGTCATTGTAGTGCATGATAGACTCCACGTAGTTTCTCCTCTCCTCCCTCCTCTCTCTAGTTGTTTTCTCTCCTCCTTGTCTCTCCCTCTCTCTCTCAGTCATTGTAATACAAGATAGACTCCACATAGTTGCTCCTTTCTCCTCCTCCCTCTCTCTTCTGTTCTCTCTCTCTCTCCTCCTTGTCTCCCTCTTTCTTCCTCCTCTCTCAGTCCGTTGTAGTGCATGATAGACTCCACGTAGTTGCTCTTTCTCCTCCCTCTCTCTCACTTTCCTCCTCATCTCCCTCTCTTCCTCTCTCTCTTTCAGTCATTGTAGTGCATGATAAACTCCACGTAGTTGCTTTTTTCTCTCTCCTCCCCTCTCTCTCACTTTCCTCGCTCCTCAGCTCATCCCCCTCTTCTTCCTCTCTCTCAGTCGTTCTCGTAGTGTTGTAGTGCATGATAAACTCCACATAGGTGCTTTCTCCCTTCTCCTCTCCTCCCTCTCTCTTTCCTCCTCATCTCCCTCTCTTCCTCTCTCTCTCAGTCGTAGTAGCAGGGAGAACTAAGACCATCGGTGGGTAGATTCGGTCCATCCATCTCCCTCTCTACTCTCTCCATCATCACGTCCTTTGGGGCTCGAAAGAAAAAGAGTTCGAGAAGGGAGAGATGCAAAGAAAGAGAGATGAGTCCGGTGTGCATAGACTCCACGTAGTTGCACAGTCCGGTGGTAGCGTTCATACTCCTTCATACCACCCATCTTTCGTTCGTTTTGAATCACGTAGATTATGGCTCCCTCCTGAAACGACAGCTCGTCCTCTTTGTCCGCCGTGTAGTCATAGATGGCCACCACTAGAGGGCGACACACACATATCAATTCAACTCAACGCCTCATTTTTGTCTAATCACAAAAGTTAAAGATTCTACACCTAATTTGTTTGCATTTATCTTGCCCCAGTTCAGTTATTTTCAGGTCAAAATAAGTCAACTGTCTGCATCTAATTAGAAACAGTTTTTTTTTAGCCCCATAGAGTCAGGAAGTGTGTTTTAGCATGCTTGTTTGTTTGCCTAGTATGAATGAGGTGTGTGTGTGTCAGAGTTCAGCCTTGGCCCAGGGCAGCTGTGGCTATGAAGTGAATTAATAATGTACAAAATTGTAAATAAACTTTGAGTGTCTGAATGTGATATATAAAACTATGTACTGCTCTATTAGCTTTTTGAGCTTTTAACCCAGAATACAGATTTAATTAAGTGTAATTTGTATTTTGTACATTTTATTTTGCTTTGTTAATATATTTACTAATTCATTCATACTCATACTCTCATACTCATATTCATACTCTGTAGTAAATGGTAAAACGGTCACATTCAAGACACTCAAAGCACTTTACAACAAGGAACCACTCACTCATTCACACATATATTCAAACGCCAGTGTACACCAGAGTGAGGTGGGTTAAATGTCTTGCCCAAGGACACAATGACAATATTCATCTAGAGCAGGGGTGCCCAAACTTTTTTCACCGAGGGCCATATCTTGAAAAATATTCGACACGGAGGGCCACAGTGGTCAATACAGTGGATAGTTTTGACGTCATACTTGAAATACGGCTTGAAATATTAATATTAGTTCTGTATGAAAATGCAATTTGATGTTATTTAGGATATATTGGTAGAATTATTCAAATTTGCTGTAAAAAGTGCTGATTATGATCAATTGGGCCAGTCCACCTGAAGGCCAGAGGGCTAATAAAAACTGGTCTGAGGGCCGCATTTGGCCCAGGTGACATAGTTTGGACACCCTTAATCTATAGGATCAAGATTCAACCCGCTAACCCTCAGATCAGTGGATAAAGGCTGTACCAACTGAGCTACTGTCGCCCCACTATTACTCTATTACAGCTACTTATACTGCAACTGAGGTACAGGGACCAAGCAATCATTTCTCTCTTAGATCAACAATTTGTCCAAGAAGTCTCTTTCTTATTCTCCAAATCAGAAATTACTCGGTCCCACTATATACTGTCATCCAGTGGTGATCCAGGAAGTGCTCCTCCATACACTTTCACAGCAGTTATCTTTTTAATTTCAGCACTCAATTCACCTTCACTAAGTAGCCAGCAGATCTTGTCGTCTCTACACTCTTTTAACGTATACAATGTGAAATACCAATAGTAGTGTGTACAAAAGTAGTTCATCATGTCTGTACCTTTTTCCAGGTAGCTCCGCGGGGCCCAGGCCGGCTCCTCCTCTGTGTAGGGGTCAGTGAACTCTGTGTCCTGGTCCGGTTTGTCCACTAGAGGGGGCTGTGGAGAGATGAGCGGCTCCTCTGATTGGCTCTGAGGTGGAGGGGGAGGAGCTCCATCTGAAACTTTGGGGAATAATCAGACAAATCAAATATTGTTTTAAAATATGTTGTAATTTACTTTGGGAGTACTACCCTTGAGATGACCAGAGCCTAAGTCTGACTCATAAATTTTATTCCAGTTCAGTTTGAACAATGAACTTGGGTCAGATTGGGTTTACACACGGGAAATGGTCAGGGTTTGGGTTCAGATTGCACTTTGATATTTTGAGTCTGATATTTTAAAGATTCACTGTGTTACTTTTCTCCAATACTTTAGGAAGATGTGAGTCTGGTCACCATCAAATCTCCCTGTTGAGGCGTGATTGACAGGTGGATTAGCCAATCAGGGACACGCATGGTCAGTCTTTCATTTCATTTCGTTGGTTCTGCCTCAAGTCCACTAGAGGGAGTAGTGACCAGACTAATGTCCTTCTGTACAATAAATCCAGAGCTATATCATTCTGGACTTGCTATTTATTTAGAAATTTTCCACAGTATTTATGTCATTTTATACAGTTCAAGTAAGGTGACAATAACCATCAAATATTTTCAATAATAAACACACTCACTGGACTCTTGAACGCGAGCGACGAAGCCCATTAGGGGGAGCTGTGGAGTGAACTGCAGCAGAGACGGAGGAGGAGGAGAAGCTGCAAACACAAGCACGTGTAACTCTGAGTACAACGGGTTCAGATGTCGTCACAGCAGTTTAGTCCTGAAAGTGGGAGCCTGGTTTTCTCGTACGATGTTCAAGTTCAAGACCAACCCTAAACATAATGGCAAATACAAATACAGTGGTCCCTCGCTATATCGTGGTTCACCTTTCGCGGTCTCGCTGTTTGCAGATTTTTAAAGTGCAATTTTACATGTTTTTTACAGAGTATGAACGTGGTTTGTGTTCTGCGTCCTGATTGGCTAAGAAACTGTAGACCATAGTACATCAGTCTCCTCCGTGCCGTGTCTCCTGTACATGACAAATACAAACTGAAAACATGTTCTTACCTGGACTGTGGTTGTAGTAAGTTCCCCCATTGACCGTGCTCTGAGCTGTGATTGGCTGTGCAGAGGTGGGGACGGGACTAGCTCTGTTTTGAGCTGCTGTGATTGGCTGCCCGGTGACGGAGGGAGGCCGGCGGTAAGGCAGGGACCCGCCCACCTGAGGGGCCTGGTGTCGCGGCTGAGGGCGGTTCATACTGTAAAACTGAGGCACGATCGCTCCTGAAGAAAACACAGAAATCCCCTACTTTAGTTTAAAATCCAGTACCTTTCTCAAATAGTTTCGCTTTACCTTACATTTTTATAGGACACAATAAGCCATCTTGGATCCAGCTACTATTTCTTTTGATACATCCAAAGGTTAAAGTTTTGCCCCAGAACAGACGTATTGTAAAAGCAGCTCTTAGGGTCAAATTGAGACTGCTGTGTGTAGTTTTTTTTTTATTTTTTTTTATGTAGACTTAACTAGTGACAGTGAAGAACACCTTTGTCAATGTTTTTTATGTGCATTGTCATTGATAGATAAACAAAAGTTGTGCTTATAAACTCATTGCAGTGAATAATGAGGATGTTCGGAATGCATAAGGTAAGTGAGGAATAACTTTGGTCCACAGCAAACCATTTAAAATGAACTAATTCTGCTTTTTATACTTTTAAGACAATAAAAATCAGGTACAACGACTTTAACCAAATGTAGCAAGAGCATAAAAATCACTCATAAATAATACAATGCAGACAGAATTTAGATTTTTTGCTATACACTTGCAAGATTTTACTGTACTGTGCTACTGTACTTTTCTGCGTTAAAAAAAAGAAGTTAATTTTAAATGGTTCAAAGTGGTCCACAGTTCCGAATATCCTGATTATTCACCATGATGAGTTTATAAGCGCTTATACGCACATCTAATTAAAAATAGTTTTTACTGTCTATTTATCAGTAAGTGCACGTTAGCATGCCAGTTGAAGCTTCACCATCACAGCAAAACTCTGCTCTGAGAGGTCTGCTGTGACGGTGAAGCTACAACTAGCATGCTAACGTGCACTTCCCGATAAATGGACAGTAAAAATGATTTCTAATTAGATGCAAACAACATGCAGCAAAATGTGTGTAAAGGCTTTTTTTTTTTTTTTTTTTTTTTTTTTTTTTTTTTTTTACTGTTTATGGTCTATTAATTGTCACTCAGAATGTTTGTTGATTCAAGTGTAGAAATCAAAAGTTGTAGTGTCACTGGCGTCCATTTTGGATCCACTCACCTTCGCTGGGTGAGGACACAAAGGAGAGAGTGGGCGGAGGAGCAGGGGAGAGCAGAGGGGGCGCGTTCCAGGGGAGTGCATCCAGCTGGGGGTCGGAGGAGGCCGGAGGTGGGTCGAAGCTTGCCCCGGTTTGAGGAGGGGAGCTGGGGTGAGGAGAGAGGGGGCGGGGGGGGTGTGAGCTGGAGGTCCCAGAGGGTGAGACTGGGTCATGGGTGGAGGAAGAAGAAGAGGAGGAGGAAGAGTGGAAGGGGAGGGAGGAGAGGGGGAGGAGGGGGGGCGGTGGACGGAGAGGATGAGGGCGCAGCGCTCGGAGAAACTTAAGAGAAAAATAGAAGGAAGAGAGGGAAAAGAGAACAAACATGGAGCGAGATAAAGATGTCACATGTAGGATGTAGAAAATAATACATGTACCGAAGGAATACATGAGCTCTCTGAATGTCCACCTCAGTCCCTCACTACATCACCCTGCACTCTTTAGAGGACTCTATAGCGCCCTCAGTGGGACACGAAAGTTCACTACATTCGGGTAATTTAAGACTGGAGATTTGGGTGAAAATACATTAGGTTGGAGTGCACTTCCCCAGTCCTCTGAAAAAGTAGAGGATAGACTCATTTCAATATTTTTGATGATTTCAGGAAAACTAAATCAACATAGTAGAAACAATAATTATGTTTTTAAAAGAGTCTTAAGTAGTAAGTAGTAAGTAAGTAACAGGACGATTTATCCCAGAAATCAAAATTGTAACTAGCAAGAAAAACTTAGAAACTAATATGAAACTCGAGACCGAACTATATAAATCACATTTAGATTTGACATTTACTAATAGGTGGGTCATATGATGTTAACCTAGAGTGTGGTTTTATCTGCGTATAGGTGGGTTGGTTGTTTAGGTGGGTTGGTTGTTTATCTGGCTATAGGTGGGTTGGTTGTTTATATCTGGCTATAGGTGGGTGGTTGTTTATCTGGGTGTAGGTGGGTTGTTGTTTAGGTGGGTTGGTTGTTTATCTGTGTATAGGTGGTTTGGTTGTTTAGGTGGGTTTGTTGTTTATCTGGGTATAGATGGGTTGGTTGTTTAGGTGGGTTGGTTGTTTATCTGGCTATAGGTGGGTTGGTTGTTTATCTGACTATAGGTGGGTTGGTTGTTTATCTGGGTGTAGGTGGGTTGGTTGTTTAGGTGGGTTGGTTGTTTATCTGTGTATAGGTGGGTTGGTTGTTTAGGTGGGTTGGTTGTTTATCTGGGTGTAGGTGGGTTGGTTGTTTAGGTGGGTTGGTTGTTTATCTGTATAGTGGTGGGTTGGTTGTTTAGGTGGGTGGGTTGTTGTTTATCTGGGTATAGATGGGTTGGTTGTTTAGATGGGTTGGTTGTTTATCTGGCTATAGGTGGGTTGGTGTTTATCTGGCTATAGGTGGGTTGGTTGTTTATCTGGCTATAGGTGGGTTGGTTGTTTATCTGGGTGTAGGTGGGTTGGTTGTTTAGGTGGGTTGGTTGGTTGTTTCTGTGTATAGGTGGGTTGGTTGTTTAGGTGGGTTGTTGTTTATCTGGGTATAGATGGGGGTTGGTTGTTTAGGTGGGTTGGTTGTTTATCTGGCTATAGGTGGGTTGGTTGTTTATCTGACTATAGGTGGGTTGGTTGTTTATCTGGGGTTGGTTGTTTAGGTGGGTTGGTTGTTTAGGTGGGTTGGTGGGTTTGTTATCTGTGTATAGGTGGGTTGGTTGTTTAGGTGGGTTGGTTGTTTATCTGGGTGTAGGTGGGTTGGTTGTTTAGGTGGGTTGGTTGTTTATCTGTGTATAGGTGGGTTGGTTGTTTAGGTGGGTTGGTTGTTTATCTGGGTATAGATGGGTTGGTTGTTTAGGTGGGTTGGTTGTTTATCTGGCTATAGGTGGGTTGGTTGTTTATCTGGCTATAGGTGGGTTGGTTGTTTATCTGGGTGTAGGTGGGTTGGTTGTTTAGGTGGGTTGGTTGTTTATCTGTGTATAGGTGGGTTGGTTGTTTAGGTGGGTTGGTTGTTTATCTGGGTATAGATGGGTTGGTTGTTTAGGTGGGTTGGGTTGTTGTATCTGCTATAGGTGGGTTGGTTTGTTTTATCTGGCTATAGGTGGGTTGGTTGTTTATCTGGGTGTAGGTGGGTTAGTTGTTTAGGTGGGTTGGCTGTTAAGTGGGTTTATTTGCAAAGGTGGGTTGGTTGTTCAGGTGGGTTGCATGTTTATCTGTGTGTAGGTGGGTTGGTTGTTTAGGTGGGTTGGTTGTTTAGGTGGGTATAGATGGGTTGGTTGTTTAGGTGGGTTGGTTGTTTATCTGGCTATAGGTGGGTTAGTTGTTTAGGTGGGTATAGATGGGTTGGCTGTTTAAGTGGGTTGTTTGCAAAGGTGGGTTGGTTGTTCAGGTGGGTTATTTACCTGGGTAGGTGGCTGGGGGGGAGGGTGTTGGAACAGCGATGGGCAGCCCCACACTCCCACAGCTGCTGTTCTCTCTGCTGCCTCCACTGCTGCCACTGAAACACAGTCACAATCTGAATGACTTTTACTCATTTACATTATATTTGTTTCGGACGTGCAGACAACAAGAAGAACCCAAAATATTACAACCCAACCAAAATGTGCACACAAAAAGCGATGGGGGAAGAATGAGATTAGAGTTAGAGTACGGACTGACATATGTTGAAGCTGCAGAGATGAAAAAGCAGGTTATGGTCCATTTCAGTCATGACGATGAAGCTGATTTGAGACATTCATTACATCATATTACTGGGTTTCAGATGGCAGCACTTCTTCTACCTTTCCAGTAAGATAAACTCTCACGATTTTTCTGAGCTCACAAACTCTTCAGAATCCATTTTGTTAGACTTGTTATGAACCTTCGACCAATCAGCATGAAGCATCTGTTTGAACTTTCTGATCTTCGTTTCTGATAATTTTCAGCGAGAGCCATTTCAGATGTAGAACTCAGAGGACTACACATGTCAGTCTGGTGATATTAGAGCGAGGTTAAACATTCTATAGGTTGATAACAGTGAGTTTTTGTGTCTAGTCCGGGGGTGTCCAACCTATGGCCCGGGGGCAAAATACGGCCCTCAGACCTAATTTTATCGGTCCTCAAACCTCCTGCTGAACTGGCCCAATTGATCATAAGCAGCACTTTTAACAGGAAATTAAACTATTTCTACCACTATATCCTCAAACATCACATTGCAGTGTGATACAGACCTAAAATGAATGTGTTTCAAGCCTTATTAATCCACAGTGGCTCTGTCAAAGCTGTGTTTAAAGCACCACACTGTGTTGATCACCGGTCTGTGGCCCTCTGCTTCGAATATGTTTTGAGATGTGGCCCTTGATTAAAAAAGTTTGGGCACCTCTGGCCTAGTCACAGGTTGATTATTGGTGCATTTGCCTTTTGGATATTTCATGACAAAGTTCAGTGTAAAGTCTGGCTCTTGCCTCCATCTGAGAGTTACAGATTACATTAAAGAATCTGAAAACCACCAAGACTGTCGCTTAATTCTGCCATTTAAACTGACATATAGAGTCACATGAACTGAATCAAACACGCCTTAAAATAATCAACCACATCAAACACCACCAGCTGTAATTACAAATGAAAGTCCACACAGCATAAAAGGAATGTCTGAATTAGTAAAACATAAAAAGTGAAATCATAAAGCAAAATAAGAGTTGAAAGCATCTCCGGGTCCTGCGACGGCGGCGGTGACGGAAGCTGGTACCTGCTGGTTCGGGGGCGGTGCGTTACTGTGGCTGTTCTCACTGGACTGGGGAGGTTAGCACACGCACTGGGACTGGACGCATTAGGCACCACAGGGGGGCGCACTGGCTCCAGAGTCCTGTAGGGGGAGCTTTTCCTGTGTGAGGGGTGTCACAGGGAACAGGGAGATTATAATGATGAGGGTAAAATGCAATAAACCCACAAAGCTAAAGGTAATAACTGTGACGTGTGCCCCTACTGGCTTAAAGGAGGTGTGCACGTCTATGACCACAGAATCAGCGTGCATCCCGCTAATGAAACTTCTGCACATCGCATCAGGTCAGGGCCGGCCCGAGCTTTCAGGGGGCCCCTAACCTGAATTTGTCTCTGGGGGCCTCGACAGCGGATCCCTCCTGGCTCAACTACTGGTATTTGACATTTGACACAGTGTGACTCTGCTCTCATCACCCTCGACCAGTTGTATTTGTGTTTATACGACCAACATCAGACTGAAAACATCCAGAATGTCACAACTACTACAGTCACAAGAACAGTACACAGCTCAAGATTTTTGAAATTCTAGACATTTTTTCTTCGTTTCTGGTGGATTTTAATGTGTTCCAGTTGGCGACAGTGGCTTAAATTTACATTATAAAGCTGTAAACACGTAGCTGCCCTCACCTCTGCCCGACTCAAAAACAAATGTAGCAGCAGCAGATATTTTGCTCCTATAGATATAAAACAAATGTAATTGTTTTAGAGGGATATTTAGGCTGCTGTAAACACACAAGCCCAGTGTCCAATAAAACTTAATATATTACATTATTTTTAGTAAAAATGTGTGGGCTCTTGGGGGCCCCTTAGTGGTCTTTATAAATAAACCAACCTGGAAGTCATACACTTAAATCAATATTATACATGTTTTACATGTAGAGTTTTTTTTTTTTTTTTTTTTTTTTTTATACAGGAACCATTTCTGTTATGAAGTTGTTTTAGATGAATATATGAATATAAAACTAAACACACTGAATTCTGTCAGCGTGTTCTGTCAAATGTTTTTAAGAGTGAATAAGTGTCACCACTCATCCAAGAGGCTTCTTCTGTTCTGAAAGTAAACTCTTCTGTTATTTTTGTTATGGATCCTACCTGACGACTGTGGGATTACACAGACAATACTGCAATTTAAAATGAACTAAATGTAAAAAAAATTGTGTGTATAGATATAGATTATAAGTATATAGACTTTATGTATAAGTAGACTTTATAATTATAAGTATAATACACGTATAATACACTTTATATTATAAGTATATACAGTATAAAATACACTTTATATTATAAGTATATACAGTATAATACACTTTATATTATATTAAATACAGTATATACAGTATAATACACTCAGTATATACACTATATATATAGTATACACGTATAATACACTTTATATTATAAGTATATACAGTATAAT
>JAIEZT010000009.1:5143319-5220078 GCA_019594935.1 Periophthalmus modestus
CTGTTAGTGCCCTGGTAGAAATCCTTACGGTGAGGAAGAAAATAGAAAGTAACAGGATACGGTTCACTATGGAGGTTAGAGTGGGCAAAATGTCGTGTCAGGCTATGGCACCCAGCAAAAAAGAAGGCTAAGCTCTTGGCAGCGGAGAAAATGCTGGAGATGATGGGGTTTGCAGAAACAGATGGAAAGCCAAAACCCTCCAATGGCAGCCGCACGAGGCGGCCATGTTCCAGAAACACGTTTACGAGCAGCAGGAACAACGGAAGAGGAACACCAGGAGGCCTTAAGAGCCTTACCCGGCCGGTTCAGGAACCAGAACAAAAACCAGGAACCAGGACCAAAGCCAAGAATCAGAACCAAATCAGGGACCCAGGACAGTCCAGATCCCAGCTCCTCAGGATGCCATGAGGCCTATTAACCCTCATACTCCAGAGGTGGAGACTGTCTCTACAGTCCCAATCCCAGAACAGGTCACAAGTTGTCAGGATGTCACTATTCCAGCAGAAGGCCCTAGTGCACCAGAGATAATTGAAACAGGGCCCCCTACTGCTGAAAATCACGTGTCTATCAGTCCGGCAGAGACACCTATTCCACCAGAGAACACAACTGTGGCCCATATCATTGAAAAGTTCTCTCTTCCTCCAGAAGTTACCAGTATTGTTAATGGCTGGTTTCAAGCAGTAGAGGAGACAGAGGACACCACTAGTCCTCCTGTCAGGTTAGCAGAGGAGCCAGTGTCTGCACCTCTTGAGCCTCTAAGTTCAGCAATGGACTCTATCCCACCAGAGGAGAATACAGCAGAGGTCCCAACACCTGAAGACATTTCTGTTCCTCAGAATGTTATTGATAGCTCGTTTCAAGGAGTACAGGACGTTGAGGAGGACATCACCTCAAGTCCTACTGAGCCCGTACCACCAGAGGAGATCACCCAACCTGTGGTAATTACACTGAAACAGGCCTCAGCTCCACAGGACGACTCTGCTGAGTCTGTAAGTTCAGCAGAGGTTCAAATAGAAGAGATCGACACAGCAACCACCAACCACAGTGTAACCCTACAGGAGGTTACCATATCTACAACCGAGACCCCCAGTGAACCAGAGGAGGCATCTGAACCAGTTCTTCCCAGTTCACCACAGCCTGTAATTCCAGACATCACAAATGGTCAACCTCAAGCCTGTTCTACAGAGAAGAGTGTTGAATCAACTGGAAAAACCCACTGCCCCGAAGCCACACACTGCATGATCACAGCAATGTTCAAAACTGCTTCCAAAACTCAAGCCGTTTCCTGACCATGACCAACAGGTGGCGCTTGTCCAAAGACTCCGAAAAGTGGAGAACCAGGTTGTGAAACCTGAGAACATTGAACTCAGAGCTAAAGATCTCAAAATCATCGGTAAAGCAGCTGCTAAAAGCCTTCTGCAAGAGATGGGCTCTGCGTCCTCACTGTTCTTAGACAGTAACACTGATTTCATTGAGTCCACGGTGAAACAACATCTCACCATTCAACTCAACACCTTCTTGGCCAATTCTAAGACAGGACAAGCACGCTTCTTTTCAGGAGTGAGTAAGATCTTCAGGAGTATCTTAATACCCAAAGGCCCTCTCAGCACCTATCTGCTGTCCAGGCCAAGGCATTAATTCAACCCCCTCCCCTGTCAGCCCCTGTCATCCGCTAAACGCCCTAAAGTCAACAAGATTCTTAACATGATTGGATTCCTAATTTATTATGTATAAATGGATGAGACAGATACTAAAACTAAAAACAATTTGGCACTATTTAAATTCACCTCAGGAAATATACCAGATTTTCTGAAGTGAATGACTAAATTTACACAAAACTGTGTATCTGGCTCCTCCATGCATAATAATGTCTAAAATATAACCAATTTGGCACCTTTTAAATTCACCTCAATTAATATTAAAGATTTTTTGAAGTGAGTTAAAAAACAAAACAAAATTTAAATAAATAAATTAAAACACATCTTTGTACTTGATTTTATATTTTGTTTTCTTCTAAAAAAACTATGCTAAATATTGTTATATTGTGTATTTCTTATCTATGGACCAATATGTGCTCTCTGTGCCCTAATAAAGAATACTACTACAAACTAATATTATTAATAATAATGTGAAGAAAAAGTTCATTTTGTTTTGATGGGGATAAGTATAATCTGCTGTTTCACTGTTTGACTTTCTACCAGTTCATTAAATCAACATTTGAGTTAAGCCCTGCGAGGAAACTGCTGTTGTGATTTTGGTGATACACAAATACATTGAACTGAATATATTATGATATTGAATATAATATTGATGTAAAGCACTTTGAGAGCTTTGAAGGTGAGTATACTCTATATGAAAATGTGACCATTTACCAGAAATAAACAAGTAAAGAGCAAAGATTTGTTTAATATTGAAAAAGATTTATATTTGATGCTCTCCGGTCTTCGTGTCTCGATACAACATTACATTAGACAACCCAAAAGGAGCAAATCTTGATAATCGTTGATAGTGAAATATGGAGCGTTATTTGAACTTCATTTCATTTTTCCAAACCCGTACCCGTGTGGAGATCCTTTACAGACATTTTCTCTAGACATGTGATCCATTGTGTTAGTCTCACAGTTAATAATTCACATGGAAAAACAAATAAATGCAATGACAAACTGTTAGCATTAGCATAGCATTACATATCTCTTTGGAGAACACTAACCTGTCCAGTAACCTCTAAAAGCTTTTTTCATTATGGATGTTTTTATTCCACTGAAAAACAGAATACATCTCCACAAAACAGGCTCTTATTTGGTCTGGAGGAGCCTCTCCATGGACGTGTCCCTGTATGTCATAAAACCTCTGTGTCTCTGTGGATCATGTTCTAAATTATACATTTAATGTTTTATTACCATGGAATCATGCAGCAGATTTTCTAATCACTATATATAAATCCAGAAAATGGCATTATACCTAAGACAGACAAACTACTGGGAGCAAATGGCCCAAATATGAAGGCATGTCTGGAAGTTTCTCTCCCAGGGAGAATTTTGCAAAAAAAAAAAAACAAAAAAATTAATAAATAAAATAAAATCACAAAGGTTTCTGTATCCTGCCGCATTTTAGTTTTTATATTTTGTCAGTAATTATTGGTTTATTACAACAAACTGAGCTGGTGAGACCTCCTCTCTGTTTAATGGGCCTGTACTACTATTTTACATTTAATCTAAGACCATTTATTCAAAGTAAAATGTTCAATTCAGTGATTCACGAGACTTCACTGTGGACCTCATGTGAACAATAATATACTAATATTATAGTATAATATACTATAATACAGAGTATTATACTGTATTATACTGTGTATACTTATAATATAAAGTGTATTATACTTTATATACTTATAATATAAAGTGTATTATACTGTGTATACTTATAATATAAAGTGTATTATACTGTGTATACTTATAATATAAAGTGTATATACTGTATTATACTGTGTATACTTATAATATAAAGTGTATTATACTGTATTATACTATATATATTATAAGTGTATATAAAGTGTCTTATACTGTGTATACTTATAATCAGTGGCGGGCCGTGCATTTCACACCTAGGCCTTCAGTAGTGCTCCGTCTGAATCAATCCAACCCTCAATAACTTTATACAATTTAAAACAAATAACAATTTTATGGCTATAAACTTTTACTGCAGCTACAACTGCGACACACAAAAAAAAGTCAATAATAACCTCATAAAATTGCAATATTACAGGAATATAGCCACATTTACTCACCAAAAATTGCCGTTTTATTTGTACACAAAATTCATCCTCCTTTCTTCCCTCAAGAGAAGATTTCAATTACTCTGTCGTACAGATTACAGATTTCAGTTCCATCAAGAAGTTCTTTTCTATCGCCATCGAAGCTAATGCTGAAAGTCGAGCCCTGTCTGTCCACGAGGGTCTTGCGGTGATTCTTCGTGGCTCGGAAACAACGCTGCGTTCAGGGTTCCTCGTAGATTTTCCTCGTAAAAAAAAAAAAAAACTCAGCTGTGTCACAAAAACTCCTTTACCCTTGCCAGACAAAATTGTACATCCAGGTTTTGTCCTGTAGTATTGAAAAGAGCACGTCTGAATGCCCAAAGAGCCCACACATTTTGAAGCAAAAAAATGTAACACAAAATCATCCAGACGTGATGCAGATGCGTGTCAGCCTAATTCTCCACAAACACGGGTCAATGTGCTGTTCGAGGTGCAGGTCGAAGTATCTGCTGACTGCTAAATACGAATTGAGACACGGCTGCAGTTTGCTCGCTCTGGCTAGTTTACTCTCTCACTGTCCAATCATAGGCTGTGAAAAACGCCGACGTTTCCGTGCGCCTGCTAGAAGGACTCGGTGTCGCCAACTCTAAATCTGATTGGTTAAAGCAACAGTTTTACCGACACTTATTTTGTGCTACAGGTTGCCCGCAGAACTGATTATGAAGGCCTCCAGGTAGATGAGACCCTGGCAACAAATAATGGCTGAAATGTGATTGGTTAAATGCTTAAATTGAGCCAGGAGGGATCTGGAAGCAGCGCAACCAGGGGAAAGCAATGGTTAGGAAGCTCACAGACAATTCGGGAATGATTTAATAAGTATTCGATGGACAAAATATAATTAACATCAGTCTGTGATTCAGATATTTTTTTAGGCCAGCAGAGAAGGCCTTGCAGGCCCTGACGGTCCATCACTGCTTATAATATAAAGTGTATTATACATTATATACTTATAATTTATAATACACATAAATTCTTTTACATTTAGTTCATTTTAAATTGCAGTATTGTCTGTGTAATCCCACAGTCGTCAGGTAGGATCCATAACAAAAATAACAGAAGAGTTTACTTTCAGAACAGAAGAAGCCTCTTGGATGAGTGGTGACACTTATTCACTCTTAAAAACATTTGACAGAACACACTGACAGAATTCAGTTTGTTTATTTTTTATTCATATATTCATCTAAAACAACTTCATAACAGAAATGGTTCCTGTATAAAAAAAAACAAAAAAAAAACTCTACATGTAACATCTATAATATTGATTTAAGTGTATGCAGTATGCAGTTACGTGTATGCAGTGTATGACTTCCAGGTTGGTTTATTTATAAAGACCACTAGGGGGCCCCCAAGAGCCCACACATTTATACAAAAAATAATGTAATATATTAAGTTTTATTGGACACTGGGCTTGTGTGTTTACAGCAGCCTAAATATCCCTCTAAAACACATTACATTTGTTTTATAGCTTATAGGAGCAAAATATCTGCTGCTGCTACATTTGTGGTTTGAGTCGGGCAGAGGTGAGGCCAGCTATGTGTTTACACCTTTATAATGGTAAATTTAAGCCACTGTCGCCAACTGGAACACATTAAAATCCACCAAGAAATAGAAAGAAGAAAAAATGTCTAGAATTTGAAAAAAATCTTGAGCTGTGTAATTGTTCTTGTGACTGTAGTAGTTGAGACACCGATGATTGTGTGGTCATAGAAGCACACACCTCCTTTAAGCCAGTAGGGGCACACGTCACAGTTATTACCTTTAGCTTTTATCAACCTATTGCATTTTACCCTCATCTATTATCATCTCCCTGTTCCCTGTGACACCCCTCACACAGGAAAAGCTCCCCTACAGGACTCTGGAGCCAGTGCGCCCCCCTGTGGTGCTAATGCGTCCAGTTCCCAGTGCGTGTGCTAACCTCCCCAGTCCAGTGAGAACAGCCACAGTAACGCACCGCCCCCGAAACCAGCAGGTACCAGCTTCCGTCACCGCCGCCGTCGCAGGACCCGGAGATGCTTTCAATCAGCTTATTTTGCTTTATGATTTCACTTTTTATGTTTTACTAATTCAGACATTCCTTTTATGCTGTGTGGACTTTCATTTGTAATTACAGCCGTGATGGTGTTTGATGTGGTTGATTATTTTAAGGCGTGTTTGATTCAGTTCATGTGATTCTATGTCAGTGTAAATGGCAGAATTAAGTGACAGTCTTGGTGGTTTTCAGATTCTTTAATGTAATGTGCAACTCTCAAATGGAGGCAAGAGCCAGAACTTTGAACTTTGTCATGGAATATCCAAAAGGCAAATGCACCAATAATCAACCTGTGACTAGGCCAGAGGTGCCCAAACTTTTTTAATCAAGGGCCACATCTCAAAACATATTTGAAGCAGAGGGCCACAGACCAGTGATCAATACAGTGCGGTGCTTTAAACACAGCTTTGACAGAGCCGCTGTGGATTCATAAGAAACACTTGAAACACATTCATTTTAGGTCTGTATCACACTGTAATGTGATGTTTGAGGATATAGTGGTATAAATAGTTTAATTTACTGTTAAAAGTACTGCTTATGATCAATTAGGCCGGTTCAGCAGGAGGCTTGAGGGCCAATAAAATTAGGTCTGAGGGCCGCATTTTGCCCCCGGGCCATAGGTTGGACACCCCCGGACTAGACACAAAAACTCACTGTTATCAACCTATAGAATGTTTAACCTCGCTCTAATATCACCAGACTGACATGTGTAGTCCTCTGAGTTCTACATCTGAAATGGCTCTCGCTGAAAATGATCAGAAACGAAGATCAGAAAGTTCAAACAGATGCTTCATGCTGATTGGTCGAAGGTTCATAACAAGTCTAACAAAATGGATTCTGAAGAGTTTGTGAGCTCAGAAAAATCGTGAGAGTTTATCTTACTGGAAAGGTAGAAGAAGTGCTGTCATCTGAAACCCAGCAATATGATGTAATGAATGTCTCAAATCAGCTTCATCGTCATGACTGAAATGGACCATAACCTGCTTTTTCATCTCTGCAGCTTCCACATATGTCAGTCCGTACTCTAACTCTAATCTCATTCTTTCCCCATCGCTTTTTGTGTGCACATTTTGGTTGGGTTGTAATATTTTGGGTTCTTCTTGTTGTCTGCACGTCTGAAACAAATATAATGTAAATGAGTAAAAGTCATTCAGATTGTGACTGTGTTTCAGTGGCAGCAGTGGAGGCAGCAGAGAGAACAGCAGCTGTGGGAGTGTGGGGCTGCCCATCGCTGTTCCAACACCCTCCCCCCCAGCCACCTACCCAGGTAAATAACCCACCTGACCAACCAACCCACCTAAACAACCAACCCACCTTTGCAAACAACCCACTTAAACAGCCAACCCACCTAAACAACTAACCCACCTATAGCCAGATAAACAACCAACCCACCTAAACAACCAACCCACCTATACACAGATAAACAACCAACCCACCTAAACAAACCAACCATCTATACCCACCTAAACAACCAACCCACCTAAACAACCAACCCACCTATACACAGATAAACAACCAACCCACCTAAACAACCAACCCATCTATACCCACCTAAACAACCAACCCACCTAAACAACCAACCCACCTACACACAGATAAACAACCAACCCACCTATAGCCAGATAAACAACCAACCCACCTAAACAACCAACACATCTATACCCAGATAAACAACCAACCCACCTAAACAACCAACCCACCTATGCGCAGATAAAACCACACTCTAGGTTAACATCATATGACCCACCTATTAGTAAATGTCAAATCTAAATGTGATTTATATAGTTTGGTCTCGAGTTTCATATTAGTTTCTAAGTTTTTCTTGCTGGTTACAATTTTGATTTCTGGGATAAATCGTCCTGTTACTTACTTACTACTTACTACTTAAGACTCTTTTAAAAACATAGTTATTGCTTCTACTATGTTGATTTAGTTTTCTTGAAATCGTCAAAAATATTGAAATGAGTCTGTCCTCTACTTTTTCAGAGGACTGGGGAAGTGCACTCCAACATACTGTATTTTCACCCAAATCTCCAGTGTTAAACCTGAATGTAGTGAACTTCGTGTCCCACTGAGGGCGCTATAGAGTCCTCTAAAGAGTGCAGGGTGATGTAGTGAGTGAGGGACTGAGGTGGACATTCAGAGAGCTCATGTATTCCTTTGGTACATGTACTATTTTCTATATCCTGCATGTGACATCTTTATCTCGCTCCATGTTTGTTCTCTTTTCCCTCCCTTCCTTCTATTTTTCTCTTAAGTTTCTCCGAGCGCTGCGCCCTCATCCTCTCCGTCCACCGCCCCCAGCTCCTCCCCCTCTCCCTCCCCTTCCACCTCTTCCTCCTCCTCTTCTTCTTCCTCCACCATGACCCAGTCTCACCCTCTGGGACCTCCAGCTCACACCCCCCACTGCCCTCTCTCCTCACCCCAGCTCCCCTCCTCAAACCGGGGCAAGCTCCGACCCACCTCCGGCCTCCTCCGACCCCCAGCTGGATGCACCTCCCCTGGAACGCTCCCCTCTGCTCTCCCCTGCTCCTCCGCCCACTCTCTCCTTTGTGTCCTCACCCAGCGAAGGTGAGTGGATCCAAAATGGACGCCAGTGACACTACAACTTTTGATTTCTACACTTGAATCACCAAACATTCTGAGTGACAATTAATAGACCATAAACAGTAAAAAAAAAAAAAAAAGTTAATTTAGGATGCAAACTACTTAAAAGTCCTTTACCAGATTTTGCTGCATTCTGTTTGCATCTAATTAGAAAGAATTTTTACTGTCCATTTATCGGGAAGTGCACGTTAGCATGCTAGTTGTAGCTTCACCGTCACAGCAGACCTCTCAGAGCAGAGTTTTGCCGTGATGGTAAAGCTACAACTGGCATGCTAACGTGCACTTACTGATAAATAGACAGTAAAAACTATTTCTAATTAGATTAAACTCATCATGGTGAATAATCAGGATATTCGGAACTGTGGACCACTTTGAACCATTTAAAATTAACTTTTTTTTCCTTTTTTTTTAATGCAGAAAAGTACAGTAGCACAGTACAGTAAAATCTTGCAAGTGTATAGCAAAAAATCTAAATACTGTCTGCATTGTATTATTTATCAGTGATTTTTATGCTCTTGCTACATTGGTTAAAGTCTTTGTACCTGATTTTTATCGTCTTAAAAGTATAAAAAGCAGAATTAGTTCATTTTAAATGGTTTGCTGTGGACCAAAGTTATTCCTCACTTACCTTATTGATTCCGAACATCCTCATTATTCACTGCAATGAGTTTATAAGCACAACTTTTGGTTATGTATCAGTGACAATGCACATAAAAAACATTGACAAAGGTGTTCTTCACTGTCACTAGTTAAGTCTACATAAAAAAAAATTAAAAAAAACTACACACAGCAGTCTCAATTTGACCCTAAGAGCTGCTTTTACAATACGTCTGTTCTGGGCAAAAACTTTAACCCTTTGGATGTATCAAAAGAAATAGTAGCTGGATCCAAGATGGCTTATTGTGTCCTATAAAAATGTAAGGTAAAGCGAAACTAACTATATGAGAAAGGTACTGGATTTTTAAGCTAAAGTAGTGGAGATTTCTGTGTTTTCTTCAGGAGCGATCGTGCCTCAGTTTTACAGTATGAACCGCCCTCAGCCGCGACACCAGGCCCCTCAGGTGGGCGGGTCCCTGCCTTACCGCCGCCCTCCCTCCGTCACCGGGCAGCCAATCACAGCAGCTCAAAACAGAGCTAGTCCCGTCCCCGCCTCTGCACAGCCAATCACAGCTCAGAGCACGGTCAACGGGGGAACTTACTACAACCACAGTCCAGGTAAGAACATGTTTTCAGTTTGTATTTGTCATGTACAGGAGACACGGCACGGAGGAGACTGATGGACTATGGTCTACAGTTTCTTAGCCAATCAGGACGCAGAACACAAACCACGTTCATACTCTGTAAAAAACATGTAAAATTGCACTTTAAAAATCTGCAAACAGCGAGACCGCGAAAGGTGAACCACGATATAGCGAGGGACCACTGTATTTGTATTTGCCATTATGTTTAGGGTTGGTCTTGAACTTGAACATCGTACGAGAAAACCAGGCTCCCACTTTCAGGACTAAACTTCTGTGACGACATCTGAACCCGTTGTACTCAGAGTTACACGTGCTTGTGTTTGCAGCTTCTCCTCCTCCTCCGTCTCTGCTGCAGTTCACTCCACAGCTCCCCCTAATGGGCTTCGTCGCTCGCGTTCAAGAGTCCAGTGAGTGTGTTTATTATTGAAAATATTTGATGGTTATTGTCACCTTACTTGAACTGTATAAAATGACATAAATACTGTGGAAAATGTCAAAATAAATAGCATGTCCAGAATGATATGACTCTGGATTTATTGTACAGAAGGATATAAGTCTGGTCACTACTCCCTCTAGTGGACTTGAGGCAGAACCAACGAAATGAAATGAAAGACTGACCATGCGTGTCCCTGATTGGCTAATCCACCTGTCAATCACGCCTCAACACAGGGAGATTTGATGGTGACCAGACTCACATCTTCCTAAAGTATTGGAGAAAAGTAACACAGTGAATCTTTAAAATATCAGACTCAAAAACTCAAAGTGCAATCTGAACCCAAACCCTGACCATTTCCCGTGTGTAAACCCAATCTGACCCAAGTTCATTGTTCAAACTGAACTGGAATAAAATTTATGAGCCAGACTTAGGCTCTGGTCATCTCAAGGGTAGTACTCCCAAAGTAAATTACAACATATTTTAAAACAATATTTGATTTGTCTGATTATTCCCCAAAGTTTCAGATGGAGCTCCTCCCCCTCCACCTCAGAGCCAATCAGAGGAGCCGCTCATCTCTCCACAGCCCCCTCTAGTGGACAAACCAGACCAGGACACACAGAGTTCACAGACCCCTACACAGAGGAGGAGCCGGCCTGGGCCCCGCGGAGCTACCTGGAAAAAAGGTACAGACATGATGAACTACTTTTGTACACACTACTATTGGTATTTCACATTGTATACGTTAAAAGAGTGTAGAGACGACAAGATCTGCTGGCTACTTAGTGAAGGTGATTGAGTGCTGAAATAAAAAGATAACTGCTGTGAAAGTGTATGGAGGAGCACTTCCTGGATCACCACTGGATGACAGTATATAGTGGGACCGAGTAATTTCTGATTTGGAGAATAAGAAAGAGACTTCTTGGACAAATTGTTGATCTAAGAGAGAAATGATTGCTTGGTCCCTGTACCTCAGTTGCAGTATAAGTAGCTGTAATAGAGTAATAGTGGGGCGACAGTAGCTCAGTTGGTACAGCCTTTATCCACTGATCTGAGGGTTAGCGGTTTGAATCTTGATCCTATAGATTAAGGGTGTCCAAACTATGTCACCTGGGCCAAATGCGGCCCTCAGACCAGTTTTTATTAGCCCTCTGGCCTTCAGGTGGACTGGCCCAATTGATCATAATCAGCACTTTTTACAGCAAATTTGAATAATTCTACCAATATATCCTAAATAACATCAAATTGCATTTTCATACAGAACTAATATTAATATTTCAAGCCGTATTTCAAGTATGACGTCAAAACTATCCACTGTATTGACCACTGTGGCCCTCCGTGTAGAATATTTTTCAAGATATGGCCCTCGGTGAAAAAAGTTTGGGCACCCCTGCTCTAGATGAATATTGTCATTGTGTCCTTGGGCAAGACATTTAACCCACCTCACTTCTGTGTACACTGGCGTTTGAATATATGTGTGAATGAGTGAGTGGTTCCTTGTTGTAAAGTGCTTTGAGTGTCTTGAATGTGACCGTTTACCATTTACTACAGAGTATGAATATGAGTATGAGAGTATGAGTATGAATGAATTAGTAAATATATTAACAAAAGCAAAATAAAATGTACAAAATACAAATTACACTTAATTAAATCTGTATTCTGGGTTAAAAGCTCAAAAAGCTAATAGAACAGGCAGTACATAGTTTTATATATCACATCCAGACACTCAAAGTTTATTTACAATTTTGTACATTATTAATTCCCTTCATAGCCACAGCTGCCCTGGGCCAAGGCTGAACTCTGACACACACACACCTCATTCATACTAGGCAAACAACAAGCATGCTAAAACACACTTCCTGACTATGGGGCTAAAAAAAACTGTTTCTAATTAGATGCAGACAGTTGACTTATTTTGACCTGAAAAGAACTGAACTGGGGCAAGATAAATGCAAAACAAATTAGGTGTAGAATCTTTAACTTTTGTGATTAGACAACATGAGGCGTTGAGTTGAATTGATATGTGTGTGTCGCCCTCTAGTGGTGGCCATCTATGACTACACGGCGGACAAAGAGGACGAGCTGTCGTTTCAGGAGGGAGCCATAATCTACGTGATCAAAAAGAACGAAGATGGATGGTATGAAGGAGTGATGAACGCTACCACCGGACTGTTCCCTGGCAACTACGTGGAGTCTATCATGCACTACAACGACTGAGAGAGAGGAAGAGAGGGAGATGAGGAGGAGAGAGAGAGAGAGGGAGGAGAGGAGAAAGGAGCAACTATGTGGAGTCTATCATGCACTACAACGACTGAGAGAGAGAGAGAGAGAGAGAGGAAGACAAGGAGGAGAGAGAAAGAGAGATAGACAAGGAGGAGAGAGAGGGAGAGAAGGAGGACAGAGAGAGGGAGGAGAGGAGAAAGGAGCAACCACGTGGAGTCTATCATGCACTACAACGACTGAGAGAGAGAGAGAGAGGAAGACAAGGAGGAGAGAGAAAGAGAGATAGACAAGGAGGAGAGAGAGAGAGAGAGAAGGAGGAGGACAGAGAGAGGGAGGAGAGGAGAAAGGAGCAACTACGTGGAGTCTATCATGCACTACAACGACTGAGAGAGAGAGAGAGAGGGAGGAAAGGAGAAAGGGGCAACTACATGGAGTCTATCATGCACTACAATGATTGAGCGAGAGAGAAAGAGGGAGATGAGGAGGAGAGAGAGGGTGGAGAGGAGAGAGAGGGAGGAGAGGAGAAAGGGGCAACTACGTGGAGTCTATCATGCACTACAATGACTGAGCGAGAGAGAGAGAAAGAGAGAAAGAGGGAGATGAGGAGGAGAGAGAGGGAGGGAGGGAGAGAGAGAGAGGGAGACATGGAGGAGAGAGAGCGAGAGAGAGAGGGAGGAAAGGAGAAAGGGGCTACTACATGGAGTCTATCATGCACTACAATGACTGAGCAAGAGACAGAGAGAAAGAGGGAGATGAGGAGGAGAGAGAGGGAGGAGAGGAGAGAGAGGGAGGAGAGGAGAAAGGGGCAACTACGTGGAGTCTATCATGACACTACAATGACTGAGAGAGAGAGAGAGAGAGAGAATGAGGGAGATAAGGAGGAGAAAGAGGGAGAGGAGAGAGAGGGATGAGAGGAGAAAGGGGCAACTGTGTGAAGTCTATCATGCACTACAATGACTGAGAGAGAGAGGAAGAAAGAGGGAGACAAGGAAGAGAGAGAGAGAGAGGGAGGAGAAAGGAGCAACTACGTGGAGTCTATCTTGTATTACAATGACTGAGGGAGAGACAAGGAGGAGAGAGAACGACTGGAGAGAGAGGGAGGAGAAGAGAAACTACGTGGAGTCTATCATGCACTACAATGACTGAGAGAGAGAGGAAGAGGGAGACAAGGATGAGAGAGAAAGAGATAAGAGAGACAGGAGAATGGAGGAAAGAGAGAGATTCTATCCTATTTGTGATTTTTTTTCCTGTTAAATATTCAAAGTCACATTGAGAGTGCAGTAACACAACTCAGTCAAGTGACATTTTGTGGAGCTGTTGCCTGGTAAATTCAGACTGATATCTCTGTATATGTGTTTTACAGATTGGTATCAGTCTGGTTCTCTCTTCCTCCTTATCTCACCTCACATTAACCGTGTTCATGCTTCGCTCATTGATTCTGCAGAAATGTACCATGTTTTTAGCCCCACTATATCCCAGGAGAGTGGAGCTGAGAAATCACTGGTGAATTCTGTTAAATCAGTTAAATTAGTTCATTAGATTTTTAGAAATGAAGACACTCTAATGGCACAAGATGATTTACTTACAAAATAATGCACTGAATTTTTTTTTTGTTTAGCAGTTTGTGCCTTTTGTAAGAATTTTCACATCAACAAGTTCTCAAATATATTGCACATTTAACAAAGCTTATCCAGTGCAAATTTTTGGAATACAAAAAGCCAACTAATACTTTGCAGCTGATGTCATCAACATTCCCAGGTGGTGATGCTAACTGTAGGCACTGCTCTGTCTGAAGCGCAGTTTCTCAATTCAGACTTAAATTTAAGCTTTGTTTTAACATAATCTGACCACAAAGAACAGGGGAGCTGATTTGTGCTGTTAAACAAGTCCTTCTCTTAAACATTACAGTTACAATCGAGCTAGTACTCTAAGTATTTTTAGAGAAAATCAGACCATGGACGCTCACATTCATCACTGGCTCCTGAAAATTAGCTCTTCACATATATCTTGTATTTTTTCTTGAACTTTCAGACAATCTTAAAACTTTTTTGACTGCGTTTGCTAATGTGTGCATTGTGTCCCCATAGTAACTGCTGAACATCCCACTATAGACATACACGCAGAACACCCACAACGTGATGTCACTGCAAAGTATTAGTAGTTTATATAGAAATATGCAGTATACCCTGTACGTGTGAGGTATTTCAAAGTACATTACATGATATAAAAAATATTATATTTACATTTTTGTGCAATAGCAACTGTCTAATCAAAAAGGGAAACACATTTTGAAAGCAGCCACAGTGCAGATTTTTAAATTTTCTTTTTCATTAAAAGTGTACGATGTAACTTTTCCGGCGGAGGGTTAAGCTTAAGCTACGGGTCAGATCTGTGAAGAGGCAACACTGCTCCCAGTAGAAAGCATGTTTTTTAAAGCAGACCTATTGTGCCACCTGTGGATCTTTATATTATAATTTGAACATTTTAAATCGCAGTATTTATCTTATACGATACAAAGACACAAGTCCGCTGTAGAAAACAGTGGTGACGTCACTCTTAATGTCATTACAACAAAGAGCCGTGGAGCTGTCAATCTCTCCTTTTCATAGCTGCAGATCACACTAGCAAGACTCAGATTTTATTTATTTTTTTGGTTTGTACCAAAATGACTGCACAACTCAACAACAAAATACATTTGATGAAAGCAGTAAGTAGAGAGCCGTGGGCGTGTACCAGTGATGGTGAAAACGGGAGTTGATCAGCAATATGGTGTCTCGAAAATATGTGATTAAAGATTGTTTAAACATGCACGAAGCACTCCAAATACAACTTTGGGAGGGGAAATGAGAGGGGGAAATAACTATAACATAATTAAAAGCTCTGAAAAGTTGATTTTGCAGAAAAGGTCTGATTTAAACAACTTCTTTAGCAATAAAAACACCAGCAAGATAACACAAGATAGATAAGTTTAATGTCATATTATGGGACATTCCAGGCAAAGCAGTAACATACATTTTATAACAAAGCCTCTCAAAGTGTTACTCTGTCGTCTTTATTGATTCACTCCATGGTAATGGTGGTTGCAAGCCACTTCTGTAGCCACAGCTGTCCTGGGGCAGACTGACAAAAGCGAGGCTCCCAATCTGCACCACTGGCCCCTCCAACCATCACCATCATTCACACACATCACTTTCATACTAGAAACTGCAGTGTCTTGCCTAAGGACACAACGACAGAACTTAGTCTGAAGGGGAATCGATCCTCTGCCCTTCAGGCTGGAGACAAGCACTCCACTGCAGAAAAGTTACATAGAACAGCTTTAAAAGGCTTACCTGTGAAGTGTGTTTGTTAAATACTGGTTTTATCCTGTAGTTTTGGAGGTGCCTATCCTGATTCTGTGGAGTAAGTGAAATGTTTACAGTGACTTTACCTCCTTGTACAAACTGGTGTCATGCATTGTCATTATCTGCTTTATTTTTAATGTAGTTACCCCATAATACTTATAAACTGTATTTTTGTATGTTGTAAACATTTTGTAAAATTGTTATTTATTTGGTGCTATGAAACTGAAGGTTCTTGTGGACTTTGTGTGTATTTGAGTCTATATGAGTTTCTATTGGTGTGATTTTTGCCTAAAAACGATGGACCTGATTTTATTTTACTTTATTTAAAAAGTATTTTATGGTAAAAAGCACAGATATTTGGAAGTAAGAGAATGCTACAGTTTGCCATACAACTGTTGGGTGTAGATAACACATCCATATTCGAGCGTGTCAGATGCCCTCCCAAACGTCTGTGAAATGCAGCATGAGTACAAACAGGTTAAGCTGTCTGTGTAATCCCTCAGTCATCCAGGTATGATCCATAGTAAAAATAATTGATTTTTTCTTGTAATACAGGTTAACCCCAACTACATATTTCCTGGCCTGCCACGCACACTTTTTTCCAATACAAGGAGATTAGAACGGAGGCCAGGCAACCCCACTGCTACAAGTGTTATTAGAATAAAGAAAAGCCCCATTTGAATCTTGGGGAGAAGTGTCTGATAAAAGACTGACATAATTTGACCAATGTAAAATTTGGATTTGTTCATTTAATTTGTCCAGATAATAGGAAATATACTTTGTTCAAAATGTCTTAAATTGAGCATGAAACAGAAATTATCTATTAATACAAGTATTCCATGCATTTCAGAACATGTTTGGCTTAAAAAAATCCTCATCAGATTGGACTACTGGAATTATCTTATATTTCTTTTACAAATACATATATACCAGAATATTGGCTATGGCAGCTACTACTCTCTTCCTAATATTGTGTTAAATTTTACTTTTCTGTTGCATCCTGAGCATTCTCTTCCATGTTGGTCTTGTTCGTAATCTCCCTTTAAATATCGTCTCTGTGCGAGTTACAGTTGGCTTCGCTCATTGGCTGATTTTAATCAGGATCAAATATGTATCTGAGTAATTTAACTGCATTTTACTGTCCCAACTACTACCTCTTCTACCACTGGTACTACTGTCACTACTAAAATTACCGCTACTACTACTTCTGTTGCTGCCACTTCTATAGCCTATAAACACTGCAAATAAATAAGGCATTACAGATACAGCACTACGACACTACTACTACTACTACTACTACTACTACTACTACCACCACCACTACTACTACTTCTGCTATTACTACTACCATTCACTTATTAGCCATACAATAAAGCCATATATGTTATTTTTGTCAGCTGCAATTAGACAATCCCTTTATGCATTATTTTTATTATTATCATTATTATTATTATTGTTGTTGTTTAAATAAATTATGCCTTAAGTATTGATCCTGGTAAGATGTGCCGCCTGGAGGAGCTTCCTCTGAGACAAAGCTTACTGAAGAAGAATGCTGGTAAAATAAATATAAATAAAATCTAAAAAGTTCTGATAAAATGTTTAAATGATGTGTTGTTTTGTTTTTTAGTTTGGTGTTTACAATGATTCTTCAAAACTTGCAAAAAATTTTCATACATGCATTAACACACATACATTCAGGGCTTATTTAATAATATTTCAGATGCTGTTATTTAGCGTTTATTTAATTTTATTCCATACTTTTTTGTATGTACTTTTTTGCAATCTTTTTATTTATTTATTTACATTTTTATTCATTTATTTATTTATTTATTGAGGGGGGCGCGATTTTAAATAATGTAATTACTTCAATTTTCTGTAATCAACAGACGGCAGCGTCTGACACACTTATATACACTACACTACATCTCCCAGAATGCACTTTCCCGGAAGAACAACACCCGACACATTTTTAACCAAGCCAGGAACGGCTAACGCTGCTACAAAACCTGCAAAAAACTTAAACTTAGACATTTAACGCATTTCTAACGGGATCTTTTTATAATACTTTCGCGTTGGGAGCAAATCTACTCAGGGCATATTTTTACATGTGGACGTATTTGTTGTGGACATGATTCTTGCGGTGTTGTCATTTAGCGCTAGCATGCTAAGCTAGCTAACCCATTCAAAAGAACATAACGATATTTGTATAAAAATATGAATTAGATGCGGTATTTTCATTGTGACTGGGGGCCTATTTCGGTGCAGTACCTACAAAGTTTTCTCGGAGCAATATATGACAAAAAGTTACCTCAAAAATGAGTCTAGCCCCCAAAGAACTGTCCAATCTACTGAGCATCATTTCGGAGGAGGCATGCACGAACACATTTGAGAGCCTGTCCACGCATTTTCACCATTACTTCGGGAAAGGGGAGCATTTTAGGGTTGGGTCGGTGCTGGTAATGCTTCTGCAGCAGCCGGATCTCCTTCCTAGCTCCGCGCAGCGTCTTACAGCTCTGTACCTGCTATGGGAAATGTACCGAACCGAGCCGATGGCCGCTAACCCGTTTGCCGCTGTCTTTGCGCACTTGCTGAACCCTGCGCCACATGGAGAGGAGCACGAAAAAGTCCTGTCTGGTAAGTTATGGAGATGAGATGTTTTGGAGGTTACGTTTCAGTTTAGACATACAGAGGAGGGACTGAATATATGGGTAGTATAGTGCTGAGGTTAGAGCAGAGGATGCAGAGTAGAGGGTCAGATGTAGCAGAGGATGCAGAGGAGAGGGTCAGATGTAGCAGAGGATACAGAGGAGAGGGTCAGGTGGAACAGAGGGTCAGATGTAGCAGAGGAGAGAGTCAGATGGTGCAGAGGATGCAGAGGAAAGTGTCACATGGAGCAGATGATGCAGAGGAGAGGGTCAGATGGAGCAGAAGAACCAGAGGAGAGGGTCAGGTGGAGCACAGGATGCAGAGGATACAGAGGAGAGGGTCAGGTGGAGCAGAGGATGCAGAGGATACAGAGGAGAGGGTCAGGTGGAGCAGAGGATGCAGAGGAGAGAGTCAGATGGAGCAGAGGATGCAGAGGAAAGAGTCAGATGGAGCAGAAGATGCAGAGGAGAGGGTTAGATGGTTAAAATCATGGTGGCACAAATTATTTTTATTTGATTAATTTAGTGTCATTCAATTTGTGGAGGGTAAATGTCATTTGCTGACAATATTTCATCTTTAACCAGTCCTTTTTGACCATTGTAGTCTATTTTTATGTTTTCAAATTGACAGAATCAGAGTTAACAGATGGGCAATTCCAGGGTTTAAATCATCCAAATTATTCTAATGAAGATGTATGGAGTGTATAGAGCACTTCCTGTATTACCACATACCACAAGGTAGAACAGTATTTTCTGTTTGAGGGAAGTAGTCCCAAGCATACAAATATGCTTGATTTGTAGGCTAAATGAAACAAAACACCACTCCAGGTATGTTTTTAATGAGGATACTACATTATAACATCATATCATCATCATATGGGACCTCTAATGGGCATCACAGAGTGAGCAAAACACCTAAAGTCCCTTGATGTCCCTATTGTGTCTGTACAGGCTTTCTTCCGCCCATCACGCAGGCGGAGAAGTTCTTCCTGTCTCAGCTGATGTTGGCTCCTCCTCGGGACCTGTTTAAGAAGACGCCCAGACAGGTGTCGTGTTTGGACGTGGGCACGGCTCCTCAGAGCATCGACATCAGCGGACTGCAGCTCGCCCTGGCAGGTCCGGGAATTAAAAAAAAGAAAAGATTGAGATTGATAGATTTTTTTAAAGTCATTATCAAGTATAAAGCTTTCTCCCTAGTAGGGTTGTCAAAAGTATCAAAAATCAGATACTAAAACTAACGTTGAAATTAGATACTCATTTGTGCAGGTATTGATACTAAAATGTCCCATTCACAGGACAGAAATGAGCCTTTCCTGAATAGATTTATAATGATGCTGCACTGTATCAGAACAAGAATAAGACACGTAGACATAGACATGAGTCACTATGGAAGCTACCTGGACACCGAGGGATTGCACAGATATAAGGCCACATGGGAATATAAAAGAAAGTTCAATGATTTAATGTTGAAAGTCACATTCTATTGTCTAAAGAAATTATGTTTTTTATTATCATTGTGGTATCGGAATTGATATTGAGTATTGAGTCTATTCTATTAGTATCAATATAGAGTTTGAAATTTTAGTATCATAACAACACCCTTTTACCAAAATGTTGCATGATATCCATTTTAGTATCATGGCATTACAACGATGCGATATCCATTTTGAGTTTCCTGATCAACCAACAAAACACAAGAACAATGTACATTCAGTGTTTCTGATTAGTTTTTGCTGAAAACCTTTTTGTACCCTATCCAGTTGTCCTCAAGCACCACCCACTTCATATGTCTTAAATTTTGTAAAAATCCCTTAGTAATTCATAATATAATCACCAGATTTATCAATTAGCAAAGTAATTATTGGTTGCAGCCCCAAATTACAGCATATTTAGTATTTTATCAGTTATAATTTAACATTGAGCTGGAGACAGGTCAGAATTCTCAGGTGGAGTTTACTGTTTAACTGTCAAACTGCAGATTCGTTGACCTGATGTATGTAATCACTGGGCCTATCCACATGAAACAAAAGCTGACACAAAGTTCACAAAGTTTTCTGTGGTAGGGCTCCAGGACCATCAATATGTTTACAATTTCCTCCTTCCTTTTAGCGACAACAGATTTCACGTTAAAAAGATACTGCAGTCGTTTAAAGCTAACAGGGTCATAAACATGGATCTGTGCTTGTAACTGTGACAGAAAGTACAAGAGAGGTTGAGGTAAGAGGCTAGGCTAAGATAGTGTTAGCAGAGAACAGTTAGTGAGATATACACACTGGTAATCCTATATTGTGCTACATTATTTACATATTTGATACAATTTGTGGTTAAACATGCGCTTTTGAAAGGCAACTGTCACTTTTTCGATGGATAAAGAACAAAAAACAAAGCTAGAAATCAGATGTGAAGTTTCTGGTTAGACCTGGAAGTGACATCATCATCACACCGCTATAACATTGTGAATTGTCTTTATTTCCTGTGTATTGTTTTGTGCAGAGCGTCAGTCGGAGCTGCCCACTCAGAGCAAAGCCAGTTTCCCAAGTATCCTCAACGACCCCGATCCAGACTCGTCAAACTCCGGCTTCGACAGCTCAGTGGCCAATCAGATCATCGAGTCCCTGGTGACCGGACCACGCCCCCCACTGGAGAGTAAGAGGACTGCATTACTCACACAGACACACACACACTCACATGCACAATCAAGTTACTGTTAACATAAGTATAATGCGGTGAGAAGTTATGTTTGAACTGCATTTTCCAGTAAAACAAGACCATAAAGTACAAAAATACAGGAAGTACCAACAAGTTCTTAAACAGAATCCCTTTATCTATGCCATCAACACAGGAAATTCCATCCAAAATACAGGGACAATTTATTATGCGCAAAGAAGACCTTTTCTGACAGTTGTGACAGTTTATCATTCATTTGTATTGGTTTAATCATAACTATTGTGCAATTTAGACAAGTTTGGCCCTTGTTAACATTATCGTTGCTAGGTAACAGTTGTGGAATTACCTTTGTCATATCTCCTGCCTGTGTCCAGTCATGGAGTAAAATGAAATTACTACATAGAACTAGGCAGATTTGTAGTAAAATCTTCTATATAATGGCAAGACGAAGTTCAAATCTGTCAACTGGACAAATCGTTGTAGGAGTGAAGACGTTTCGCTGCTCATCCAAGCCGCTTCTTCAGTTCTGATCAGATTGCTGGTGAACACTGCCTTATATCTATCTGCAGGGAGGGGCTAACTCTTTCTAGACGACTGAGGGTTTACACAGATTTCTTCTATATAATGATAACTGTTTTAGTGAAACGAGTAGTTGAGTCTGTCATATGCACTTTACCTTCCACACCTCCCCTCTGCTCCGAGCTTGTGTTCATCCTGGTTCTTCTTGTCTGCAGGTCACTTCCGCCCTGAGCTGATCCGTCCCCCTCCCCCTCTGCACGTGTGCGAGGACGAGCTGGCCTGGCTCAACCCCACGGAGCCGGAGCACAGCGTCCAGTGGGATCGTTCCATGTGCGTGAAGAACAGCACCGGTGTGGAAATCAAACGGATTATGGCCAAAGCTTTCAAGAGTCCCCTGTCAGCACAGCAACAATCCCAGGTGAAAGTCGGGGGCTTTTGTAAAAAACATTTGTTTTTGACACAAACAGACCATGCTTCTCTCTAATTGGTTAGTCGACCTGTCAGCCACGCCTATCTCAAATCAGGGAGATAGGACATGGTTCCATAGTCCTCTGAAAAGTTTTGTCAAAGGGTGTTCTGGCTGGACAGGTGTGTAGCATTAGGACTATATGAATGTCAACGATGTAGCCAAAAAACAAAAAACATGTTTTTTGGGGTTTTTTTCTCTCAAAATTATTATAATATTTTTTTTGTTAATATGGTTTAGCTTTACTTTGAAACACGAGAGGGTTTAACTCTTCATTGACTGCTTGTGTGTGTGGTTCAGTTACTGGCGGAGCTGGAGAAGGACCCAAAGCTGGTGTACCACATCGGCCTGTCCCCGTCGAAGCTCCCTGACCTGGTGGAGAACAACCCTCTGGTTGCCATAGAGATGCTTCTCAAACTGATGCCGAGCAGTCAGATCACAGAGTACTTCTCTGTGCTGGTCAACATGGACATGTCCCTGCACAGCATGGAAGTCGTCAACAGGTAACACTCGCCTAACAAAGACCCATTCACACATAGATCCCAAATTTATACTTTACAGCTGATGCCATTAACAATACCATCAACAATACCTGGGGGTGTGATGCTAACTGGAAGCACTGCTCTGCCTTAAGCTGTTACTCAAGTTAGACTTTAATCTGAGCTTTAACACAATCTGACCATAGAGAATTGACTCAGTTGGAACTAGTTTGTGATCTGATAAACAAGTCCGTCTCATATAACATTATAGCTGTTAGCTAGCATTAGTAAAGTTTTGACAATCAAACTCCTAAACCTAAATCCATTTCATAAGTTTCACACTTAGATTAGGTATTTTGTTTAATGTGCATATAACAGGTTAGACTATTAATTTCCCAAATTTTACTAAAAATGTTGCCTAGTTGTTTTTTTTTATTTTGGTGAGGTTTATAATTTTACTTCCTGTTTGGACAATAGTTTACACAGTAGCTATTAGTTTACAAATAAAAAATATGACTTACTTTGTCAGTTTATGTTTAGTCCTGTAACTCTTTTTTTTTTTTTTTTTTTTTGATGACTGGTGTAAAACTAAGATAAATATGTCTTTAAATTTTTTTTTTTTAAAAAGCATGAAAACCTGTCCTTCATTTTAAATATGACCTGTAGTTTTCTTGGTAAATGTTTGTTAATTGGCCATGTGCTGATTTGAGCAAAGACTGTGAGTTTTCACTGTGGAGCCTGGATGTTACTGAAACCTCAGATCTATGTGAAATGAACATGTTGTGGCTCATACCAGCTTTTACACGGTACCGTTTTGTAAGTCTCAACTGCATAAACAGATGCATTTAAGGTCCTATATTACACAAAATTGACTCCACACATTGAGAAATCCTTTTATTATTCGTCTGTCTACATATCTAAAGCTCAAGTTTTCAAGTTAACAGCTCATTTAACCTTTAGTTCAGTAGAGACTGGGTTGAAATGATCCAAATTATCCAAATTATTCTAATGAAGGTTTATGGAGTTAAAAAACACAGTGGAGCACTTCCTGTATTACCACATGACATCACAAGGTTGAGTGTTTTCTGTTTGAGAGGACAGCACAGCCTAAATATGCAGGGATTGTGTTAAACATGTGTGAATGAAACAAAGCAACACTCCAGGTCTGTTTGTGACGAGGAAACAACATTATAATATGGATCAGAAAACGGTGTAATATGGGCCCTTTAAATACAGTGAGTCTCACAGTGACCTTTAGGTGTGTTCATCTTGACCCCTCGGATAAGTCTTGTTCTCGATTAGTGCAGTCTTGACTCCAGCCTTATCTAACCATGATCTTAGCTCAAGATCTTGTGATAGTTAGTTGTGAAATCACATAAAAAAGATGTATTCTCTGTTTTGTTTTAGGCTAACTACAGCCGTGGATCTACCTCCCGAGTTCATTCACCTGTACATCTCCAACTGCATCTCCACCTGTGAACAGATCAAGGACAAGTACATGCAGGTACCACGAGGAAGTGTGACTATGAACGAGTGACAAGTTTTTTTTTAAAGCAGATTCTGTATCTCGTTGCCATCAGCTCATTTTTTCCAATTAGTATCACAGCTGCATAACATCATATTTACATTTACAAATTTACAAATTATTCTTATTTTTTTATTAATATACATTCAACGTTTTTCTAAATATATCAAATTATTGGGGACTTGGAGTATGAAAAAAAATGCTCAGTTTATATTTTTCTTTGAGTTTGGTGCATTTTTTCATTATTATTGAAGGCCTTAATATCTCGGAGTGTGAGTAAAACCATGAAATTCTTTGGGGAAAAAGTCAAAATCCAGTGTTTTGTTCTTGTATTTCAGAATCGTCTGGTGCGTCTCGTGTGCGTCTTCCTCCAGTCTTTGATCCGAAACAAAATCATAAATGTTCAGGACTTGTTTATCGAGGTTCAGGCATTTTGTATAGAGTTCAGTCGGATCCGAGAGGCTGCGGGGCTGTTCAGACTGCTCAAGACGCTGGACACCGGAGAGAGCCCCGCCGACGCAAAACCTCCCAAATAATACAATGGACTGTCCCCAACCCTGAACTAAATATGTACAAATGTCCCCACACCTCATCACATAAACCTGTGCTTTTTAAAACTTGCTTTTCCCTTTTCCAATAAAATATATTGATTTCATTAAATATTTTCAGTTAAATGATGACGTCTCCGGTCTTCTTTGCAGGTTTACAAATTAATATGTTCACATCAGTTTACAAGGTCCTTAAATGTCCCACTGATAAAATGTATGTAACTCCACAAATGTAATAAACCAACTTTTATTCACCATGTAAGATTTCAGCTAGAAAATACACTACAACAGAATCTTTTATTTCACTGTGGGTGTTTTTACAAAGAAACCAGTTTAGACTATGTAAAAATCAAAACGAAAACATGGTGATATGATGATTTCTTGGGTGTATATTTTGCAGCTGGGTATTCTTCTCTTGTAGGCGTTTACCTGTTCATGATTCTCCTTTAGACGCAAACAGGAAATATTTGCTTTCACTTTCGTTTTGACGCACACAGTCTAAGTGCGCACAGTTTTCCACAGACTTCAGGACGAGACCATGAGTAAGTAACTTAAACGCTTTCATTTAGACCTTTTTTGTAGATTTAACTCTGTAAAATCTTTTTTTTTTAAAACATGTGAGTAGTTGAGCGGTGGATAATGACATTTTTTCCGCACATTTAAGAAAAGTTCCCAGAATGTCCCAGTGTTAAATTGAAGTAGACTCGAGCGAGGATTTATTTCAGTCTTTTAGTGAAGAAAAACTGAAGCAGGTCTAAATAGACGAACTAGGTCACAGTAAAACTCAAGGGGTCCACACCTTTGAAATACAGACTTTACACACCTTTTATCATCAAGTACAAGAAAAACTACTGTTAAAGAATGCACTTTATTACCAAAAAAAGAAAAAAAAAAAAAAAAAACCAAAAAAAGTAAAAAATAATTGATATTATCGTGTCTTTTGACCCCACCCATCTCTGCTCATACAGATACACTTTGTTAAACTGACTCTTCTATTTTCCATAAATCCAATGTCAAAGTTGTAATTTTGCAGGATTTCTGTGCAATGAACCGAGTTAGTTTTTTTATGTAAAATATTACACTACTTAGTTACTGGCTCAATAAAGTCATTTACATGACTTTGGGATTACATTTTGCAATATTATATAAATAAATCAAATATGTGTTTCTATTAGAGACATTTAAATAGAGGTGAACAAATGAGAGGGTAAGTCACTAAGTATTTTGTCGGTAACTGTAATTTAAGTATTTTCACAGTACTCTATTACTTAAAACTGTAATCCAATTAAGCATCTGTAACTTAAACCCAACCCTGCAGTTAATGCTGTGACTTCTTGTTTTGCAGACACAAGGCGCATAGTGCTCCTCGGGAAAACAGGAGCAGGAAAAAGCAGCTTGGGTAACACCATCTTGGGACGTAATGCCTTTGCAGTGTCCCACACCCCGAACTCTGAAACCAGAGTTTGTCGCTCTGTCACTGCGATGATCCATGGAAGACCCCTCACTGTGGTCGACACCCCGGGATTCTTCGACACGAACCCCAACAGCTCCACGGACGTTAGTCCAGAAATCCTGAGGTCAGTTTGTAAATTTTGAGCTGTATATAGAGCTGTATAGAGCTGTATATTGGCCCAGTATTTGGAGCAGATATTTGCACTTTTTAGGGTGTTATTTTTTGGCCTCAAAGCTCAAGCAAAGGTCAGTATTTAGTTTGGGCTGATTTCTTGACCAAAATACAAACAGTTTGATGTGAGCAGAGCCTCAGTCCATCAGGAGAGGCCACTGTGCTGTGTGCTACTCTCCAGTGTTAGAAGTTTGTTGTAACGTGCAGAGGAGAAAAATCATTACATTTATTGCAATCATTTAATTGTTATTTTCCTTATTTTACTTGACATATAGCAGCTCGCTGATTGTACAAGCAGTAATTTCGTACACCACATAAATCGGTAAGAATAAATCAGCCCTACATACATGCCTCAAAATATCCCAAAACATTTGGTCAAAGCAGGCATGGTCAGTGTTATTTTTGTTTTTCATTTACATTCAAAACACAAAATATGTTTTAGCTACTTTCTTCTCCCTCATTGTCATTAACATCATGAATGTAATTGTAGGTGTCTGGAAGCATGCGCCCCGGGACCTCACGCTTTCCTGTTGCTCCTGAAGGTTGAGAGGTACACAGCACAAGAGGAGAGAGTTGTCCAGTTAATTCTGCAATACTTTTCAGAAGAAGCACTCCGATACACAACTGTAGTTTTCACTCACGGCAGTGACCTCCCCACCGGCATGAGAATTGAAGACTGGGCCCGACAAAACGATGCTTTGAGAAATCTGCTGGAGAGATGTGGGAATCGCTGTCACGTGGTTGATAACATAAGGTGGAGAAACCAGGGGGAGGGAATCTATCGAAACAACCACCGTCAAGTTCAGGATCTTCTCAACACCATCGACCGGGCGGTTGCAGCTAATGGTGGTGCACATTTCACCAGTGACCTCCTGGAAAATAAATCTCTGTGGGCGAGATTCAAAGATGCCCCAATAGGAGTTAAAGTGGCTGTATTTTTGGGTGTAGCTGCGGCGGGGTGTCTGTTGTAGGTGACTATTCCATGGTCTCTGATCTGTTGCTGAGAACATCATTCTGAAGTTTACTGACGACACAGCTGTGATAGGGCATATCACAGACGGAGAGACGAGGCGGAGACGAGGCGGAGACGAGGCGGAGACGAGGCGGAGACGAGGCAGAGACGAGGCGGAGACGAGGCGGCCTAAAGGACGGAGTTGGACAGTCTGGTGACATGGTGCAGAGTCAGCAACCTCACTCTCAACACTGACAAGACGAAGGAGATGATAGTGGACATGAGGAAGAAGAGGAGACCTCATCAGCCACTGTTTATCCGGGACCTTGAAGTAGAGAGAGTGAGCACCTTTAAATAACTGGGACTCCACATCAGTGATGACCTCACCTGGACACTGAATACAGCACAGGTGGTGAAGAAGGCTCTACAGCGGCTGTACTTCCTGAGGAGGCTGAGGAAATTTCGCATGTCACCCAAAATCCTCAGCAACTTCTACAGCTGCTTCATCAATTCCATCCTGATCAACTGCATCACTGTGTGGTACGGCAGTACTACTGTGAAGGACCGCAAACGCCTGCGAGAGTGGTAAAGACTGCCACAAAGATTACCAGGACTCTACACTCTCTGCAGAGCATCTACCATCACAGAGTCCACAGGAGAGCTGCCTCCATCATCAAGGACCCCACCCACCCCCAGCATGGACTACTCACGCTCCTGCCTTCGGGCTGGAGGTACAGAAGCATGTACACACACACAAATATATATAATCTTTTATATGCTCTTTTTATCCTGTTGTTCATCTGTTTTGTATCTGATTTTCTATATACTTTGGCACCCAGTGTGGTTAGCAAAGTAAGAATTTCATTGTATGAGGAAACGTGTTTCTTACTGTACATATGACAATAAAGTTATAAATTGAATTGAATTGACTCCAAAGGGAGGTGCTGCTTGGGCCTGAGCTAACTTGCCCTCCAAAGAAGCTCTAAGAGGAGCTGTTGTCTATTTCTCAACTCTGCAGAACCTTTCAACAAATTCAGGGAACACAAAGTGCTGGCAGAGAATTTTGTACTATTTCATGAAGGTCTGTGTTTGACTATGACAGGACTAAATCAGGACTAAATCAGGACTATATCAGGACTATTTCAGGGCTAAAGCAGGATTAAACCAGACAAAGCAAGTTTATTTGTACATCACAATGTCAGTGTATATTTGCACTTGACATTTATACTTGAATAAAAACTTGATCACAAAAAATCAGGACTAAACCAGGACTGAACAAGGAACGTTGAGTGAGATTATGAAAGTATGTCTAAACCAGGACAGCCATTACTGAACCAGGGACCAGGCGGGGTACAGAATGTGAATATATTTTTACTGATCATTTTTGGCATACATATTTGTAATTGCGTCAACATCTGTAACTTCTTGTGTTCTTGTTGGTGCAGTTGCTTAGAGCTTTTGCCAGCACCACCTGCTCCTTTTGAGTCAACTATATGATGCACAGGGGACGTCTTTAGTCTGTTAGAGGCCTTGTTGGTGGTTCTATTCCAGGGCATTCTGTTGTTGTGTCCTTAAGCAAGATACTTAAGCCATATTAAGTATGAAGTATGCAATTATTGGGTACTTGGAGTATGAAAAAAACGCTCAGGTTATATTTTTCTCAGTTTGGTGAATTTTTTCATTATTATTATTTGAAGGCCTTAATATCTCGGAGTGTGAGTAAAACCATGAAATTCTTTGGGGAAAGTCAAAATCCAGTGTTTTGTTCTTGTATTTCAGAATCGTCTGGTGCGTCTCGTGTGCGTCTTCCTCCAGTCTTTGATCCGAAACTAATATATTGATTTCATTAAATATTTTCAGTTAAATGATGACGTCTCCGGTCTTCTTTGCAGGTTTACAAATTAATATGTTCACATCAGTTTACAAGGTCCTTAAATGTCCCACTGATAAAATGTATGTAACTCCACAAATGTAATAAACCAACTTTTATTCACTGTGGGTGTTTTTACAAAGAAACCAGTTTAGACTATGTATAAATCAAAAAGAAAACATGGTGAATAGATGATTTCTTGGGTGTATATTTTGCAGCTGGGTATTTTTCTCTTGTAGGCGTTTACCTGTTCATTGTTCTCCTTAAGACGCAAACAGGAAATATTTGCTTTCACTTTCGCTTTGACGCACACAGTCTAAGTGCGCACAGTTTTCCACAAACTTCAAGATGGGTAAGTAACCTAAACTCTGTCATTTCGACTTTTTTTGTAGATTTAACTGTTTAAAGTCTTTTAAAATGCATGTGAGTAGTTTAGCGGTGGGTAATGACACTTTTTCCGCACATTTAAGAAAAGTTCCCTCGGGAATCTGAGGCCAGAATGTTCCAGTGTTAAGGTGAAGTAGACTCGAGCGAGGATTTATTTCAGTCTTTTTCTCACTGATGTGGAGGCTGGTAGTGAAGAAAAACTGAAGCAGGTCTAAATAGACGAACTAGGTCACAGTAAAACTCCAGGGGTCCACACCTTTCAAATATAGACTCATGTGGTGAGCTTTTACACACCTTTTATCATCAAGTACAGGAAAAACTACTGTTAAAGAATGCACTTTATTACAAAAAAAAAACCCCAAACAACCAAAAAAAAGTAAAAAATTATTGGTATTATCTTGTCTTTTGACCCCACCCATCTCTGCTCATACAGATACACTTTGTTAAACTGACTCTTCTATTTTCCATAAATCCAATGTCAAAGTTGTAATTTTGCAGGATTTCTGTGCAATGAACCGAGTTAGTTTTTTTATGTAAAATATTACACTACTTAGTTACTGGCTCAGCAAAGTCATTTACATGACTTTGGGATCACATTTTGCAATATTATATAAATAAATCAAATAAGTGTTTCTATTAGAGACATTTAAATAGAGGTGAACAAATGAGAGGGTAAGTCACTAAGTATTTTGTCGGTAACTGTAATTTAAGTATTTTCACAGTACTCTATTACTTAAAACTGTAATCCAATTAAGCATCTGTAACTTAACCCCAACCCTGTAGTTAATGCTGTGACTTCTTGTTTTGCAGACACAAGGCGCATAGTGCTCCTCGGGAAAACAGGATCAGGAAAAAGCAGCTTGGGTAACACCATCTTGGGATATGATGCCTTTGCAGTGTCCCACACCCCGAACTCTGAGACCAGAGTTTGTGACCCTGTCACTGGGACAGTCCATGGAAGACGCCTCACTGTGGTCGACACCCCGGGATTCTTCGACACGAACCCGAACAGCTCCACGGACGGCAGTCCGGAAATCCTGAGGTCAGTTTGTAAATTTTGAGCTGTATATAGAGCTGTACATAGAGCTGAACATAGAGCTGTATATAGAGCTTTATATAGGCCAGTGTTGGACATCCTACTTCAAAAATGTAATTAGTTATAGTTACAAGTTACTTGTCCCAAAAAGTAACTGAGTTAGCCACTCATTTCCCTTTTGGGAGAAGTAACAAGTTACTAGGCAAAGTAACTATGCCGTTACTTACTGTAACAATAAAAAACAATAAAAACACAACAGATGTGAACCTTTAACATTTATTTCACTTTAACAGATTGTAATTATATTGTATTTGTTTAAAGTGATTCATGTGACACCAGCCTGGAGACTTTAGTCACATTTAAACATATGTCCATGTCAAATATGTGGCAGTAGTTTGTGTAAAGTTGGAGCAGGCGCCGTGCGTCAGGGCGTCACGTTTCTGATCAAAACACAACTCGGGCCCAATCAGCTGTCAATGCACGTGTGACAGGACACCATTTCCCATCATGCATTAGGCGTTTGTAGTCCATGCAGGCGGCCGCAGTCAGTGGAGAGCTGCTGCGTCAACCTTGCTCTCATGAGATTACCGGCGCAGCTGTCAGAGCAGGTCGGTGGCATCTTGGACACAAAACTAACCGGCATGCACCGCGCACCAATCGACAGCGATCGTATCTGCGCACATTTTATTGTCAGTAAAGGTAACAGCGTTGGGACGCTGGGAAAAGTAATTTGATTACTCCGTTAGTGAAAAAACAAGGCAGTTAGTAACGCCGTTGTAGTTTAATTCCATTATTCCCAACACTGATATTGGCCCAGTATTTGGAGCAGATATTTGCACTTTTTAGGGTGTTATCTTTTGGTCTCAAAGCCCCAGCATAGGTCAGTATTTAGTTTGGGCTGATTTCTTGACCAAAGCAAATAAATACAATTTGATGTGAGCAGAACTGGCCTCAGTCCATCAGGAGAGGCCACTGTGCTGTGTGCTACTCTCCAGTGTTAGAAGTTTGTTGTAACGTGCAGAGGAGAAAAATCATTGCTAGATTATTTGTTATTTTCCTTATTTTACTTGACATATAGCAGCTTGCCGATTGTACAAGCAGTAATTTTGTACACCACATAAATCGGTAAGAATAAATCAGCCCTACATACATGCCCCAAAATATCCCAAAACATTTGGTCAAAGCAGGCATTTTTATTTTTTTTTTCATTTACATTCAAAATGACAAGCTTATGTTCTACAGCATCAGATTCAATAACACAAAATATGTTTTAGCTACTTTCTTCTCCCTCATTGTCATTAACATCATGAATGTAATTGTAGGTGTCTGGAAGCATGCGCCCCGGGACCTCATGCTTTCCTGTTGCTCCTGAAGGTTGAGAGGTACACAGCACAAGAGGAGAGAATTGTCCAGTTAATTCTGCAGTACTTTTCAGAAGAAGCACTCCGATACACAACTGTAGTTTTCACTCACGGCAGTGACCTCCCCACCGGCATGAGAATTGAAGACTGGGCCCGACAAAACGATGCTTTGAGAAATCTGCTGGAGAGATGTGGGAATCGCTGTCACGTGGTTGATAACATAAGGTGGAGAAACCAGGGGGAGGGAATCTATCGAAACAACCACCGTCAAGTTCAGGATCTTCTCAACACCATCGACCGGGCGGTTGCAGCTAATGGTGGTGCACATTTCACCAGCAACCTCCTGGAAAATAAATCTCTGTGGGCGAGATTCAGAGATGCCCCAATAGGAGTTAAAGTGGCTGTATTTTTGGGTGTAGCTGCGGTGGGGTGTCTGTTGTACGCGACTATCCCATGGGCCCAGGTCAGTTACTGGGTGACCATGACTGCAAAGAACGGTGCTGCTTGGGCCTGGGCTAACTTGCCCTCCGAAGAAGCTCTGAGAGGAGCTATTGTCTATCTCTCAACTCTGCAGAACCTTTTTCAACAAATTCACGGAACACAAAGTGCTGGCAGACAATTTTGTACTATTTCATGAAGGTCTGTGTTTGGCTATGACAGGACTAAATCAGGACTATATCAGGACTATTTCAGGGCTAAACCAGGACTAAACCAGGACTAAACCAGGACTAAACCGGGGCCAAACCAGGACTAAATCAGGGCTAAACCAGGACTAAACCAGGACTAAACCAGGACTAAATCAGGGCTAAACCAGGACTAAACCAGGACTAAACCAGGACTAAACCAGGGCTAAACCAGGACTGAACCAGGACTAAACCGGGGCCAAATCAGGACTAAAAACCAGGGCTAAACCACCAGGACTGAACCAGGACTAAAACCGGGGCCAAATCAGGACTAAACCAGGACTAAACCAGGACTAAACCAGGACTAAAACGGAGCCAAACCAGGACCGAACCAGGACTAAACCAGGACTAAACCGGGGCCAAACCAGCACTAAACCAAGATTAAACCGGGACTAAACCGGGACTAAACCGGGGCCAAACCAGGACTAAACCAGGACTAAACCAGGACTAAACCAGGACTAAACTAGGACTAAACCAGGACTAAACCAGGACTAAACCAGGGCTGACTTGTGTTCTTGTTGATGCAGTTGCTTAGAGCTTTTTCCAGCACCACATGCTCCTTTTGAGTCAATTATATGATGCACAGGGGACGTCTTTAGTCAACTAGAGGCCTTGGTGGTTCTATTCCAGGAGATTCTGTTGTCCTTAAGTAAAATACTTCAGCCATATTAAGTATGAATGTGTGGAGTGAATGAATAATGTAATACACACTGCTCTGGGTTTAATGAGAATCTTGTGCCATATGTTGCCAATCCAAGAGTATTATTATCATTATCACATATATTCTTTTCAATGTATCAACTATCTACAGATTAGATAAAGGGCAAAAAGAATCAACATTTTAAATATGGCTCGGCTTATTTTAATAGTAATTTTCAACTATAACAATCATGTCAGTTGTATTTTTGAGATTTGATACATTTTTTTAATACAACTTTTCTGGTCAAGATAAAAATGTATGATATTATAATTTGCTTATCATTTAATTTAATGCTGTAGTAATGCTTTATTTTTGTGTCAAGTGTAGTGATGCACTCCAGCTCTTACTTAATGACTTTCCTGTGTCAATCAGCAGCTTGCAAAATGTACCCTTTTTATGCTGTTAAGAAAATGTGTATAAATTCAAAATGTATGTGCTACTAACAGTAACATCACTGGACTTCCCTCATTGTGGGACAGATAAACTCATTGTATCATTAAGTGCCTTAGACTTGCATGCATCAAGGTACAGGCCTAATGCATAATCTCCTGTATGCTGTACCATTATAATCACTCAATGTATATCTGATATTTATCCATATATAAATAAATCTATTTCACAAAAATGGCCCCTGAATTGATAATAAGATAACCTACGCACAGTAGTTTGATAAATTAGGCCTATATTAATTTCCACTCTAAAATTCCTCTAAAGTTTTCCTAATGGTTACATTGTACTTTTCCATGAGATATCTGAAAGTTAAATTTACAAATGTTTAACCTGAGTGACTAGACCCATTAACCTCTTGAATTACAACAGAAATACATGTTTATAAAATTAATTTTAGCTGACCCTGCATCTGTATAACATATTGGCCGATTGAATGTTGTGATGTCATCTGAATCTCAGCTAATAGCGTTAAAACCTCCAGATCTGTAGGTGGCGCTGTGACGGTTTGACGTAAAGGAGGCGAAGAAGCGTAAGCGTCAAAGGTGAAAGGTACAAACATGGTGGAACACGGGGAGATCCGCGTGGTTCACAGAGGAGGCAGTAAAATAAACTTTAGGCAGCCTGTCTTCACTCACGACTCGCGGTATGGAGCCCTTTTATACTCATGCATTTGTTTTTTGACAGCGATAACTTGTTCATTTGTTTTATGATGGTAATTACCTGGACAGCTAGCAGCGGTGTTAGCATGTAGCATTAGCGGCGTGAGAGCTGTTTTACATGTTGTAGCTGCACGTTCCGTCGTTTTCCAGGCTTATTATTTAGGGATATTATGCAGAAATGTTTGTGATAGTGTAACCTTTGGCAGGAAATTTAGATTTACGTCAATTCAGATGTTCAGCCATGTTAAGGTAACACACTTTCGATGAAGCACCAACTTTCTATAGAGATGGGTGATTATTGACAAATATTCAGTATTTTTTTTTTTTTTTTTTTTATCTTGGTGGCAACAGTTTAGCCATTTATCCAAATGTTGGTGTGATTGAGCCGCAGTCGCCACATGTGGAAATGATTGTAACCAACTTCGTTTCTTAATCTTAAATTCTTCATCTCTCACCCCTAATTTCATATCCGTAGAATTTCAAGATCAAATACGTCTCATAGTTGCATCCATCCACTTTATTCTGGGGCCGGGTTGTGAGAGCAGCAGTCTAAGCAGGGACTTCCCACACCCCAGACACTTTCTCCAGCTCCTCCAGTGGGACCCTGAGTTCCCAGGCTGAGAGAGGAACATCACTTGGGGAACATCTCTAAGGCTCATTAAATTCAACTTTAGTTTTGATAGACCACAGGACATGTCTCCAGAATTTAAGGTCTTTGTCCCTGTGGCCAATTGCAAACTCTAATCTGGCTTTTTTTTATGTTTCATTGTTTTTTAGTTGACTAATCGATTGGCAGGACATGTCTTTAGTCCACTACAACCCTAGTAGAAGTTCATGTAATCCTTTGAGATAATTGTGCTTTCATTTATGACCCTATTTACCCAAACTGAGCTGTTCTACATACTAAACCAGGCTGTATTATCGTTGGGCAGGTTCTTGCTGTGTGCGTCAGGATATGGAGTGAAAGTTTTCAGTGCTTCCACAGAGGAGTGTGTCCACCACCTCATCGGACACACGGACCTCGTCACTGGACTCATACTACGACCCTCTAACCACCTGCAGGTAAGAATCTGAAATAGAGGGAGGCATCATTTTTAGGCCTGTCACAATAATTAATTGCTATGTTGACTCATTGTTCAATATATGGAAGCTGTACCAATATATTCTGGGGATCAGTACTTAATGTGTACAATTTATTTTTAGTAGTGGGGAGATTTTTGTCATTTTGATTTGAGCTGAAGAGGGTAAAATAACTAACTTCTATGGCTTATTATTTTTTCCTTCTGCTTTTTATATGTAAAAGCACATGCCTTTTCTATTATATTACTATACTACATTACGCCAAATTGACTCTTCTGATCTTTAAGCCATGGTATAATGCTGTTACCTCAAAAACATACCCCAAGTCATGTTTGTTTCATTCACACACATTTGAGTAACAATTAATTATTAGTCTGTCCACAAAGTGTTTACTGTTTGAGAGAAGTAAAAAAACTCTAAATATAAATAAATATGCAGAATTTTAAGTATGTTTGTGATGAGGACACATTATAACATAGATCAGAAAATGGTATAATAATGGGCTTTTTAATGATACAGCGTATTACACACAACAAATAATTTTCAGTTAGCCTGATGTTAAACCAATGGAAATTGTAAGATGCTAAATAGTAACTTTAGTGTATTTACCACTAGTGACCCAACAGTTTATCAGGTTGTTCACAGCGCTTTTGTTTAACATTTTAGTATTGTTTTGGTTAATATATCTCTGTTGCTGGGTTTCAGATGACATCACAACATCCCATAGGCCAATAATATTCAATACGATGGGGCATCTAAAATTAGTATTGCTAAAATGCACCACTTTGTTTAAATTCAGGCCATCATATCTGGGATTTTCAATACAGATGGGGGCATCTAAAATTAGTATTGCTAAAATGCAGTTCTTTGTTGTAATTCAGGAGGTTGATCTGGTTCCAACATTTGTTTATTTACATCATTATTCTTTCATGTAAAGTACAATGAATCTGTTAGGTACAAACTATATGGCAAACTGTCACAGATGTAAGTCATGGCAATGACCAACTCCATGGGAAAAGTCTTTTGCCTCCCATTTGTGAGTATGACGTCATTACATTCTACAATCTGTAAATGACCAATGAGTGTTGAGCACTACTGACAGAAACATGGCAGATTTCCATGGTAGTTTTTATATTACATTCCCTCTCAGACTCTTAGTTTCAGTGTATAGTATTGTGTGTTTGAGTTTGGGGAGGTTAAATGGTTATGTTCAAATTATGTCACAACTTTCGAGAATCCCTACCCCCTCTATCATGGTAATTATCATGAAAGCTAGTAGCGGGGTTAGCGTGTAGCATTAGCGTCATGAGTGAATCCCTGTAATTTAAAACTGAGGGGTCAAAATTCTATGGTGGAATTTGCTGTTTAACTGTCAGATTGAAGATTTGTTGACCTGGTTTATAGTTGTGGTTATTATCTCTGTAATTACTGTGAAATGGTAAATTTGTGGAGCCAGTCTGGAGTAACCAATCTGCCAATCTGGAGTTCACAACATATGTGAAGATTGGATATTGGATCTTTCAAAAACAGCAGGTTTCTTTATTATATATGTTTGTCCTATCACAAGAACAGGAAAATGGATGAGATTTTGTGCCTAAACATCCAGATGTCATTCATACACACTTTGCACCAGATCTGATCAAACACCTTTAACCTGCTCTGTTTTTTCATCCCTGTGTATAGTATTGATCTGATATTTGTGTTAAGCTCAGAGTTGACACCTTTTGTTGTTCTTGCCACTGTGCTTTTGTATGTGACACTTGGTTGCTCTGCTGATAGGTTGATGTGAAGGTTCTACTGGTCAGTTTCTGGTGCGTTTTGGAGACTGGCTCTAGTGAGTTCAGACTGCTGTTTTGCTCTTGCTTTGGTGTGGGTTACGGCCTACGGTAGCTCTTGTGTTCAGAAGAAAATTTGGCATGTTTCCTTACACCAGAACGATACAGTACAATTACAATGCAATACAATTTTTTCTTTTTTTTTAATATCGTTACACTGATGAAATTTTTGATCCATTGTGTCTTGTACATTGTCTTCCTGCAGGTCTTTTCTTGCTCACTAGATGGCACTGTCAGACTGTGGGACTACGATGACGGCATTCTTATAAAGGTAAAGTTAACATCAGGCTTTAATTTCTTCCACATCTAGGTGTAATTAATATTAAATGTATAAAATGGCAAGGTACATCACATAAGGAATCAAACTGACCAAATAAACAAGTGTAACATTAGATGGTACGATTTTCATTTTTGAATGTCTTCCAGACTTTTGTGATTGGGTATCCAATTCACTCGATATATGCGTCAGGAAGCCACGATGGAGTCCTATTTCTCACTATACCAGCCAAGAATGACAAGAGATCAGGTAATTTATCCTTGTTTCTTTTAAGACCTGGTTTAGACCTGGTTTAGACCTGGTTTAGACCTAGTCAAAACAAAAAAACATACCTGGAGTTGTGTTCTGTTTCATTCACGCACACAAACCCTGCATATTTAGGCTGAGTTTTTCTCTCAAACGTAATACACTCTGTTCCACCTTGTGATGTCATGTGGTAATACAGGAAGAGCCACACTGTGTTTTTAAACTCCATACACCCAGAATCATCTGTATGATTTTAGCCCTAAGGTAAAAGGTTAACTTGAAGGTGGAGCAGAGCATTTTGAGCTTTTGAGGTATAGACAGACTACTAAAAACAAGTTCAGGTATGTTTTTGATGAGATAACAACATTATAACATTGCTTAAATCTTAAAAAGAATGAAAAAATATCTGCTTTAATTAAATAATTCTTAAGGGTGTGTTCACATTTACACACCATCACAATTGGGATTAAACTGCGACAGGAACCTCCTCCCTTCTATTAATTTAACATTTTATATTTAATTTTAGTCCACAGGAAGTAAAATATTGACAAAAGTGATGCTGAATACATTGGTCAAGAAAATTAGGTGATTCCTCACAAATAACAAATAAATAAAAAGATGATCTGTACCAGATTTAGCTACTGCTATTTTCCATCTGCAGTCATTTGGCAGGTGCACAAACCAGGCCTAAACCAGGTCTAAAGGTTCTATATTATACTAAAATGACTCTTGTGTGTCCACAGATGCGTTTCAGTTGGTTGCGGTGCAGTTGCCTCAGAACTCGGAGCAGTTGGTCGAGGCGCGGGAGATTTCTGCTGTTCTCACCGACGTCAGCGCACACCCCGGGGCCATCAGCTTTGGACGAGCGGTACGAACATAAATGACACAAGGGACCAAATCATGGTTACATTTTCTATTGATCATTTAAGGCAATAGCTTTAACATAGGCACTTCTGCTTAAAAAGGTCACTGTCAACTGTCATATACTGAGGACACACGTAGAGAGCTCTTAAGTGACTTCACTTAAGTGAACTCATTCTGCTTTCTGATGGGTAAATTGGCTTGAGAACTGCATCACAAAATATAACCATGTAAAACATGGTTTTTGGGGGTTTTTTGTTGGCATGTTTGCTTTGTGGACACAGATGGGTTATTTTTTATGTAATATTAATGAAAAATCCTAAAAGAAAAAGTATGAAACTGACTATAACCACGGTTTTAGTTGCAATTGAATCAAAATTGCAATGTTGTCATAAGACATGTCATATGAAATATAGTCTCCTCTGCAAACATATCCTCAACGTATCTTATGTAACAAATAAACAAAAAAACTCTTGCCCGTGTGGTTTAGAAAACTGGTCCTGAAATGCAAGAATAGCAACATTTTAATTGTTTAATTGTAAACGTGTTTCCAATGAGGGGCTAAGGTGTTATTGAAATGAATCACTCTCTTTGTGTTTAAAATGTACAGCTTTGTAGAATAACAATGTAAGACCTATTCTTCACTTGAGACTGAAAACCCGGGGGGACAGAGCATTTGCTGTGGCTGGTCCCAAACTGTGGAACAGTCTTCCCTTGAGGATTCGGTCTGTGTGTGACATTGACAGTTTTAAGGCTCTGTTAAAAACTCACCTTTTTACTCTGGCTTTTGAGACGACCTGAGCAAGACATTATTATTTAGTTATGAGTTATTGTTGCTATAATTTTGTTTGTACACTGTAGTTTTACTGTTGTCATTTTATGTGTTATATTGTACAGCACTTTGGGCAGTGGTGACTGTATTTTAAATGTGCTTTATAAATAAACTTGACCTTGACCTTTTTCTCTTTATAGGGCCAATACATTGCTTCAGTCAATGGTTTGCATTTGGAGGTTTTATTCTTCAAAAAACAGAAGTCATACAGGTAAAATAACTTATTTAATGTTATTTGCAAATGTTATTTTTTACTTGGGTTTCTGTTTACTATGTACACATTTATTATGCTACTGATTTACTGAGTTTTTCTGATTTACTGAGTTTTTGAATAACTAGTACACATAAACTTTACAATTCCTAAAGATCATCATCTTTAAGCTGTGTAAAACAATGTACATTATGAAATTCATAGGTTTTCTCTTAAAGAAGACAACAAAAAGGGTGGGAAGAATACGTTCACATGTGCTGCCTGTCATCCTAAAGAGGATTGCATTGCCACTGGACACGAAGACGGCAAAATACGGCTGTGGTAAGTTCAGTCATGGCCTCGTGATGCAGACAAAAGATACAAAAGGTCCTATATTACACAAAAATGACTCTTGTGAGCTTTTAGCCATGTCATAATGCTGCAACCTCCACAATTCATAATGCTGCTACCTCCAATTTTTTGAGAGTTGTGTTTTGTTTCTTTCACATGTTTAAGTAACGCTTTATTATTAATGTATCTACATCTGCAAAGCTTAAAATGCTCAGTTCCACCTTGTGATTTCATGAAGTAGTAGTTTTCATGTTAACACCTACGTTTTACCTTTTAGTTCAGTAAAGATTGGCAATTCCCAGGCTGAAATTATCCAGATCATTCTAGTCAAAGTGGAGCACTTCCTGTATTACCACATGACATCACAAGGCGGAACAGTGTTTTCTTTTTGAGAGAAGAGCCTAAATATGCAGGGTTTGTTAAACATGTGTGAATGAAACAAAACACAACTCCAGGTCTGTTTGTGATGAGGAAACATTATAACATAGATCAGAAAACAGAGTAATATGAGCCCCTTAAATCATCCCAGGCTCTCACTAACCCTTTAGCACATCGTTTATGATGAGAGATAACATGGAGATCTATATGTTACGTAGTAACAGTTAATACCCCTAGATGTAAAATACTCCATCTTTTAATGTATAATTGAGCAGCCGTGCAGGGGACTCATGCAGCAGTCCTAAAGAATAATTATTTTTTTTTGTCTTGCAGGAGAAATTTCAACCATAAGAAGGAGTACACTTATTCAGCTTTTCACTGGCATCACAATGCAGTTGGTGCCTTAAGCTTTACCCCAGAAGGTAAAATTCACCAAAAACCTACCAAAACAAATGAATTCATTGGTTTCAGCTTCTTGTTTTATATACAACATTTGAGGTATTTTTCCCATGCCATCCCATTCCCTAAAAAGTCTTGTTTAAATAGGGTTTAAACAATTCATCGACATATTGTGACTCGGCTATTAAAAAAAAAAAAAAAAGATCCTAATCATTATCTGGACTGTATAGGGAACAGTGAATAATATGTACACAAAATGCTTTTCAGAGTAAGAAAGACATTAAAATCACAATACAACAAATCAAAACATAAATAATCACCATAAAATTAACATTAAAGCAAAGAGTGCAAAATAAAAACCTTCCAGTCATATACACAGCTAAACAGAACAGTTTTGAGGTCTTCAGAGTACGAGACATTCGAGTTCATATGGCACTAACATATGGGAGATGTTCTTTGGTGCTAGTAAAGTCTATCCTGAGCCACAATAAGCCAGTGCACTTTATTAATAAATTTTTTCTATTAGAACACTTCGGTCATCATCTTTCAAACTACATGTTGTCAATAACTTATTTAAAAAGTCTGAATGTACAATAGAAATAATTGCTGAAAAATTGATCACTGACTTGTCAACTACTAAAGTAATCGTTAGCACTAAATTGTTAATCTCTACGGCCATGCTCCTAATTTCTCATCATTCTGAAACCATTGGATATCTCACTAGTCTATATTCAGCTGTGTATGTTTCTGCAGGGACTAACTTGCTGAGTGGAGGAGTGGAGTCTGTGCTGGTTCAGTGGAGGTACAACCAGGAAACACAGAAGGACTTTTTACCTCGTCTGGGAGCGGCCATCACCCACATCGCAGTGTCACCCGATGGGTCCCTCTTCTCCACCTCCCACTCTGACAATAGTACGAGTTTCAGATGAGGAGCCAACATTATAACATAGATCAGAAAATAGTGTTATATGGGCCCTTTAAAAAAATCACTACATATTGTACTGTATGTGACAAATAAACTTTAATTATTATATTACTGTTTGGGTTGATTTATCCTTAGGCCCTGCTTTTGTTGACCACTGATGCTTTAGACCACTGCTGGTTAGTTTGGGTTTAGCCTTTGTTACAAACTACTTTTAGTAAACCTTTAATTATTTATTTAACTATTTTGTTGTTGGTAAAATCATAAAATGTATTTATTGCTTTAATCATTTAGGTGATGCTAAGCATCTTTTATCCTTTTTTGTATTTAATAATATATAAAATGTATTAATTTTTTTCAGAAATCACCTTCATCCATAGTTATGTCAAAGTGTCTGCTGTGATTCAAGGCCTGGTTAAAAGTAAGTTCAGTGTTATAGTCCAGTGCATGTAGCACTGGCCTGTCACTGTATTTCATATATTGACTTATTGTTCAATAAATGATTGATAGGGGTGATGTTTGAAGTGGTTAAAAAAACTGAAATTATGATTTTATATTTGTTTTGCAGGTGACAGAATATGGACCGATTTGGTAGTTGACCCTCGGAGCAAAGCTTTGGTGATGAATGGGAAACCAGGGCATTTGCAATTTTACTCCCTTCAAAGAGACAAACTCCTTTATAATGTAAGTACCTTTCACTGTGTAAAGAGCCTGTGTGGGCTCAGTGAGATCTTTCTGTTATATATGAATACACTAGTTCAGTCTTTTGAAAGGACCTTTTAAAAATGTTATTTTTCAACACGTTCAGGGACTGCAGGTGGACATTGGCTTGCTATAACATGACCCAAGGATATTTCATTATTTGTTTCTCTGGACTATAAAATATTTTGTTAAAGTTTCTAATCCTTTTCTTGTTTCAGTTGGACATAGTGCAGCAGGAGTACATTCACGAGTCTGGCTTGGACCAGTTTGATGTGGTCGAAGCCGACTTTGACGCAGGTGGAAACTGGCTGGCAACGGTGGAGGAAAGAAAACAGAATTCTGCTGAGCTCGAGCTGAATTTGAAGCTGTGGGCATTCAACGAGCAGACTCAGAGGTATGCCGTCTCAGTTATTATAATAACGGCACTGTGTAAAGACTGTTAAACTGCCATAGTCTTCTGTAACCTGAGTTAATTTAGTTAGAGCTTAGCGACAAAAAGACCTGTCTCTGTCTGCATCTGACTGTAAACTTTTGATCAGCCAGAAGGTTCACAAAGAGCTGTGTGCATGGCTCTGGGGTGAGAGGTGACTGGCTGTGTGTTTGTGGTCCATCCTATTTCTCCACTGTCTGAAAATACTGTTCTAAAGCTGTCTACATATCCCACAAAAACTCATGTGTCTTAAAATGTAGAGATTGATTTTTTTCCATGGTTGACACAGATAATCCAATGGCCGATAAGTACTGCCAATATTTTTTTTTTTTTTGGGCCGATAAGTAGGGCTGATTTTGATAATTTTTCCCTAATGATTTAATTTGCATTAAGTACAAACTCATCTACAACCTAGTTTTACTACAAATTGGTTAAGAGCTGTTTTGCAGTACCATCTTTAGACTAAAGTGTTCAAAATAAGCTTTATACATGGATCTTTTTTTTTTTAATGTGAAGCACTCTGGTCATCTGAAGTTATTTTTAAATGTGCTATACAAATAAACTTGAATTGAAGACATTATTTATGCACATTTAAGCAACTGGTTGGACCAAACAAAATATCGGCCACTGCCTAAGATTATACAGATGTATCAGCCAACCTATGTATCAGTCTGTCTCTACTAAAATGTCAAAGTAAGCATACCAGCTGAAATGTCTTTAAAAATGAATAAGAGTTAAAAGATTACTGTACAGATTAGTTATAGCTAGATGTTTTTTTCCAACATCGGTCAACTGTGAGTGGTTCCTTCTCCCGTTATAAAACCTGCCTGACCTTTTTTCACAGTACAGTAGACCTAACAAAGTGCCTCTTTAATCCTTGGTCTTTTGAGTCTGTTTTCTTTTAGCCATAATAACTCTGTGGTTTGGTTCACCTGCAGTTTTGTGCTGAACACGACTGTCTCGGCCCCCCACGAAGACCGGATCTCGGACCTGAGCTTCAGTCCAGACCGGACCACCCTCCTCGTCTCCACCAGCAGAGACGGACACTTCAAGGCCTGGGCTTTGGCTCCTCCCACAGACTCTGAGGGTACAGGGGGTGCGGAGGGACAACCTAGTGTAGAATGAGCAGATGACTTTTGTTCATTCTTGGATGAAAATGAATGGATTTAGTGGATCTTTAAAGTCATAGTATCTGACTAAAAGAAAAACATGTATTTATCGCACTGAAAAACAGAAAACCATGTGTCCCTACTGTAAGCGGACTTGCATTTCCGCAAACCTGACTCTTATTTGTCCTGGAGGAGGGCCGCCTCCAGCTTTTTCCCATGGAAATGTTGATTCTTTGGCTATAATATTCCACAATATGGCATAAAACCTGTTTATCTTCATGGCTAATGTTCCGAAGTATGGTTTTCTTTGTTTCCTCTGTTTCTGTTGGACTCATCCAAGTGACTGTAAAAGTTCACAAAGTAGCACATTAGAATAAGGTAAACTTAAAACGAAACAATTCTGTTCCTCTCACCAGTCAAAACGATACTGTAACGTCACAATAAGGAAACATGAGTGTATGTGTTTCACTTTTAAAATGTTTGTTTTGTAGGGTGTGTGTACAAAGTATAATATTAATTGATCAAGTTGAGAATGGAAAAGCTCATCTTAAGCAGTATTCTCTTTTTATTTTTCAACTTGGAGAAATACACTTTGAGAAAGGAACCTGCCTGACTTAAACAAAGACTGTTTGCCATCAAAATAAAAGCTTGAAGATTATTAATTACCCGAATAACGTCATAAAACATCAAACACTTTGACTTGAAACAAAATAATTTATTTAGCAATATTTATTTTTATTCTCTTGGTCATGTCTAAAATGTGCACTGTGAACGTCGTAAAATCGCAAATCTTTTAATTGGAGTTGATGTTTGCCAAATTTTTCCCCAAATTTTCCCCAAAAATTGTCAATTCTGCCTCTGGAGTAATAATTCCAGCTTATACAACTTCTCTACTTTAAATCTAATGGGGATGAAATGGTGTAAAGAAATGCTTTGATTAAAGACTTTTCCATGCAGACTAATCTTATCTTTGATACTTATTACGCTGTACTAATCCTTATTCCTTCTCCTCTCAGATGAAAGTCCCTCTTGGTCCTGTGATTTCGTGGGGACGTACCACGGCCTGGCTCCACAGTGCTGCAGTTTTTCGGCCGATGGGTCTCTTTTGGCAGTGGGTTTTCAGGAGGTGGTCACTGTTTGGAGCACGGCATCATGGGAACTCCTCACTACTCTGTCCCAGCCCCCGGGACACATCAGGTACAAGTAAAACACATGTATGAGCTGTAAGAGGAAAGTTGAGGTGTTAGTTATGCAATGTCATCCAGGCACAGAAAGAGACAGTCTGTTTTATACATGTACCATCATATTCACTGTTGAGACTTTAAAAACTGTTTGTAATGGAAGACCTGCTTTTTAAAAAGAGGGGAGACAAAGAGACAGATCGAGAGGGACTGACAGATCGAGAGACAGAGAGAGACAGACAGACAGAGAGAGCAAGAGAGAGAGAGAGACACATGTACAGAGGGAGAGAGAAAGAGGGGAGGGGAGAGCAAGGAGAAAAGAGAGCATGGGGAGAAGTAGACAGTGTGAAAGGGAAAGGGAGGAAGAGAAAGAAGAGGGAGTGGAGGAGAAAAATAGAGATGGAGGAGGAGATGGGGGGGGAGAGGGAAGGGGAAAGTGAAAGGACAGGACAGATGCCAGAATGAGGGAAGGGACAGAGGAGAAAAGTGGAGGGAAAGGGAGAGAAGAGGGAGAGACTAAGTTGGGGAGAGGAGGTAGAGAGAGCGTGAAGGAGGGGAGGGGGGATGAGGAAGAGAAAAGAGAAGAGGGAGAGGGGAGCTTCCCAGGCACAAGACTGTTTTGCAATGCTGCTCATGTCCTACAAATGTTGGCAGATCTCCTCTTAAAATGGAGCAGTCTTGGGAAGTGGCACAGAAAGTTGTGGTAATAGTTGAGTTGGCTTCCTCATTGAGCCATGAGGCCAATGCTGCCAGCCAAGCAAAAACTGAATCTGATGACTGGCATTATACGACAATGCAAAGTGAAATATTTTCTTTTTTCTGTACTTATGTATCTAGCAGTTTCTGTTCCCAATTTGGAGCCAGTTTTAGACCTGATTTGGTCTTTTAAATCAAGGAGATTGACAATTGGAGGCTTTCTCAGACATGCATAGACCCTGTTGGCAGTTCTGTAAAACGCTTTTAATCATGAGGTGAGAGATGTTCAGTTTGAATGATTAGATTGGGCACATCTGGTTTAAGGCATCAAGTAAGAGCAGGCCCGTCAACAGACATTTAGGGGCATGGGGAAGAAGCCTCACATGGGCCCCCCTTTAATATAGAGTAATAGGAATTTCCATTTCTGGGCCCCTCAGATCCTGGGGCAATAGATAGATAAGATAGATAAATACTTTATTAATCCCCAGACCAGGGACATTCATTTGTCCAGCTGTAAAAACAGACATAACATAAATTGTACACAGGTATAAAATCACAAACAGCACAAAGATAATAAAGTGCAGCAGATTAACAAGAGCTGTTATACAGTCTATACAGAATAAAATCAAGGCATCTAGACAACAGACCCCTTTGCCCATCATGAAGATTTTTTATTGCTTTGCATGGAATGTTTCACAGTATTTAACTAGGCTGTGTTTATTATATTCAAGGTGTTTTAATCACTTAAATACCTTGAACAACAGGTGTTACTGTGAGCAGGGTTGTCTGACCATGCAGTTTGTCCTGGTACTTGCTTTTCTCCATGGAGAAAAGTTCATGTTACTGTGAGACATTCCTGACTAAACAATAACATGAACCAGACCCTCCACCAGAAAAGTTACATAGTGATTCTTTAAGTCCTAAGTTCAGACAAGGACTAATCCTGGGAGTAGTTCCGGTTCAGTTCTGTAGTTGGTCCAGCTTTTGTTTCTTTTGGCTGTAATCCGAAAGCGTTTCATGCCTTAGTAGCAATATTTGGCCCTCGCCGCTCACGAAGTGACGGCGAGGGGTATTGTTCTTCGAAAGTTTCTTTTTCTTATTATTATTATTATTATTATTATTTTTCTCCCCCTGGGATCGCGATTTTCACCCCCTAAACGTCGACGAAAAGTCTCACATGGGGGTATCAGATCGATCGGCCTCGCGAAAAATTCGATAAAATAAGCATCACGAAAATGACCCACGCACACAGGCTCGACAGCGCCACCTAGAAAATTGCAAATTTTCAAATGAATTGGGAGCCGACTCGCATATTTCGCCGTAGCAAAGCCAAATTCGCATCAGTGATAGAGCTCATGGAGACGAGCAAAAAAGTCAATCATAGTGCTGCCCTAAGGCGGACAGGAAGTCGGTCATATTCGTTCGAATATTCGCCACATTTCTCGCCGCCTGTTTTCAAAATGTAATCAGTCCCAGGTTTCTCATCCAAAAGACGTTAGATTTCACATGTCACATCTGGACACATGGGGTTTCATGAAACATGCTTTTTTTTGGGACAATTTCATGTCGTTCGCCCGCACGCCGCCATCGAAAAACACCTTCGTTTCCTGTAATTTCGTTGTCCTCTCACGACCAGGGGCATTGTCCTACAGATCTCACATTCACATGACATATGCGTAATTATGGCATGTATGGAATGGACTATAAAGTGTAATGAACATGAAAACTCTAGCGCCCCCTAGCATAGACGTGAAACGTCAACATTATTGGATTACAACCAAATTTGGGGAATAAATTTGGGATATGACGATGAACAAAAAATTATATTATGGGCATGGGTCATTTCACACAACTGGCCAGTAGGGGCGCAAAGAGTCCAACAAAAAACATTTACAAATATATTACTCACACGGGCTTTGCCCGACACATCTCAAATTTAAGTCACATATGTTTCATTTAGCCCTGAATCAAATGCATTATAAAGTCTAATAAAAATCAACACTCTAGCGCCCCCTACCATAGACATGACACATCAATATTATCGGATTCATACAAAATTTAGGGAATAAATTTGGGGCTCGAAATGGAGCGAAAAATTATATTACGGGTATAGGCTATTTCTTACAATTGGCCAGCAGGGGCGCAAATACTCCAACAAAAAACATTTAAAAATATATTACTCACACGGGCTTTGCCCGAGACATCTCAAATTTAAGTCAAATATGTTTCATTTGGCCCTGAATCAAATGCAATATAAAGTGTAATCAAAATGAACCCTCTAGCGCCCCCTACCTTAGACGTGACACATCAATTTTATCGGATTCATACCAAATTTGGGGAGTACATTGGACACCTCAGAAGAAGCAAAAAATTATATTACAAGCATGGGTTATTTCTCACGGTTGGCCAGCAGGGGCGCAATGACTCCAGAATAAATCATTGAAAAATCTCACTTTCGCATACGTCTTTTGGAAACCTATCTACTCCTACGTTTTTCATCCCAATGAACTGAAACTCCACATGCCACATCTATACAGATTGATTATCAATAATCATCCATTTTTTGGGGGATATTCATTATAGTTTTTGTGTAGCTCACTGTCAAAATAGGACTTAATTATTAGTTTAAAATTCCCACACCACTTTGACATATGTGTATATTAAAGCTATCTACTCTTAAATTATACATCCAAATGAGTTCAAAGTCCACAGGCCACATCTACAGAGGTACTTTATCAATAATCATCCATTTTTTTGGGGATATTCTTCACGGTTTATGTGTAGCTCGCTGTGAAAATATGACTTCACTTTTGGATTGAAAAAAACACTCCACTTTCACATTCTTTCATATAAAACCTTTCTACTCTTAGGTTTTTCAACCAAACTACCTGAAACTCCACAGGCCACATCTACAGAGATAGTTTATCAATAATCATCCATGTTTTTGGGGATATTCATTATAGTTTTTGTGTAGCTCACTGTCAGAATAGGACTGAATTATTGGTTCGAAATTCCCACACCACTTTCATATATGTGTATATTAAAGCTATCTACTCTTGCATTTTTAATCTAAATGATTTCAAACTCCAAATGCCACATCTATAGACGTAGCTTATCAATAATCATCCATGTTTTTGAGGATATTCATTATAGTTTTTGTGTAGCTCACTGTCAAAATAGGACTTAATTTTTAGTTTCAAATTCCCACACCACTTTGACATATGTGTATATTAAAGCTATCTACTCTTAAATTATACATCCAAATGAGTTCAAAGTCCACAGGCCACATCTACAGAGGTACTTTATCAATAATCATCCATGTTTATGGGGATATTCATTATAGTTTTTGTGTAGCTCACTGTCAAAATAGGACTGAATTATTGGTTTGAAATTCCCACACCACTTTGATATATGTTTATATTAAAGCTATCTACTCTTACATTTTTAATCTAAATGAGTTATAACTCCACATGCCACATCTATAGACGTAGCTTATCAATAATCATCCATGTTTTGTGCCGTTTGTCCATACTTCACCGTCAAAAAACACCTTTATTTCCTGTTTCCTTCATTCCCGCTCACAGACACATGGATGTGTCTAAAGAGCTACAGCTATCCCCACTGATGTAAAATAAAAATGTGAATACAGCAGAGTAATCAGCACGTGACCAGTGGACTCTATAGCGCCCCCTATAATACAATTAAAACACACAACTTTGTCTGATTGGCATAAAACTTGGGGAGATAAATGTAGACCTAAAACCAAACCAAAAAGTCAATGACACTATACCTGTATTATGCACGAGTTTGATGGTTCTAAGTCACAGACTCCACCAGTTTAATGCAATGATCACACTGCACTATGGAAACAGTGTGAAGGGGGGGGGGCGAGGGGGGCGTGCGGCCGGGGGGTGGCCGGGCAGGGGGAATGATGCGTGGAGGCGGTGGCTGGCCCCCGGCGGTCGCGAGGGGAGGCGGTCGCGCCGTGGCGAGGGCCATCATCGCCGCTTGCGGCTTTAAATTAACATTGTTTTTCCAGAGTCTGTATTATTTTTCCGCCCAAACTCGCCCCGTTTTCACCCCCTGAACATGCACGAAAAGTCTCACATGGGGGTATCAGATCGACCAGCTTGGTGAAAATTTTCATAAATTTGGCATCACAAACATGTCCCCTGCACCCCCACCCCACAGCGCCCCCTAAAATGTCACACCTATGGCAGAGGAGGCGGGTAAATTTAGGAATAGACACACAAAAATCAGCACAGTGATAGAGCACAGTGAGACAAGCATAAAAGTGAATTGAAGCACTGCTCTATGACAAACAGGAAGTCGACCATATTTAATTGAAAATTCACCACATTTTACACAACGCATTTTCAAAATGATTCTACTCACACATATTTTGCCCAAATTTGCTCAGATTTCACATGTCACATCTACATACATGTGGTTTCATAAAACATCCACTTTTTTGCAACAATTTTGTGCCGTTTGTCCATACAGCACCTTCATTTCCTGTTTCCTTCATTCTCACTCACAGACAAATGCATCAGTCTAAAGAGCTAAAACTCTACCCACTGATGTAAAATACAAATGTGAATACAGCAGAGTAATGAGCACGTGAGCAGTGGACTCTATATCGCCCCCTATAATGCAATTAAAACACACAACTTTGTCTATTGGCATGAAACTTGAGGAGATAAATGTAGACCTGAAACCAAACCACAAAGTCAATCACACTATACCTGTATTATGCACGAGTTTGATGGTTCAAAGCCACGAACACCACCAGTATAATGCAATGGTCACTATAGAAACTGTGTGAGGGAGAGGGGGGGGTGGGGGGTGGGGCGGCCGGACGGTGGTCGGAAGGGGGGAATGCTGCGTGGAGGCGGTGGCTTGCCCCCGGCGGTCGCGAGGGGAGGCGGTCGCGCCGTGGCGAGGGCCATCATCGCCGCTTGCGGCTTTAATTGGCCCTCGCCGCTCACGAAGTGACGGCGAGGGGTATTGTTTTCGCTCGGTTTCTTCTTCTTATTATTATTATTATTTTTCCTCCCAAACTCGCCCCGTTTTGACCCCCTAAACGTGGACGAAAAGTCTCACATGGGGGTATCAAATCGACCGGCCTCGCGAAAATTTCGATAAAATACGCATCACCAAAATGTCCAACGCACACCGGCTCAACAGCGCCACCTTGAAATTTTGAGATTTTCAAACTAATAGGGAGCCCCGACTCAGAATTAGCTGAAATTCGCACCAATGATAGAGCTCATGGAGACGAGAGCAAAAAACAATATTATAGTGATGCCGTGTGGCGGACAGGAAGTCGGCCATATTGGATCAAACCTTCGCCAGCGCTTTAACACGATGTTTTCAAATTGTAATCAGTCCTAGGTTTTCGATCCAAATGAAGTCAGATTTCACATGTCACATCTGGACACATGGGGTTTAATGAAACATGCTTTTTTTTTGGACAATTTCATGTCGTCCGCCCGCACGGCGCCATCGAAAAACGCCTTCGTTTCTGTAATTTCGTTGTCCTCTCACGACCAGGGGCATTGTCCTACAGATCTCACATTCACATGACATATGCGTAATTATGGCATGTATGGAATGGACTATAAAGTGTAATGAAAATGAACACTCTAGCGCCCCCCTACCATAGACGTGAAACGTCAACATTATTGGATTACAACCAAATTTGGGGAATAAATCTGGGATATAACGAGGACCAAAAAGTTATATTATGGGCATAGGTCATTTCTCACAACTGGCCAGTAGGGGCGCAAAGAGTCCAACAAAAAACATTTAAAAATATATTACTCACACGGGCTTTGCCCGACACATCTCAAATTTAAGTCACATATGTTTCATTTGGCCCTGAATCAAATGCACTATAAAGTCTAATCAAAATGAACACTCTAGCGCCCCCCTACCTTAGACATGACGCATCAATATTATCGGATTCATACCAAATTTAGGGAATAAATTTGGGGCATAAAAGGGAGCAAAAAATTATATTACGAGTATAGGCTATTTCTTACAATTGGCCAGCAGGGGCGCAAATACTCCAACAAAAAACATTTAAAAATATATATTACTCACACGGGCTTTGCCCGACACATCTCAAATTTCAGTCAAATATGTTTCATTTGGCCCTGAATCAAATGCAATATAAAGTGTAATCAAAATGAACACTCTAGCGCCCCCCTACCATAGACATGACACATCAATTTTATCGGATTCATACCAAATTTGGGGAGTACATTGGACTCCTCAGAAGAAGCAAAAAATTATATTACACAGCATGGGTTATTTCTCACGTTGGCCAGCAGGGGCGCAATGACTCCAGAATAAATCATTGAAAAATCTAACTTTCGCATACGTCTTTTTGAAACCTATCTACTCCTACGTTTTTCATCCCAATGAACTGAACTCCACATGCCACATCTATACAGATTGATTATCAATAATCATCCATTTTTTTGGGGATATTCTTCACGGTTTATGTAGCTCGCTGTGAAAATATGACTTCATTTTTGGATTGAAAAAACCACTCCACTTTCACATTCGTTCATATAAAACCTTTCTAGTCTTAGGTTTTTCAACCAAACTACCCTGAAACTCCACAGGCCACATCTACAGAGGTAGTTTATCAATAATCATCCATGTTTTTGGGGATATTCATTATAGTTTTTGTGTAGCTCACTGTCAAAATAGGACTGAATTATTGGTTCGAAATTCCCACACCACTTTGACATATGTGTATATGGAATCTATCTATTCCTACGTTTTTCATCCCAATGAGCTGAAACCCCATAGGCCACATCTATACAGGTTGCTTATCAATAATCATCCATTTTTTTGAGGATATTCATTATAGTTTTTGTGTAGCTCACTGTCAAAATAGGACTGAATTATTAGTTTAAAATTCCCACACCACTTTCACATATGTGTATATTAAAGCTATCTACTCTTAAATTATACATCTAAATGAATTCAAACTCCTCATGTCACATCTATACAGGTTGATTATCAATAATCATCCATTTTTGGGGGGATTTCATTATAGTTTTTGTGTAGCTCACTGTCAAAATAGGACTGAATTATTGGTTCGAAATTCCCACACCACTTTCATATATGTGTATATTAAAGCTATCTACTCTTATTTTTAATCTAAATGATTTCAAACTCCAAATGCTACATCTATAGACGTAGCTTATCAATAATCATCCATTTTTTTGAGGATATTCATTATAGTTTTTGTGTAGCTCACTGTCAAAATAGGACTGAATTATATAGTTTCAAATTCCCACAACCACTTTCACATATGTGTATATTAAAGCTATCTACTCTTAAATTATACATCTAAATGAGTTATAACTCCACATGCCACATCTATAGACGTAGCTTATCAATAATCATCCATGTTTTGTGCCGTTTGTCCATACTTCACCGTCAAAAAACACCTTTATTTCCTGTTTCCTTCATTCCCACTCACAGACACATGGATGTGTCTAAAGAGCTACAACTATCCCCACTGATGTAAAATAAAAATGTGAATACAGCAGAGTAATGAGCACATGACCAGTGGACTCTATAGCGCCCCCCTATAATACAATTAAAACACACAACTTTGTCTGATTGGCATAAAAACTTGGGGAGATAAATGTAGACCCTAAAACCAAACCAAAAAAGTCAATGACACTATACCTGTATTATGCACGAGTTTGATGGTTCTAAGTCACAGACTCCACCAGTATAATGCAATCATCCCACTGCACTATGGAAACAGTGTGAAGGGGGGGGGGCGAGGGGGCGGCGGCGGGGCGGCGCCGGCGCAGGGTGAATGCTGCGAGGAGTCGGTGGCTGGCCCCCTTTAACTTTTTTGTTGTTTTTTTGTTTTTTTTTTCAATAAAAATACCAAACAAGCACAGAGAAAAACAGCAGTATTGAAACGACAACTTCAGCTACTCACCGTCTTTTTGAGGATCAATAGAAATGGCTTTTTCTTGTGCTCTGTTTTGTGTTTACTGCAAAAAGGGGAATACCAACACTTTGTAACATGACTTAAATTCAGAAGAATAATCTCTTTTTGAGTGGTTTTGACAAGTTTAAATTTACAAGTTGGCATGACTTGGTTCTTTTCTTTATGTGTTATTTGAATGATTTCCAATTTGATCGTTATCATCAGTGGAGAAAATTCTGCTAAGATCGTTGAGTTTGACTTAGATATAATAATGCTTGAAAAAAAAAAAAAGTTATCAAAATGACAAGTAAATTATACCTTGTCTAAAATACTCAACAAGATGAGCGTTCTGAACTAAAATCATTTCAGCTCATGTAGTCTTCCATTTGCAGTGTTTGTCTTAATCCTTTGTGCCTGGTTTTCATTAAATCTGCAGCAAAGTCGTCCAAAGAACATATATAAAAGATTGTGCACTTTTAGGAGTCTGTCGTATCCCGTTCTCCGATAATTCGTTCTAAAACTTGCTTGTCCCACCTCCCAGTCTTCGAAATCGCCGTAGCTTAGCTCCGGGAAAAGAATCTAATGTCAGACCTAGCGAGCTGACGGATCCCGCTAGAGACCCCTCTCCCTTCGTAGCGTACGTTTGAGCGAATCGTACGGAGGTCCTCTAGTGTCGCAGTCCGCCTGAGCTACTTTCCGGTGAAGAATTTGCTGAACAATGTCATGGCCATCCAGCAGGAGGGAAGGTGCCGATTGGCTGAAGTCTCTTGGAACGCAGTCCACAACAAAACCACGAAGGTGTCTGACTCGGGGACTGTAGCTGTCACGGTCGAAATTCGCTCGTTTTCTGCGTTGGACAATCACGATTCTGTCCTCGCTGTCCTCCTCTGTCGTCCTCGTCTTCGTAAGGGCTGTGGTTGCTAGAATCTGGTGGAGTTTCGGATAGCGTTCGGATGCTTTAGGATTCCGGAGAGCTGTGATGTGTCGAACGCTTCCCGTGTCCTCCTCTCCACTCCGCCCTCGTCGTCGTAGGTTGACGGCACGTTCTCTCGGATGTCCTCCTCGGATAGATGAGTTTGTCTTTGCTGGTTTTTCTTATATGGCGCAGTTGGGTTGAAGAGTATCACTATGGCTGCAGCAAAAAAGAGACAGGACAGATCGTGAATAAGGTGTGCTGTGATCGAATTTTTTGTGAATGCAAGTACAAGCTGAATGCTGCTTATAGCACTGACAGCAAGAAGAGATTCGAGATTTTGATTGCCATTGTTACAGAAAATCCAAGGAGTACATTTAGAGCATCAGACACTGCTTAATTTTGGATGTAAAGTGCCAATACCAAAGAGCAAGACTCCGTCCAATAACCCCATAAAAGTGTGTAAACTTAGCACAGTGCAGGAGGGTACTTCTGCTGCTTCTTTCGGCGTGTATGGACTTGCATCAGAAGGCAGCAGGTGGAACAATTGATGGACCAAGTCTTCCAGTCTTAAATGTGTCAAGTTTGATTGTTTATATTAATATCAGAGGGGGTAGGGTTAATGTGTCATCTTCCCAGGGCCATATCATTGTCTGATGGTCTACAGTTCTGCGGACTGTGGCTTATCTGGCGCCGGGTCGCGGGGACAGCAGTCTAAGCAGGAACTCCCAGATTCCCCCACCCCAGACCCGTCCTCCAGCTCCTCCCAGTGGGACCCCAGGCATTCCCAGGACAGCCGAGATACCTGGGTCCTCCCCCGGGGCCTCCTCCTGGTGGGACATCCCCTAAACAGGAGGTGTCCCAGGAGGCATCCTTAATAGATGCTCGATCCACCTCAGCGGGTTCAGGCATTAGCATAGAGGAAATAAAATAATTGATACACATTTTTGGTTACCAGTCATATTTTTACCCTAAACACCCAAATTGTAGCAATACCAGGTCATTGTTAAAATTTTGTCTGAATTATCATTATCGAGACAATGCAAAACAAATATGAACGATAATCATTTGTGTCAGTATTTCCCGTCGGTAACTCAGACATAACCCTCACAGTCCCCTTTCCCTCTTACCCAGTAATATGACGACGCACAGCAAGATGGCCACAAACGCCCCCAGTGCTGATGCCGGCTGAGGAGAGGAAGGCCTGAGCCTGGCACACGTTGGCTCCGTAGCGCCCCCTGCTGTTCCTCTCGCAGACACACCCCGGATGTGCAGCGTGGCAGTGCTGCTCAGAGGAGGCTCCCCCCGTCCGATACCACTACCACCAGGCTGAAGGAGCTCTCCTCGCTGCCCAGAGAAGCCCTCTCTCCTGCGCGACACCAGGCTAGCAGAGTTATCTGGGACAGGAGGCAGAACCAGGGACAGATGGAGGAGAAAGAGGACAGACCATGGGTTACACTGATAGGAAAGTCCATATGCACTACCAGTCAAAAGTTTGGACACATGTTCTCATTCAGTTTTTACAGTTATGTTTACTACTTTGTATATTTTAGACACAAACTGAAGACGGAGAAGCAAGATATATGGAATGGAAGTGAATTATGTAGCAAAGGAGTGAAATAACATCCACATTTTGCTTTGTCCTTTTTGGCCTTTTCTCAATGAGCTTCATGATGAAGTCTCCTGAAGAGGTTTTCACGTCACAGCTGAGCCTTGTTGGGGTCAAGAAATGCAAACAGTGAAAACCAGGTTCAAAGCAAAGAGTGGCTATTTGGTTTTTAAATCTGTAAGAAGTTTGAGATATGAGTTTATTTTTTTGTTTGCTACAGTCTAAATGTGTCATTCATGGCTTTGATGCCTACAGGTGAAAATCTACAGAGTAAATAAAAAAAAAAAAAAGGTGTGTCCAAACCTTTGACTGGTAGTGCATTATTTTATCACCATCACCCCTTGTGGTATTGTGATTCGCACTAAACCTATAGTTTGATGTTTTTCCTGCATATATTTTGATAGTTTATGAGATGAGATAAATATGTAGAAATACATTTGAGGTAATACATAAACTTGTTTAAACAGAAACCTTTTCATCATTTCCGTGCTGTAACAGCCACAAGCCTAAACTGATGCCTGGGAAAAAGGAAACTGTTGCAAAGGTCAGGGTTGATTCCCTACAAAGATGACTCGTGTGTGAACATAAGGTTCTAGTGTCACCAGTTTCCTCAGATGAAACTCCCTAAAGAGGATTGGTCCCGTAAATGTAAGTGCCCTGATGTGGTGGTAGTCAATATGATGGATAAGGCTCTTATTCTGATTGACCCCCTGTCAAACGAGGGCATTCACAAGAGAAAGATTCTCCAAAATGGGAGGTGATTAATCTCAGTCTCGAGTATGTTGCCTTCTATTTCTGAGAAAATATTTTTTTCTGTTCTGTCAATCTTTCATCTCACAATAGGAGGTTCTTAAGGCTGACACACCGTCCACTAAAGCATTAAATACGAGGAAAACCATGTATTTATTATATGCTGTTTGTTTCTTTAACTCCATTTGATGTTTGCTACACACAAAATATCAATTGCAATTGCATCAGTATCTTTAGTTTTTTGGGTTTTTTTTTCCAAAGACATGACTTTGAATAATAAAGGACTTTGGGCTTTGCTCATATTTTTCTCTATTTGAATGCACATTGGTGAGGAATAGGAGTAGCCTTGAGTTTACTGTTCATCTTGTGAGGGCAGAGCCTGATTGTATTGGATTTGCATAAAACAGCACTCTGCCATCTGCCACATATAGTTTTCCCCATACAACAAAAGCACTACACACCATTCCAGGAGTGAAGTGGTGAGAATAGTTGTGCACACAGCCTGGTACTGATATAAACCATCCGATTCATTTTAATGAGGCAGCAAAATAAAAACAAAACAATTGATATTTGTAGGCTGTGCAGACAGATAGTTGTTGTTACATTTGCCGACAAGTAACAAGAGTCACTAATGTCCTACAGCTCTATGTTCCCACAGGCCTGTGTTTCATATATGAAAATAAATCCATAACCCTTACCCTAACCATTTCTGGTGGCAGTAAGTTAGGTGGTGCTCATCTACTGATCCAAAGGTTGCTGGTGCAATTTCCACAGATGAATACTACCATTCTGTACTTGGGCAAGACATTTAACTCACCTTGCCCCATTGTTTGTGTACCCTGGTGTATGAGTGAGAGTCGTTTCTTGATGTAAAGGTACAAAAGTGCTAAATATGTGACCCAACAAATGCCGGAACATAAGTCTCGATTCCATTGGTTCACTTTAAGCAGATCAGTGCACTTTTGAAAATGCATCATTTAGAACTTAAAATAATGTCTAATAAAAAAAAACAACAACACATAATTTCACAGCCCCAGTGCTCAATATACTCTGATCTGGCGGAGCATGCCATCTACCGGCAGCAGAGGGAATTACCACAGCAAAAACAAGGGAATAGCAGAAATAATACATTTATTTATAGGGCGCATTTCTCACTCAAGTCACCTTACATTACAACTGAAATGAAATGAGCACAATTTTATGGCAGAAATGCTTAAAACAAGTGTGGGGATGATTTGTGGACTTAAAAACTGTGGAGAGCTTCTATTTATAACATCACAGTTTATTTCGAATGTGCTCGTGATGCTCTACAGGATTAACGAAACCAGCATATGAAATACAACTCTGAGTATGTGTGTGTTCTAATGTTACAAGCTTAAAAAAGTAAATTTTGCATAACATGATATTCTTTATTTTCCTGCCATATCACTATGTTCACAGAAACAATTAGATGATATCATTCCCCAAGTAAAATCAAATGACTGGGCAGTTAGAGTCCAGATCGGGGCCCAGATGGTGCGACCGACTGACCCACTGATCTGCTCTGAAATAATGATGGAATAATTAGTCACACATGCTCTTCTTAACTACAATCTGCTTCCTCACAACACAAACTATTTAAGAGGTGGAATCCAATTTTTTCATAGTGAGGAATGTATTGTTACCAGTATATCTTAGAAGTGATCAAAAGTCACTCTGTACACCCCTAATTATTCACCGCGATGAGTTTATAAGCGCTTTCTCAAACTCTCAGAGGCCAGAGCGGAGTCTTTCGATGACGATGAAGCTTACGACAACTAGCATGCCGACGTCCACTTCCTGATTATCGAGCATTCATAATTCGACCGTACACAGTGGACTTATTTTGAGCACAGAGCTGCTTCTTATACAATATATATCTGCACAGGGGTAAGACACATTTTGCTCAAATACAGGGTCTTTAACTGCAGAGACCACTCAATATTGTGTGTAAATCAGAAATATCATATAAGATAATCTCTCTCCCTATGTCGCCATTTGGTTGCTATGCCCCTGTAGTTGTGCTATTGATGTTTCTTTTTGATTCACGTACTTAAATGACTTATGTTTATATTGGGGCATCTTGTACCTTGTCCCTGACAGCGTTACCTCATATTGATCTGACAGGATGTGGGTGGGATCATTTGCTATTCTGTGGCCTGTCGAACATGTCTCGTAGAGAGAGTGGAGGAGGCATACCCATAATTTTCACAGCTCTTTTGGTGAGGTTATTCATTTGTGACTTTAATTAACAGATCATTTCCTGATAATAGACTTGGAAAAAAGGAGCGTTGCATTTTTTATCCACACCACAAACTCGCAGCTACCTTAAAAATGCAGGCAATGGCAGATTTTTATACAGTCCACATGCACGGTCTACTGAAATCGGAAGTGAAAATGCAGGCCCGAGTACTTGTATGATGTGACTTGGTTAATCTTCTGCCTCTTCTTTGTTACGGCACAGTGATCCACCCCAAACCCCATAGAGTCAAACATCCATCTCTTTGTTTTGGGTATGTTCAGTTCCAGGTTGTGCTGTTCACTCCACTCCACTCAGCTTGACTTCTGAACTTTCCACGACCGTAGTGAATTGGCTAAGAATGACTGTACAGTTGTTCCTATAGAGGGTGAAAAGTCATAATTCATAGTAACAAAATCTGAGAGACTAGAGTTACTTTTTACTTGCTGTTGTCTTTCCATAAAAATGAGCCATACCATCTTATAATGTCCAGGCTGATGTCCATCTGTTCCATTTTCTGTAACAAAATATTAGGCCTAATCGTGTTAAAAAAGCAGAAGTGAAGTCCATAAATAAGTATCGTGCAAACGATGAGGGGTATTAAGTGTTCTAAAGATTTCATAACTATTGATTTAAGGGCTACTCATTAAAATCGTTATTTTCCCATGGACAAGGTTTTTTGGGGACAGGAACAATCGATATAACGATGATGGAATGACGTCAATGTCAACTGGAAATTAAAAAAAGGGGGCCTACGCTGGGGGCAATTCCTCGCACACGTCTTTAGAAGATAGGCTGAGATGCCATCTGACCATCTTGCTTTCTTTGGTTCAAGTCGCTTGAAGACCTTGGTGACAGCGTCTAGGCTGATGAGAGGTCGACTGTGGTTTGAGTCAGGAGAGCAAGAGCCACATCCAGATGATCTGAAGAGTCCTCTGAATCAAAGTGCAAACAGACATTTGCCTTCTCTTGCTCATTGAGGACATACTCAGGGACTTACTAGGTTTAAATTAGTATTTTCTTTGACTGCATCCCACAGCATTTTAGAGTTTTTTGGTCGCAAGTGCCTTCCTTACTCTGGTAGTGTTCTTCTTTAGCCTGCCTCATTTTATTCTTAAATTCCTTCTGGACTGTTTTCAACTCTACTGGATTTTTGTGCTTAAAAGCAGCTTGTTTACGCTTAAGGCAGTCTTTTGACTCTGGGGTAATACAATCTTTATTGTTGGGATAAATTTTAATAGTTTTCTGTGGAATAACGGACTGCACACAGAACTGCACATAGCCAATAATTGTCTCTACAATAGTTTCTGGGTCGTTGCCCTCATAGAAAACCACCCAGTCAGTTAGTAGGAAACATCCTCTAAGCTCTTCCACGCGCTCTCTCTTGCCATACACGCACAGTTTTGGTCACGTACTTGCTTTATATGTTGGAATGAAAAGAACTGTGTTGTGATCTGAATTGGACAAGGGTGATATAATTTAGCAGCATATCCATTCGGGGTCTTTTCCACAGCATTTATCCAAAATGTTATTTTTTTCCGTACCACCACACATATTAGATACGTTCCCACTTGGTGGGGATACAGACTGCACAGATAAATATGTTCCAGACTCCATCGGTAAATAGTAAGGATGCGAGCTCAAACATAAATGTTATAAATCGGATGTTCAGAGCTTAAATTAAACTGAGCGATTTGCTCACCAAACTGTCTAATGAAGACACAAATACCTCCAGCCTTGGTCTTCCCCCAAGTCCAAACTCCGGACCGTTGTGATGCCTTGTATTAGAGTTAGTTCCCTCCTGTAGCCATGTTTCCATATAAATCATTATAAGACCAATGGTACTTGTGAATAACACAAGCACTGATGCGCAGCTCATCGGTTTTATTTCTCAAGGAGCGGGCATTACTTTATAATACTGAGGCTTGTTGTAACCTCTCTGGAGCTGGTGGTGGATACCGCCTCTTCTCCCCCACTTCACCAGCTGCCGTCAAGATCAACAAATCTCCACTGGGATGAAGTCCAATAAACTGGCTTCTGGAAGTACTTTATGTCTAAAATGTAACACATGGGTCCTTCCCAAGCTAGTTAGCATTAGCATTAGCACTCTCATGTTCATAGAGATTGAAATGTGATATTCTATTCCCATTAGGGTTGTCAAAAGTGTAGAAAATTAGACACTAATCTATACTAGTACTTAAACACTAATATTAGTACAGTAGCACACTCATTTAAGCCGGTATTGGTATTACAAAAGTTGCATAGGACAGAAATGAACCTTTCCTAAATAGCTGTAGAATGATCTTGAGTATCAGGACAAATATAAGACCCATAGACTACTATATGCCCATGGACTACTGTAGAACATACCTAGATGACTGAGAGATTACACAGATATAAGGCCACATTGCTATATAAAAGAAAGTACAATGATTTAAAGGTGAAAAATCACATTCTATTGTCTAACAAAGAGTATTTAAATTGTCATTGTGTTATCAGAATTAGTACTGAGTATCCAGTCTACTACTTCTTTTTTAGTATCATGACAACACTGATGCCCGTGTAAAACCTTATTCAGGTAACACCACACCTCTCTCTCTCTCCCTTACACACAAAGCCAGGGCTTGGAAAGTGGACACTGCCCTTGGGACCCTCTCTCCCCTCGCACCTGTCAAACTGCAGCAGAAAGCAGCTCCACTCTGAACCACTGGCCTGGAGCGTACCATCATTAGCATTTTGTGTACAGCGCAGCCTGAAGCCTCCCTCCTTTTTTAGGAGAGAGGATAACAGCCCTGGTGTGTCTATATTATACATTATTCAAGGTTTGGACACCTAGCAATGAGTGTCTAGGGGTTGCACGACCATTACATTTTTTGTAGGAGGCTAACAAAGATGTCATTGACAATAAATTACAAACACTGGCCATCTAAGTTCAAGTCTTTCCACATCCTGAGCTTAAAGCAGGAGGGCAAATGAGTATGAGCTCTATTTTTACATCAACCAGGAAGTAAGCATTAAAACGCAGCGCCCTCATTGGCTGAACTTGTGTGGTCCTTTTAACCATGTTATAGTTGTTTCTCCTTCTCATTGAAGTTGTATTGATTTGTGCATGTTTAATGAATCATCTTTACACCATCACTCACTCCGATCAACCCCCGTTTTTCACTGCCACTGTTACTCCGTCACTGCTCTGTACTTACTTCATTATCTAACTTTATTTAATCAGTGATACGCGTAGGATTTGGCAGAGTTGCACCGTCTGCCGCTTGCTAGCATTAAAATACAAAAAAGTAGTCTGCTTGCTAGCATAATCTGCAGTGATTGTGATGACATTTATGGGGACGTAACGTAAAGGGGCAGATGGGCATCAGCTCTTAATACCTCATCGGATACTACAAGTTTCTAACCCTGAAATCAGTGGACTTGTCTCTCTGATAAGTTATTTTAGATCAACTTTGCGATTTTTTAAAATATCCAAAAAATAATGGCAAGTGTCATAGATTATAGCTATATCCATCCATTTTTTCCGCTTATCTGGGTCCGGGTCGAGGGGGGCAGTAGTAGTCTAAGCAGGGACTCCCAAAATTGCCTCACCCCAGACACGTCCTCCAGCTCCTCCGGTGGGACCCCAAGGTGTTCCCAGGCCAGCCAAGAAACATAGTCTCTCCAGCGTGTCCTGGGTCTTCCCCGGGGCCTCCTCCTGGTGGGACATGCCCGGAACACCTCTCTAGGGAGGCGTCCAGGGGGCATCCTGAACAAATACCCGAGCTATAAAGCTATATAGAAGACAAAATCACAATATCTTCTTTAACAATGTTCTAAGAGTTTGTGAAAGCTAGGGATGTGTTGCACACATTTAAACACTTCCTTCTGTGGTGAAAAAGTTCAGAACCCAAACTATAATATATCCTTCAAACGGAATGACTTCAGACAGATAGAAAGAGACACAGAGAATGTCCAAGGTGATATTTCTTACCCCCTGCAGTTGAATACCTCTCCTATCTCTCTAGAGTGTGCTGTGTGTATGAGTTTCTGTTCAAATCAGACTAGACTAGATTTGGCTTTCCTGGCCTTCATGTAAACCTAAGCGCATACAAACAATTCCTGTGTATCCTGTTGGTGTATCAGCCACATAAAGCTCGTAGCCCCACTTACAGCTTATCTTACATTTATTGCTTCATTATAATCCTGACCTTTGAGGCAACCGCTCCCTCATCTTCACTTCACTGTGGTTCTCCTCGAGGTTTCTCCTTTTCCCACTAGGTTTTTTTGAGTTTTTCCTTGCCGAGAAGGGGGGTGTCCTGGGACAGTTATCCATTGCTTGTTTTCTGTTGATTAATTTGCTTGTCTGTTTCTGTTTCATTGTTGATTTTCTAATTCTGTTGGTTAATCAACTCCATGTTCAGCCCTAAGAGGCGACTGCTGTTGTGATTTTGGGCTTTACAAAAATAAATTGAATTGAAATTAATTGAATCATCTATACAAAGTTTTGGTATGGCACAGATTGTTTTCCCAGACAAGCTAACAGAGATGTTTGATGTCTTCTCTGACCATACATTACATAATTAAGGCTCGCAGTTATAGGGGCGAATTTGGAGCCAAGTTCCATATTTGTAATTCTGACCATGAGTATCATAGCAACCAAAGAGCCAAAAAATAAAACAAAAATTTAAGAAGGGCTATTATGCAAAATCAACTTTTTGGAGCTTTCTACCAGTTCTCTCATCGGAAACATGCCTGAAGAGGTTTTAGATGTCATCTATGCATGTTTGAGTAATCTAGCGATCTCTCCGGGGCACTATTCAAAGTTCACAAGCCCCGGCAGAACAAAAGCATGATACAAAACAGTACAGTACAACTTAGCAAACCTGATGTGATGTGCAGTCGTTTCATAAGTGAAAGCACTCTGATTGTAATATGATCGCGCTCTGAATGGGGAGTGACTTAGCATGGAGAACAAAGAGAGAGGGGACTCAGAGCATCAATAACGAAACTTATGAAACATGTTAATACGTTGTTTTCGTAGAGCTAAATGGTGATGATCTAAATATAGTATGTGTTAGCAATTCATGCCCCTTAAAAGTTGTAATACCCCCTCTTTAATATTATTTTTGTCATAACGCCCAGATACCTTGAGCATTCCAATCAAATCAATTTTCTCTCTCCACTCATCATCTCAGTGACTCTCCACCTGTCCTGTTTTTGCTAAAGTTTTGGATTAAAATGTAATGAGTTGATTGTGGACTAATACCCAAATGAAATCCTTCCACCTGCTCCAGAACTGCGGCGCATGTAGCTGGTACAGGCGGTGGGGTGAATGCTGATGAGGACAGTAATGGTTCCAACTAAGCCTCCCCTGTCTGCACTGACAATTAGGCTCTCTGTCTGCAGATCCCCCCACAGCCTTCAGGGTCTGTGCAGTGGGCCAAGGAGCGAGGAGCAGAGGTTAACTGAGGAGGCCGACTCACAGTAAACAAAGCCACTGCTGCAGGCGTCTCATTAAAGTGTGTTCAGAATTGGACTAGGACTGGAGAAAAACAAGCAGAGAAACGCCTAAAGTGCTATCATGATTTTTGATAAACTGAATAAAATGTAATGTGCTAGCATGTAAGGGTTTAGAATCTAGGACTAAACACCGAAACTCCACCCAAAACCACGTTTCAAACAGAGCTGCTAAACTGCGCAGTAGCTGGAGGACTAATGGAGAGAGTGAGGGGGAAGGAGGGGCAGGCCTAGACATATGAAGAGCGGAGTGATTGGTCTAAGAGGTATCAACATTTCAAACTCTGCACCTGCATCCAGAAATTTGACAGCGGTCACTGGAGCTAGGACACACCCGTTTTTTATACAGTTTGTGACTGCAATGCTGCAAATATACCTACTCTGAACTAAAACTGCCCCCAAAAGAACTAGGAACAGTAGACAATGCTATTCAAGGCAAGACAAGGCAAGTTTATTTGTATAGCATACTCCGTAAAGTAATTCAAAGTGCTTTACATAATAAGAATACTATATACACAATTTAACAGCAAAAAAAAATTGATATAGTGTTTAGTTCCACTAGAACACAGCCATGTCCAAACTGTGGCCCGGGGGCCAAATGCAGCCCTCAGACAATTTTTCTTGGCCGTCAACCTTCCAGGTGAATTGGCCCATATCACCTTAATCTGTATATTTCTGAAAATCTATTTTAACAAGACCATATCAAATATTTAACGAGTGTCCCACTGAGGATGTAAGCATGAATAAATGTCTAATGGTTCAGTCTAACTTGTAATAATGACCATAAACATTTAGCTCCTTTACCTGGTAAAGAATTAGAATTAAATTTAAAATCTTGCTCCTTGTTTTTAAAGCATTAAATGGTCTGGCACCTGTGTATTTGTCTGAACTGTTGTCTGGGTATGCTCCTGTAAGAACCCTGGAGGGTCCCACCCTGAGGTCCTGTGACCAGTTACTCCTAAACTGTCCCCGCTCAAGACTGAAAACCCGGGGAGACAGAGCATTTGCTGTGGCTGGGCCCAAAACTATGGAACAGTCTTCCCTTGAGGATTCGGTCTGTGCCTGACATTGATAGTTTTAAGTCTCTGTTAAAAACTCACCTTTTTTACTTCGGCTTTTGAGACGAGCTGAGCAAGACATTTTTATTTAGTTTTGAGTTATTGTTGTTTAATTTTATGTGTATATTGTAGTTTTACTGTTGTTATTTTATGTTATTATTTGTACAGCACTTTGGGCAGTGGTGACTGTATTTTAAATGTGCTTTATAAATAAACTTGACCTTGACCTTGACCTTGGTATACGTTGGTCTTCCTTTAATTATAACCTCCTGCTTCGACCGAAGGTCCAGTTTATAAAATACCTTAACAGCTTGAGCTTTGGGGGGGGTAATATGTAATCTTCCTCCATTTAAAAGTAGGGCCAGACAAGAAGAAAAACTGAACGGATTGCTAAGCTTGATTTCCTAGCTCTAAATTGTAGTTTGCGGCCCCTATTCTGCGGGAGTTACAAGATCCTTGGGCTCACAAGTGCCCCCCTAACATGAGGGCAGCATAACTGCGTGCCTCACCCAGGGCCTTTTCACAGCTGCTTAAAGCAGCAGCGTCACTGCTTGAGCTACAGCACAGTCAGTCCAAGTGAGGCACGAATGGCTGGTGCCTCACCGTGCGTCTCTTCTCAGGATTTCAATGGTAAATGTAAAAAAATCTGCGATTTTGAATTAAAAAAATAAAAAAAAATAAGTTTATAGTAAAAAATATATATATATATAGTAGAAAAAATATAACCATTTCATTTATTTTTTCTCTGTGACTACAGTTGTAAAAAAAAAATTCCACAGGAGTCCTTTCTCAATGAGCATATTTATTTAGCCTGCTCTATCATAGGATTTTGGCTAGTCCTGGATCATTCAGCATCTTGTCTGATGGCTGGTTCCAACTGTGTGAACAACTACCGGTGTCACGGTGACAGTGGTGGAATATTGGCAGACACTCGGGGACAAGTAAAATGAGGAGGAGGGCGCCATAGATTCAGGTGTGACTGACAGTGGTAGGTCTGCGTGGGGTAAGGACAGGGGCATAGGAGGCCATGCAAACAGAAAATTGTAAAAAAAAAAACAAAAAAAAAACAACATGTTGAACAGTCAGTTGTCCCTGTCTGTGCAGCTTTTTCATTTAAGTTGTTTAACTCTTTTAAGCATGCTTATTATGTGTTCTTTCTGGACTATGTGGAGGGGGAGAACTGAGTTAGGTTCTTTTTGCTTTCATGTTTTTGTATTTGTAATGTTTAAGTGTTTCCTTTAAACGTTTTTTGAAGTAAAGGGATTTAGGCCCTAATCAGTATAGCAGTATAGTCTGAGATCCTGCTAAAGTTGCACCTACCATACCTCAGAAGTAAATGGGTTTCACCTCGGTCTGAGTCTGCCTCCTTCCTTCAGCTTCCCCACAATCATCAAAATTAGCCATTTCACATCTTAAAGAGCCTTAACCTGCGTTCACACAACGCAGAAGGAGGAAGTACTTGTCTGTAGCTCTCACAAACTCTCTGGCACATTGTTAATATTCACATGTATGTAGTGATAGCATGTAACTTTATGCAAGCAGAAACTGCATGATGCCATATAAATAAGAAGTTAAAACCATACTTCAGAACATTCACCTTGGACAGAAATGTTTCATGCTATACTGTGGAAGATTATAGTCAAACGAACAACATTTCCATGGAAACAAGCTGAAAGAAGCCCTCCTCCAGGCCAAATTTGAGTCAAATTGCTGTTCACAGAAAGGATGCATGTTTTTATGGTTTTCCAAAGCAATAATAACAACTTAATATCTATTTTGGCAAAAAAAAGTTACATATTATGGCTTTAATTTTCAGCTTTAGGACATATTGAAACCTGGGGCAGACTATTCAAGTACAGCCAGAGCGCTGCTTTCAGTGCTAACTTCTAAGTTGACGAGGAATAAAAAATACTTAATAAATATTCACTGCAGGCAATGCTCAGCGTTTTCATTTTGTCAGTAAAAGTTTAAATTCGATCGGCTTCTCTTCACCACCTCAAACCACAAGGCCCCAAAGTGACATATAGTTTTTTTCCAATACAAAAACACTCATACTCTACTTTCTTTGTAGTACCAACATTTCGATCTGCTGAGGTCTGGGCTCCAAAATATTATTAGTCCAAATATTCATTTCATCTCACCATATTTACACTTGCAGCATACAGAAAAAGCTACGATCTTATCTTATCCTTATTTGAATTGTGAAAACAAATTTACCAACAACGCTTCACATGCTCTACCAACTCCACTTCTATTTTATGAGAATCCTGCCGCTCCCGTCTTCGCTTGTTTTTACTCATTAATAATGCAGCGTAAAATAATAGCTTTTAAGTGACATAAAAGTACGCACCATTCTTCAGCCGTCTTCCATTCCAAACCTGTACTTAAAACTCACCACCCCAGTAAATAGATCCTTCCTCATGAATAAAAATCATACTTTGTAGTTCGTTTTTGATCGGGGAAAACACCCAAGCATTAAAGCAGCAAACAGTCCTAAAGTTCATGTTTTTTGCGGTGTGTCCAGACACAAAAACAACAGCGTTCTTCAAGGTTGGCTGTCCACTCCATCTGTGCGGGAGCTGTCAGTGTGGCTCATTACAGAACGCTGTCTACCTGATTCGTGTCTGCGGTTCAAACAGTAGTAACGCCAGTGGGGACGGATCAGGCGGCGAGAGTGGAGCGATAGCCACTTTGACTGAGAAAAAATGTCTGACAGATAAAAAGAAAATGAAAACTAAAACTTATGGCGCCTTAGAAGCAGCAGTTATTTTCACATCATGTTGAAGTGCATGTGACAGGTTTTCATGTTTTTATAATTATCACTCTGTGTGTGGGGGGGATATACCTGTGGTAATGTTTATCACAGTTTATATCAGTTAATTAAGTGTCAGTTTGTGGAAATAAAGTTGAGAAAGTACAAAATACAGGGAGTAGTGGTGAGTTCTGAAGTAAGTGGGTATAAACTGAAAAACAGCATGTGCAAGTGTGAAGAGAAGTGAGCATTTTTATTTCTGCTGCAAAACTAGTATGTACATGAGAGTATTCAGCGAGTGTCAAGTACTACGTGACATCACACATCACTTCATTGATTCAGCAGAAATACAGACTATTATCAGCCTTTTCAGTTTTATTTCTGCTGCAAAACTAGTATGTACATGAGAGTATTCAGCGATCACTGTCAAGTACTACGTGACATCACACATCGCTTCATTGATTCAGCAGAAATACAGACTATTTATCAGCCTTTTTCAGTTTTATTCTGCTGCAAAACTTAGTATGTACATGAGACTATTCAGCGAGTGTCAAGTACTACGTGACATCACACATCACTTCATTGATTCAGCAGAAATACAGACTATTTATCAGCCTTTTCAGTTTTATTTCTGCTGCAAAACTGGTATGTACATGAGAGTATTCAGCGAGTGCAAACCTTTGTGTGCCTCAGCTCCTGTGGGCTACTGAATTGTTGAAATGTTTCGTTCTGCAAATTAACCTTTACCTCTACCTACTTACCTTTTTACATTTTTTTCACATATCATTTGGATCGAGGAGAGATCTACCTGGAGACCGTGCGAACTTTGCACAGCAGGTTAACCGGCATTATCCTTTTCGGTTTGGGCGCTTAATGCGGGACGGCAGATCTACTTAGAAAACAAACATGTTATTATCTGATCTGTCCTGTTGCCTAAAGCTTTTAAAATGACCATCAAAATGCCCTTTTTGTACACAAATTGCATCAGCTATCACCTGTGTAAAATATTAGCACCTGTCCTCTGCAACATACTACTACTACTACTACTACTACGACGTATTATTATGCAGTTTTAGCTCTCACAGTGGTAATAAAATCTGGCAGCATCCATTAAACAATTCAAATTTGCATTTCCTCCACTCAGATTTTGTGCATGTTGGAAAAAAACACCCCGTTACATATTCATTCACTTGAACAAAAATGTCTTCTTTAGTGTCTCTGTGAAAATTAGTTCAGGTTTTGTGCTCCACTTTTAGCGCGCTTAGCGTTTAGCACATGAGCAAACGCTGATAAACCGAGACCCTAAAAGTATAAAAGACCATTTAGACGAATTTTGGCCCTTTTTAAAACATTGTGGTTGCGAGGTAACAATTAGGGAATTACTTTTATGTATGTCATATGTGCTGCCTGTGTCTAATCAGCAAATAAAATGATAAACTTAAAAATATAAAAAATAATACATATAAAATAATAATAAATAATACAAAATAATAATAAAAATATATTTTTTTTTAACATTGATCATATAGTAGAAACCAGTAGTCTAACCTGTCATGTGCCTTTTTTTTTTTTTTTTTTTTTTTTTGCATCTTCATTTAATATTTATTTATTCCATGAAATAGAAAGTTAAAAAACCATACTTTGGAACATTCACCATGGAGATAGATACATTTTATGCCATACTAACCGAGCAGTATAGTACTAGTAGCCCTGTACTCTGCTGTCAAAAAGGAGTCGGTCCTATGTAATACTAAACATATTCTTTAAAGAGGATTAAAAGCTCGGTACAATTAAAATGTTATGGGACCTAAACACATTTGGTAGGTCTAATATTTCTCTGCGGCCACTCTTATCTGCATCTTACCTCCGTTGTCCTGATGGTGAAGTTGGGGTTGACTTGATGCTCTGGAGGAACCCGAAATGAAAACTTCCCATTTGCAAAGTTGTCCCTGTCTGCTGCGCGGATGGTCTGGATCACCTGCACCGAGGACAGAAAGGGAGTTAAGGTAATTACAATACACGTCCTTTTTTTTTTTTTTAAATTGGAACTGAGCAATCATCAGTATTGTTTTTTTGCTACTAAACTGTGTACATGGCATTTTAACATTATTAGCTACTGTTCCTACACTTTTTTTTTTTTTTCTTTTGGGCAGTTTCAGTGCAAACTTGATACATTTTCAGCTTTGTGGTCAAAAACACTCAAAAACTTAGTGTGTGCTTCCTCCAGTAGCCACTGCAATGTCAAGTACTACCATGACATCACACATCGCTTCATTGATTTAGCAGAAACACACTTTTTTTTCCTAATCTTTATCTTGTCTTGTGTTGTTTTGTTCTGGTTTTGTTTACTATATTTTTTGTTAGATTTGATAAAGGAATACAACATAGAAGGTGGATTTTGCCTCATTCCTGAAAGCTTTTTAAAAATGTGTTAATAAACGTCCACTTTAAAGACGATTCTGGGAGAACTCTGCACCAGATTCACGACGCGTCTTTAGTAGCCCACTTCCACTTCGCCCTTTCCACGAGTAGCAGACCTGTGATAAACAGCGATGGAGGGGGAAAGGGGTGAGTGCGCTGTGGTCCTGAGGGTGATGGAGGTGCGGGGGTGTTGTTGCGTCCAGTGCAGTGACCAGGCTCAGGCTGTAACAGTGGCTCCTCGTAAAATGTTATTGGATCACATAGTAAAAAAATAAAATCATAAGAAGGCTTCATGAAGGCTCAGTGATCTTTATAGCTGAAATAAAATTACCTTTTATATTTAGTTTAAAAAAAAAAACTGCACAGGAATCAGACCAGCCATACTGTCTTAACATCCAGCCCTGGTGGAAGACCAAGAAAAACACGATTCACTGGCAGGACTACAGCTTCCTCATGAATAAAACAGTGCTTTGTTGTCTTGTTTCTCATTAGTTACACACACGAACATTCAAAATTTGGTATTAAAAGTCAGTATTTCTCATGTTTTCCAGAGTTCCCTACTTGGAAAAACAACTTTATTCCTCGAGGAGTTTGTTTACTGGCAACTGTCCGATCCATCTCTGCAGGACTAGTCAGAACAGCTCATTATGGAGAGCTGTCTGCCTGATCTCTAACTGAGGTCAAATAGTAGAAGACCAGAGGAGACAGATCAGGCCGGGGGAAAATATATATTACCAGGAAACTGCAGAAAGTGTCTGGGCAGAGGGAAGTTGCTTTCAAAGAAAACTTAAAAGGCCTGTACCTGAATTTTTAATTCTTCTGGATCAGGAAAATGCCTCACGACAGCATATAGTAAAAAACGCTCTTTGTGAACAAATGGGACTAAATGAGAGTAATGATAAGTATTGATATCTAAATAATCAAAACTAAAACTAGTATCCAGAGTAGATACTCATTTGAACATGTATTGATACTGAAAAATCTGAAAAAAATATAAATATTATAGTAAAAAAAAAAAAAGATAACCTAAATACCATTTGGGTAAGCCTGGAATTGCCAATCTCCACTAAAAAAAAGGTAAAAGATTGCTGTTAACTTGAAAACTACCACTTCATGACATCACAATGTGGGACAGAGCATTTTGAGCTTTGGAAATGTAGACAGACTAATGTAAAGGTTTTCTCAAAATGACATAACAACATAGGGCTTCTGATGCATGCCCATATTTTTATTTTACCATAGTTTATTATATTATTAGTCTTTCTTTTTCTCTTGCACCCATCACACCTGAGCAAGTTCCTACTTTGTGAATTCTTTTCACTGACAATGGCAATAAAATTGATTCTGATTCTGATTCAAGACTGCCAACCACTCAGCAGGAGACACATGCTTCAGAGAGCTGCTTGAAGTCATTGAACCCTCATATGTTGTACCAAACAGGAAGGTTTGAAATCTCATTAACACTATTTTTTTTAGGACGGAACTGAACGGGAGAAAGTAGGAGAAATGATGTGTAAAATATGAGAAGGAGCAGCTATGTAAAATAAATAAACTTCATGTCGACCACTGTTTTAGAAAAGTGTTCATTTTCAGTCAAAAAAGAACTGCTGAAAAAGTGTGCAGTTTGATGACAGATGAGGGACAAACATCATGTGTCTGCAAAACTCTCACAGCAGTTGCAGTTCCTATATATATATATAAATTGTGAAAAAAGAAGATCCCTACCCTGACCAAAATTTGAAGTAAAGCCATTTTTTTTAAACATACATTGCTTCAGTACTATAGAAAAAGAAACTCTGGCAGAGTATAAATGAAATGCCCACAAGATGGAACAGCACATGTCGGCACATATCTGTCGGCCAGATTGGCAGACCAGAGGAGCCTGTTTTTGATGAGTCTGGCATCCCTGAAAAGCCCCATTCCAGCACTTGTGTATCTGCTGAATGTGAAATCATCATGGAGACTCTCAAAGTGCTTGCTCTATGATGTAACTACAGTGGAGCTGTCAGAGGAGAAGAAGGTGTGTGGAAGCAAGGTCCCCCACTCCTTGCAAAAAAAAAACTGTGAAAACTTAAAAAAGAAGATAACTGAAACTGTGGCCAATTCTGAAAGGTCCAGTGTTGCTTCTAGGTCTTAGATTTAAATGCATTAGATTTTTTAAAACACTAAAATCAGAAGGCAGTGCAGAGATAAGGATCTTAAGGCCTTCATTACCACCGGATGTTCAAACTGGTCCCTCATCTCACTTGTCACCAGTTCAGGTACTTCATCTGTCTCAGTTTTGGATACTTTTTGTGCAAGTCATGTTAAGTATTGTGGGGTTTTATTTTAGACAGTTTGTGGCATCCCTTCAACTTTGGAAGTGCTACCTAGTCCCACCACAGTGTCTCCACAGGTGAGGGGATGTGTGACACACCTCGTCACTGCTCTACACATATGAGCAGTGTCTGGTGCAGCAGGGCTCTCTCTCAGTTTGCTCTGAGACCACACACTTCTATATACTATGTCTATGAATGTGAGCCATGATGTGACCTGGTTTCACATGTGCAGATTCCAGCTGCAGGTGGATCTAAAAGGCTGATTCTGGTGATTGCAGGAGGAGTGCGCATGGAGGGTTTTTATAGATCAGGAGTTTGCAAGCACCTCTCGTGGCCACTAGGGGTACGCACTCACACAGAACTCTCATGCTGCGTTCACACCGCGGCGTCAGATGCGTCAAGCTCCCATTCAAAGTCTATGGTGGACGCGCGTCTTGGTGACGCAGAGTTTTTGCGGCGCGTCTTCAAGCGTCAAGGCGGCGCGAATGTGGCGTTAGCGCGGCGCGTCTTGAGCTTCCACGCGTCTACGCGTTCAGACGCCCAAGCATACTAGCGTTGAACGCCTCGAAAGTTCAACTTGGTTGAACTTTTGAGGCGGTCGACGCGCGTGTCAACCAATCAGAGACCACGCTCCAGTGACACAGCGACGTCACTCGGAAGCGCTGGAGTCACAAACACAAACAGTGACTGGGACAGGGGACAGGGACGTTATCCGCACCAATGCGGGACAGCAGGTCATCGAACTGGGCCTGGGTCACACGGAAATACCGCTGGATCAGCGCCAGCGCTGATCATCCAGACGGAGCTCCTGGAGCAAGTGATGAAACTCGCCAAAACTCCGAACACCTCTGAATTATGTCGTGAACCCAGACACGCCGCCGCCGAGCCGATCCCCTCCGCTGATGACTTTTGTTTAGTAAATACACCAAAGCTGTTCTCTCAACATGGTCTGTCATTGTGCACAAAAGGAGCAGGAAAACACTCAACGCTCGAGACGCGCTCTCTGGACTCGCGTCTTGTACGCGCTTCCAAAGCGTCTGCCCTCAAATGGACATGCGTCAAAATAGAGGCGGCCAGCGCGTTTTTGACGCACTGGTGGTGAACCACCATTACACAACATTTGTACTGCTTAGTTATGATCACGGCTTAATTATTTGTCCTGTGCTTCAATACTCTTCACATCCTACTGCCAATTTCCTCCCTCTGTTCACTGAAGAAGAACACTCTCCAGCCTCATACTGCACATGACCAGAGCAAATCGTGGTTATAGCGACAAAACCGCTTTCCTGAGCCCAGCTGGCTCTCATGTTGTCTCCAGCTCTCTGCTGGAAGTTGACCGCAGCAGGGTCATTAGGAGTGAGTTTTGCACCTCAACCAATGCTTCTACTGTGTCTGTCCAAAGGTGTTCAGTTAGTGGCCGTTGCCTTGGTGATATCGCTTTACATTTGCATAAAGTTGACTTGAGTTCAGCTCTGCTACACTCCGGTTGCATGGATCTCAAACCTCCTCTAGTCTCCTCCTGTTCCAGCAAAAGAGGAAATGAATTAGAGTTGCTCACGTTGCTGCTGGTGACATGCAGTAGTTTCAAAGCTGAAATCCAGTTGGTTTAAATCTAAAAAGGACTCTCTCTGATCTGAATGTTCACTACCTAAACCCCAGCACCTGCAGCCAATCAGGAATCAGTGCTAGTGCAGCCCTCTGCAGCTCAGGGAGTGAATTCTGGAGGTCTGATCTTTCATGTGAGGCCTGGTCTTTACATATACTGAGAATGAAAAAAAAAAAAAAGTATGTGCCCTACAATCCATACCTATAATAATCCATAATCCAGTCCACCTAACACACTGACATGACATTAAATAGTTATGGCATTACTGACCTTTATTGTGATATTGTCATGCTATTTAACTTTAAACTTAAGCTAATATAACTGTATTGAGCTCATTACATTACAGTTTTCCACAAAAATACATTAAAAAATGACTCTTGTGCTAAAAATGCCATTCAAAACCAAACAAAGTAGTGTGTGTAGCCACATCTGTCAGGAGAGAGATGATTCTTTTTACTGCAAAAGTCTGATCTGAGCAGAAACATCTCAGAATTATTTATGTCTACGACTCTTGTCACCAGGGCCCGTTTCAGCAGGCTGTGTAGAGACTATATACACATAAGACACTGAAAACAACTAGGGGCGCCAAACTCCTCACAGTGAGGAGAGGGGGATAGAGGAGAGAGGAAAGGAGGAAAGAGGAGCAGAGGAGGGATGAACCATGGAGAGGGCCAGGAGGAGACACGATGGGTCAAAGGGACAGTCTTTTCTTAGGTGCTGGATCTGTCCAAAGTCACCCTGTAGTGAGGATTATACCAAGGATTATTTTATATTATTATTCTAGGACTTTTAAGTCACATGTTTTATTTAATATTATCAAATTCAGCGTTATGCAACATGTCATCCATCCTTTGCTGCTGTCCCTGTACTTGTGCTGTTGTAACCATACAAACTCTCACTGTGGGACAAATACACTTGTATTACTGTGTGTGATGTCTGCTCCTGAACCCTTGCTCAGTTTTTCTCCTTGGTTTCCTTCTCCTTGCCTCCTTTGAGCTTTGGGACATTACTTAAAATGGCACATTTGATTGTCAGCTAAAAAATGGAGGAACAAGGAGAGAAATCACAGAAGCGAGGAAAGAGAAATAAGACGCAGCCTATATACTGCACTCATTCACAGAGCCACTCAGACACATAGCTCACTAGATTGTCCTCACTACGGGTCATGTGAAAAAAGTAAGCAAAAGTTTGGCCAAAATATTGGTCACTGTGGTCTAATAGTGTATTATTATGGTCTATACGGACCGGTCTAGTGACCCATTGCTGCACATTACTTTTTAAGGTGTATTATGGGATTTTTTTGTGCACTACTTCTTCAACCACACTGACATTCAGACATCACTTAAATGGCATGACCCCCATTTAGTGCCTTATGTAGAGAATACAGCCATTGTTTAGCCCATCATGCTGGAACCATGTGAAAAATATATTCTAATTGGGACTAAACTGTACACATGGAGTTTGGTGTTACAGTGCAAAAAAGGGGGAAAAAGCACTAGGAACAGTATGAGAGAATGCTACTCAAACACAATATACGCAATTAAGTGGTGATTTAGTGTTTAATTTCACTTTATATTGAGCAGATGGTGTGCTGCCCCAGAGGCCAGTACATTCCAAGACTGCTCTGATTAGCGGCCATTAGAAACACCTGGCTGCAGGGGCGGAGTTAGACGCGTTGATGCCTGTTGCTGACCAATCACAGTGTGCCTCATAAAATGCCAAAGCCCACCCCCTTTCTTTTCCCCTTAAACATTTAAACTCTCGCCCCTGCAGCCAGGGTCGTTGTAATTAATCTAACCAGAGCACGAAATGTGTGATTCACTTACCTCTGAAAATTGTACTGGCCAATGGAG